>CM046001.1:81240856-81649928 GCA_025175895.1 Wurfbainia villosa | reverse complement strand
AGTGAAGGGAATGGGGCATGATTCATTCGAGCTACTGAAGGGTTTCAGAAATAGTTCTGGATCAACCGTTGATCTTTTCGGTTAATTGGGGATCATGATGTACTACTAGGTGCCACTCATGATCGTTCTATAATTAATGGTTAATTATAGACGACCAACATAAACCGAGAACCTATTTGGTCACACGCACAACGAGCGTAATCCGAAGGATTTAAAACGAGCTTGAGAATGAGATTCTCAGACCGAGAGAAACTAGGTTTGGTTGGACCAAACATAAAGCGAGCATGAAATTGTTTCAGTCGCAATGGAAGCATGGATGGGCCGAGTCTTATGAAGACGTAATGGATGAACCAAAATAGTTTGGTTCTAATCCAATAGAGGAGAATAAACCAAAGGGTTTGGTTTATTTTAAACGAATGAACCAAAAGTTGGTTCGGTTCGTTTTAACTTAAAATAAACCATCATGGTTTGGTTTATTTTAACTTATCTTAATGGAGCGGGTTAACGGGCCTAATGGTTATGATCCAATAACCATTAAGAGAATTAGTTCTCTATAAAAGAGGGCTTAAGGGATGGTTTAAGCCCTAATCCACAACCCTAAGTTGCCGCCCACCTCTCCTTGGAGAAATTCGGAGCTAACTCTCCTCCTCCTTGCCGCCGCCCACCTTGAGGCTCCAACCGCCGTCCAAAAGGCTGCTTCCTTCCCCCTCCCCAGCGTCGAGCTGCTGCCGGTTAGTGCTCTGGTGATCTCCTTCAAGTTTGGCATCAAGGTGAGCTCTTTCTCCCTTGGTTGGCCGGCGCCTATCACCTCCACCAAAGCTGTCCAGTTTTCTGGACAGCTTGTTCTCCTCTCGTCGGAGCGTCGTTTGGACGACGGTTAGAGCTCCGACAGCAGCTAACTTACCGGGGATTCGATCTCCGGTAATCCTCTGAGGTGGAGGATGAAGGATTCGTCAATTGGTTGACGAATACCTCTCCGGAGAAGCGAGTTTTTGAGAACTTGTATTAGGATCCGAATTTGGATTCGGATCGTGATCATCTCTCGATCACGTCGTCTTCAACACGAGGCTAGTAACCCGTACGAAGACGAAGCTCGTGGCTTAGCGAAGTCATCCCGAGGAACTCGGCGTGGATACGGATAGAGACGATTCTAGCGAGGATCGTTCCGGTTGATGTCGTTCCCGCTACACGTCATACGAAAGGTATAACGTAGATAAATTTCCTTTTATTGCAAATTTAAATTTACGGTTATGTCTATACTTGTTGTAATATGCATGCGTGTGTTGTGTGTGTTGTAATAAATGTATATTTATTATTTTTATTGCTTCCGCTGTGTTCATGTTTACGAAACGTGATCGAACACACACACGCCGCGGTGCCGAAAACCCAACAGTGGTATCAGAGCCCAGGTTGTGTTTCGACATAATCGTAAAAATGGTTTTGCGATAGTCATAATGTATTTCTAGAAATTTTCTAATTTTGGAAATTTAGAAGTATTTATGGAAATTTTTCAATTTTGGAAAGTCTAGAAGTATTTATGGAAATCTTCCACTTTTGGAAAGTTGGAAGTATTTATGGAAATTGATATTTTCCATAAATAAAATATTTGATTAGATTCTGGAAATTTATTTCCTAATTTAATCATGATTTGATTTGGGAAATCAAATCTTAAAATATTTTATTTCCATAAGTAGTTTAAATGACTTAGAAAATTGGTTTCCTAAATAGATTTTCCTTAATCAAATAATTCCATGAATAAAATATGTGATTAGATTTGGAAATTTGTTTCCTAATTTAATTATGATTTGATTTGGAGAATCAAATCTTAAACATATTTTATTTCCATAAATAGTTATGACATATAAGGAAATATATACATGACATAATTGTATGCCATATAATTGCATTAGATGCATAACATTATGCCATGCGTGTCGTGACATGTAGATGTATGCCATGTATGTCATGCCATGTAGATAATAGTTATTTGCATGTAAAGAGGATGAGACATAAAACCCTAACTCAATATTAAAGCCTACACCTTCCATTAATATGGTTAGAACCAGAGTTTTGTTTCTTGTTTGGGTTGTTGGACTCACTCCAAGCCCGGCTCGAACCTGAACATGTTCAAATCATTGGAATAGTTTAACTCTAATATGGTAAGAGTCAGAGGTCAATCGTTAGTTTGGGTTGTTGGACTCACTCCAAGCCTTGCTAATTGGTTGAATGCGCTCTAACCATATTAAAACTATTTCGCGATTAATGGGTCGACTCTAACTTGGAGCATGGATTTATTGGACTCACTCCAAGGTCGATGTGAAGAGAGGTGAAGTTGGGTGCTATGCATATGATGCATACTTGTTAATGTGTCAACAACCCAATGTATGTGTAAACATTCAATTAGTTGATAGCACATTGTGATAGTTACATATACATGATATGTAATCGGTATACTTGATACCCACCATCATAGCTAAGAATGACTTGTTGGACTCACTCCAAGGTTGTTCTTATCTAAATTGGATATCAGCCCATTCGGAGATTGACCTACGATCTCCCGAATTGATTTCAAGGGTTTTTGAATTCGAAAAATGAATGGGATTTATGAATGTATATTGATGCATTTTAAAAATCATCTTTCTCATATATGCTCGTTTTGTATTTCTACGATTGATCATGTTGTCTTTTAATTTGCGTTCCATTTTGGATTTGAATAAATTGACTGGGCCGAACTTCTTGGACTGGCTTAGAAACTTGAGAATTGTTCTCAAGGTGAAAAGTTTGTGTATGTCCTCGAAGCGCCTCTTCCCGCCCATCCTAGTGACGATGCAACTCCGGACCAATTGTTGGTCTATCAGAAATATGTGACTGATTCTGAACTGACAAGTTGCATCATCCTAGCCGCGATGGAACCCAAGCTACGAAAGCAGCATGAGCATATGGATGCTCATATCGTAGTCCTTCATCTTTATGAGTTGTTTGATAAGAAAGTGAGATTCGAAAGGTTCGAAGTCTCCAAGCTCCTCTTCACCTCTGAGATGCAAGAAGGTTCATCTGTGGTACTGCTCAACATGCTGAAGACTGTGGAGCCTTCTGAGAAGCATGAGCAGGGGACGGTGTTGTTAGTTGATTCCTCGAAGAAAGGTTCTAAGAGGGAGTCAAAGGAACAATAGAAGGGGAAGAAGAAAAAGGCTAAAAAGGCAGAACCAGCTCAAAAGGGCACTTTGTTGGGAGATCGGTTGGCCGGCTAGAGGGGGGTGAATAGCCCTAATTCGTCGGATGTCGTATTTTGCTCGTCTACGAAAACGTTAGCGCAAGCGGAAGCAATAAACTAAGACAAGCAAATAGAAGTAAAACAAAGACAATACAAACACGGAGATATAACGTGGTTCACGTCTACGCCGCTAATCCACGGTTCGATTCGTCCACGGTGAATCACTCCGAAACCCAATCACTATTGGTCTCTCCTTTGCACCAAGCTAGGTGGAGGTAACCTTTACAAACACTCCTCTTACAAATAGATTGGAAATAAGCTTGAGTAAGAGGATGGAAAGCTTTAGGGATCTTTTGGAAGAGTATTAGAGCATAAGCATTAGGCTCCCAAACCCTTACCCCCTTCCTTTTTATAGAGGAAGAGGGTTTCTTCCCGTTGACACAGGATCAGTCGACTGATGCCCTCGATCAGTCGACTGATCTCGTAGCCGTTGCCCAATAACGACTGCTTTCCACGTTGGATTCCATCCAGCCAGATTATATCGACCGATGGGACCATCGATCGGATGTTCGATCGATCGAGTGCTCGATTGAGTCGACTCTATTCGCCGTGCGATTCCATCGATCCGATCGCCTTCCGCGATCAGTCGACATTATCGATCCGATCTACGGTCCATGGCGATCAATCGCCAAGCACTTAATCGGTTTTACACGGTCCGATCGATCTATCGACTCGAGAGCGCGATCGACATGACATGGCAATGACCGTGTCGAAAACCCATCCGACACTTGGCCAAATGGCCAAGTTTCACCTAAGAGCTACCCTTCCCTGGGTTACAATCGCTCACTCTCATTTCTCGGAGTCCCTCGCCTTCGAAGTTCTCTTCGTTCTCGGCCACGTCCCTCGGCAGCATCAGGCGCACGGCTCTGCAATGCTCCTTCGCGTCTCTTGCCTCGAAGTCTACTTCCTTCGGCTTCACTCCAAGCTTCTCGTCCGGCGGTCCCTCGGATGCTCCAAGCGCACGGCTTTCGCAAAGCTATCCTTCACCGACTCAAGGCACGAGTCATGAGATGTGAAACTCGCCACGACTCCATGTGCGAATTACTAAGTCCTGCATGACTTCAACGCACATATCAAATCAACATAACCAACTAACTTAAACCCTTTGCCACACACATCAAAACCTTATCATGGCAAGAGATTGCCCTAACAATCTCCCCCTTTTTGATGTGTGGCAATCCGTTTAAGTTAGGTAAACATTTGATAAAAATTTTAAGGAAAGAAAGCATGTAAACATAAACATGACATAGCAACATGCAACTCCCCCTTAATCAATGAAACTCCCCCTTAATCTCTCCCCCTATCATAAATAACTTAAACATATTCATTTCTCCCCCTTTGACACCATCAAAAATATGAACACTAAGTTATAAAACCCATGGCATCAAGTATAGAATTGAAATACCACAAATTGAATTAAAAACTGAATTCGGCCTTTACTGTTCTGATTTTAGCCATCGATCATTGGTTGGATACCGGTCATTGGCACATGATTTTCTGGATTTCGATTTTCGCGAATTTAAATGCGTTAAAAATTCCAGAAAATTCGAAAAATCATAAAATTTGGGGAACACATTTCTTTTAAGTATTTCTATCAGTGAAAAATATGTTTTCATGAAAAGTCATTATATTTTCTGTTATTTACCAAAAATCCAAAAACTTTAAAAACTACTAGGTTTTTGATCATGAAAGTATCAAGTTTGACACCTAGTTTTGGTTCCAATTGTTTCAAAACATGAATGCATGTATTTTAAAGTGAGAAATTGTTTTGAAAACATATGAAATATCCAACCATGATCTTTGGGCAATATGTCTATGAATTAAACATAAGCCTTCCCCATGATTGGTCTATTATTGCTAAATTGATACATTAAATGACCATCTAAATGCCATAAGCATTAGTGGACATTTGTATCATCCTAACATCTCACCCATGCTAAGTTTGCAATCAAGTTAGCCTATAGTGAGTGTGAGATGCAACCTAGGGGGTATTTGTGCATACTTAACCAATATATTCATGCAATTCTATCATGGTTAAGTATCAACCTAACATCCTGCATGATCATAATGACATATATGAATTAATTTCATATTATGATCATTAAATACATGTTTTCAACAAATAATAATCATGCATTAGGTATTATATGATGATAATAAGCAAATTATCACCTAAAGCATGATTTAATTCTATTTCTAGTGATAACGTGCCAAATTTCAAAATTATAAATCATGATTTAAAACATACATAGGAATTACATCAATCATCATGATTTAAGCATTATTACCTATTTATGGGTACGTTATCATCACCCAACACTATCTAAAAAATGTTGTCCCGTCATCCTAGGTCAACCAAAATATGATATTGGTCAAGTTCATATGGTTGACTACCCTAGGCGTTTTCTAACCCTTAAGGATGGATTTTGGAACCCAAAATAGATTTTTGCCTATGGGATTCACTAGAAATTCCTTGGGGATCCATTTCTTAGCTATTACTTTGTTTTTGTCTTGTCCCCTAGCAATTAGGCATTTATAGGCCTTCTCATTTTTCTTCTCTTTATATCCTAGGCCCTTCTTGTTAAAACTTGCCCTTTGGCTCCCAATTATCATGTTAAGGGTATTGGAGCCTATTGTGAATTTCTCTAGGGCTTTGGTTAAATAATCTACCTTTTCCCTTAATGCCCTATTTTCATTTATACATGCATCACTAACATCTAAAGGCATATATTCATCATGTGAGCATGCATCATCATGGCAAGAAGAAATATTTTCACTTAAGCATGCTTTTTCTAATTTTTGCTCTAATTCCTTAATTTGATTAAGCATGCTTTTGTTTTTCTTTTTCATGCCAAATAAGTCCTTAGTTAAACTAGAAATTATGGAAACTATTTTCTTAGGAGAGGCTTTCGTTACCATAGTTTCCATATCATCTTCTTTTTCTTCGGATGAGGAGGTAGATGAAGCTCCCCCTTCATTTGAGCTCTCCTCGCTTGTGCTTGATTCTTCATTTGAGGAGGAGGAGGAGCTATCCAAGTCATGAAGAGCCATTAGTGCTAGGTTGGAGTAAACATGCTCTTCTTCATCGGATGAGGATGAAGAGGCAAGGTCATCCCATGTCTTGGCTTTGAGTGCCATGGCCTTCCCTTTTTCCTTGGCCTTCTTCTCCTCTTTCTTCTTGCTCCCCTTTTTCTTCTTCTTCTCTTCTTTCTTCTTCCTTTCTTCCTTGCTCTTGTTTAGGAGGGGACAATTATCCCTTATGTGCCCTTCTCCTTGGCAATTGTAGCATATCACCTTCCCCCTTGGTCTTCTACTCCTATCATTTGATTTGTTAAAATGAAAACCCTTTAAAACACGTCTTACCCTCCTTACCGTATATGCCTCTTCGGTGCTATCCATGGAAGAGGAGGAAGATGCTTCATCGGATGAGGAGGAAGGAATTTCCATCTTCTTTTTCCCTTTGTTGGCCATCAAGGCTACTCCCCTTGAAGTTTGGACTCTAGGCTCTTCTTGTATACCTTCAAGCCTTGTCTCATGAAGCTCCATGGTTGAAAAGAATTCCTCCAAGGTGCTTACTTCTAGGTTCTTGGAGATGTAAAATGAGTCCACCATGGAGCTCCATCTTGAGGACCGGGGAAAGGCGTCTATGGCCTTCATTACCATATCCAGTATGGATAACTTCTCTCCTACACTTGTTAGTCCAAGCAAAATCTCTTTAAACCTAGAATGCAATGAAGTTACCTTTTCTCCCTTTTCTAATTTGATGTTTGATAATTGGGAGCAGAGGAGATCTCTTCTTGCTAGCTTTGCCTCCGAAGTGCCTTCATGAAGTTCAACCAACTTCTCCCACATCTCCTTGGCACTTGAGCACTCCCCTATTCTATTTACTTCTTGTTGAGGGAGCACATTGTATAGGTGGTGCTTGGCCTTTGAATTTGCCAAGTATTCTTCTCTTTGCCTTTTGCTCCACCTAGATTTCTCTAATGGCTCCCATTCTCGTTCCTAGGCAACTCAAACCGTTTTCCATTATTAAAAGGATTTCAAAGTCGGTTTCAAGAATACCTCCATTCTCTTTTTCCACCAAGAGAATTCACACAAACCGGAGGGTGGATGTTTGAGACGGCCATTTACTTGTTGAAGTGCTCTCGCGGGTTAGTCCTGAAGAGCGACCTTGCTCGATACCACTTGTTGGGAGATCGGTTGGCACGGCTAGAGGGTGAATAGCCCTAATTGTCGGATGTCGTATTTTGCTCGTCTACGAAAACGTTAGCGCAAGCGGAAGCAATAAACTAAGACAAGCAAATAGAAGTAAAACAAAGACAATACAAACACGGAGATATAACGTGGTTCACGGCTACGCCGCTAATCCACGGTTCGATTCGTCACAGTGAATCACTCAAACCCAATCACTATTGGTCTCTCCTTTGCACCAAGCTAGGTGGAGGTAACCTTTACAAACACTCCTCTTACAAATAGATTGGAAATAAGCTTGAGTAAGAGGATGGAAAGCTTTAGGGATCTTTTGGAAGAGTATTAGAGCATAAGCATTAGGCTCAAACCCTTACCCCTTCCTTTTATAGAGGAAGAGGGTTTCTTCCCGTTGACACAGGATCTCGATCGATGCCCTCGATCGATCGATCTCGTAGCCGCTGCCCAATAACGCCGCTTTCCACGCTGGATTCCATCCAGCAGATTGCATCACCGATCGTGATGGGACCATCATCGATCGATGTTCGATCACCGAGTGCTCGATTGAGTCGACTCGTCTGCACGTGCGCTCCATCACCGACCGCTTTCCTCGGCCGACCGCCGATCGACATCACGATCACGCCCCATCGCCGATCGCGCTAAGCACTTAATCGGTTTTACACCACCGATCGATCGATCGACCAGAGCGATCGACATGACATGGCAATGACCGTGCTCTGAAAACCCATCCGACACTTGGCCAAATGGGCCAAGTTTCACCTAAGAGCTACCCTTCCCCGGGTTACAATCGCCACTCTCATTTCTGAGTCCTCGCCTTGAAGTTCTCTTCGTTCCTCGCCACGCCCTCAGCAAAGATCGAGCGACGGCTCTGCAATGCTCCTTCGCGTCTCTTGCCTCGAAGTCTACTTCCTTCGGCTTCACTCCAAGCTTCTCGTCCGGCGGTCCCTCGGATGCTCCAAGCGCACGGCTTTCGCAAAGCTATCCTTCACCGACTCAAGGCACGAGTCATGAGATGTGAAACTCGCCACGGCTCCATGTGCGAATTACTAAGTCCTGCATGACTTCAACGCACATATCAAATCAACATAACCAACTAACTTAAACCCTTTGCCACACACATCAAAACCTTATCATGGCAAGAGATTGCCCTAACACACTTGCCATCATTATGGCAAGTAGGGCCATTTGCGAAGAAAGTGCAAGATTTATCTTGAGTCCGTGAAGAAGGATAAGGCATCGGATGCCCCATCTTCTTCAGAAATCTTCTTTATTGATTGTCATTTTATTTCCTCAGACACTTGGGTATTTGATACTGGGTGTGGCTCACATATATGTAATGACATACATGGGCTAAGGAATAGAAGAAGACTCGTCAAGGGAGAGTCAAATTTACGTGTTGGGAATGGAGCAGCGTCGCACTCGCCATCGAACGTATTTGTTGGAACTCCTGTAGGGACTTGTCTTAGAATCTGACAATTGCTTTTATGTTCCTTCGTTGATAAAGAACATCATTTCTATTTCTTGTTTAAATAGAAATGGGTACCATTTGACTTTTAGTAACAATTGTTGTTACATAACTTTGAATGGAGTTCTTTAAGGGCCTGGAACTTTAAGCAATGGTGTTTATACGTTGAACGTATCCAGTGATATTTTCAATATCGAAGCTAGCAACAAGCGTGCTCGAAAGGATAATCAAATAGACTCCTATATGTGGCTTTGTCATCTTGGCCATGTAAGCAAGAAATGCATATCCGAATTACACCGATGTGGAATTCTAGAATCGTTTGAATTGGATTCATACGATACATGCGAATCATGCTTAAAAGGCAAGATGACTAAGTTACCTTTTATTGGAAAAGGTGAACGAGTGGGAGAGTTACTAGGTCTAATACATACTGATGTATGTGGACCTATGTCAACTCAAGCTTTAGGAGGCTATAGCTACTTTATTACCTTCACCGATGATCACTCACGGTTTGGGTATGTGTTCTTGATGAAACACAAGTCTGAAGCCTTTGAAAGGTTCAAAGAGTTCAGAAATGAAGTAG
The DNA here is from genome assembly GCA_025175895.1 of Wurfbainia villosa. NCBI lineage: Eukaryota > Viridiplantae > Streptophyta > Magnoliopsida > Zingiberales > Zingiberaceae > Wurfbainia > Wurfbainia villosa. Next base: position 81,640,397 of record CM046001.1, on the reverse strand, counting down.
AGAAACAACATGACAAGTGTATTAAAATACTTCGATTGGATCGAGGTGGTGAATACTTGAGTCAGGAGTTTCTTGATTACCTAAGAGACAATGGTATATTGTCTCAATGGACTCCGCCCTATACACCACAGCATAATGGTGTATCTGAGAGGCGTAACCGGACCTTGTTGGACATGGTCAGGTCAATGATGAATCATGCGACTCTTCCCAAGTCCTTTTGGGGCTATGCACTTCAGATAGCTGTTTACTTGTTAAACAGAATGCCTACCAAGGTAGTCTCAACTACTCCATATGAGATATGGAATGGTAAGAAACCTCATGTATCTTACATGAAGATATGGGGTTGTCCTGCTTATGTGAAGCGGACTGTATCAGACAAATTGGATGCTAAGTCTGATAAATGTCTATTTGTTGGATACCCTAAGGAAATAAGGGGTTATCAATTCTATCATCCTGTGGAACAAAAGGTGTTTGTTTCAAGGCATGATGTGTTTCTAGAGAAAGAGTTTCTCTTGTAAGAAAACAGTGGGAGTGTCGTCGAGGTTGAGGAGGCTCGAGAGACTCAAATAGACATTGATGAGATACCTGGTGAAGCACAACAGCCGACAACTCATAGTGATGAGCTATCGGCTGGACCTATTGTAACACCATATCTTCGTAGATCTGGTAGAACACGCAATATTCCTGAGAGATATGGATTTCTCGTAAGTGAATCGAACGACGTGTTACTCATTGATGATGAGGAGCCTACCAGTTATGAAGAAGTGCTGACAAGTTCAGAAAGGGATAAGTGGCTTGGTGCCATGAAGTCGGAAATGGATTCCATGTATGAAAACCAAGTTTGGAACTTGGTTGACCCACCTAAAGGCATAAAGCCTATAGGGTGCAAGTGGGTTTTCAAGAAGAAAACCGACATGGATGGTAATGTGATTACCTATAAGGCTAGATTGGTGGCGAAAGGATATCGTCAAAAGCAAGATGTTGATTATGGCGAAACCTATTCGCCTGTAGCTATGCTTAAATCCATTCGGATGCTCCTGGCCATAGCGGCTCATTATGATTATGAGATATGGCAGATGAATGTGAAAACAACTTTCCTTAATGGAAACCTGCTCGAGAACATGTATATGATACAGCCTGAGGGTTTCACATCGGTTGATAAAACCAAGGTATGCAAATTATGACGGTCCATTTATGGATTGAAGCAAGCATCCAAGAGCTGGAATATCCGTTTTGATGAGACAATCAAAAAGTTTGATTTCTCACAAAATCCAGACGAACCTTGTGTGTACAAGAAGGTTAGTGGGAGTGCAGTCGTGTTCCTAGTATTGTATGTCGATGACATACTACTTATAGGAAATGATGTTTCAATCTTACAGTCAGTGAAGGTTTGGTTATCCAAGACATTCTCCATGAAAGACCTGGGAGAAGCAACCTACATCCTCGGGATTAAGATCTATAGAGATAGATCGAAACGGTTGCTTGGTCTTTCGCAGTCTACATATATAGACCGAGTGCTAAAGAGGTTTAGCATGTCGGAATCCAAGAAAGGTTTCTTACCGATCAGGCATGGGGTACACCTTTCGAAGTCTATGTGTCCTCGCACAGAAGACGAGAGGATTTGCATGAGTAAGATTCCCTATGCATCCGCAATAGGATCTATCATGTATGCTATGTTATGTACAAGGCTCGACGTATCATACGCTCTGAGTGTCACGAGCAGATACCAGTCTGATCCAGGAATGGATAATTGGGTGGCTGTTAAGACGATCCTTAAGTACTTAAGAAGAACTAAGGATGTGTTCCTAATATATGGAGAAGGGTACAAGGTGATACGTGGGTATACAGATGCCAGCTCCAGACAGACAAGGATGATTCCATGTCTCAGTCTGGGTATGTATTCACCTAGAATGGAGGCACAATAAGTTGGAAAGGTTCCAAGCTTGACACTATAGCGGATTCTGCCACTAAGGCAGAATACGTTGCAGCTTTGGAAGTAGCAAAGAAGCGGTTTGGATCAAGAAGTTCATCTATGAACTTGATGTGGTCTCATCAATGATCCAAACATGTGCTTCGCTGCTATCATCTTATCAGAGAGATCATCAGTAGGAACGAAATACAAATCGAGAAAATTCCCACTGAAAGGAACTTAGCGAATCCCTTGACTAAGGCATTACCTCAAAATAAGTTTGAGGGTCATGTTCGAGCTTATGGTATTGGATACCGTAGCGATTTGCATTAGGCCAAGTGGGAGTCTGTTAGTAATATATGAGAGATGTCCTAAGGCAATCGCCTTATGTATGAACCATTTATATGATAAATGAAGATTCACTATTTGAGTATACCTGTTTTATGTATTTGATTGGATCTTAAACTCATTTACTGAATGTCCACGATACGATTCACATCATGAGAGAATTTGTGATTGGATCACAACTAGTGAGTATCTCTATATGTGTAATTGTGATGTATTGGAATTATCCCTAGTCGATGAATTGATGGATTTGGACACCATCAATTCTGTCAAGACTAGCACGAGGTATACTCCTTGGTGTATCCAAGCAGCTGATTCTCACTGGCTGGAGACATAGTGATGTCCGGAGTTAATCATGGATGCTAGTTATGGTAACTAGTTCATTGGAGTGACCAGCCGTAAGACTTCATATGGTTCTCTGCATATATAGATATGTCAATGAAGTTCTTACTGTGGCTTAAGTGCGATGTTCCTTTGACTTGCGGTATTCAAGTCATCTTGATCATAGAGACTTATGCTTTGACATCTTAAGCAAGCATCTCTAAGGAGATGTGGACCCGGGATGATTGGGTATAAGTCGAAGTGATCGAAGGTGTTTGAATAGCCTATAAAGGATTCACCACTCCTTGCGAGGAGATGTATACCCATGGCCTCTCGTCGGATTGTTACTAAAGTCTTTGGCCAATGCATTACATGTTTAGAGTAAGGTACTCTTCGATACATGTGGAGTAACTAGAATTCGTAGGACGAGGAAATGACACTTGGGCTAGGTGTGACGTAGTCAGCCTAGTGGGGACTGACACAATAGACCATGTCCTAAACCAAGTGGGTATAAGATGAGTGAAGGGAATGGGGCATGATTCATTCGAGCTACTGAAGGGTTTCAGAAATAGTTCTGGATCAACCGTTGATCTTTTCGGTTAATTGGGGATCATGATGTACTACTAGGTGCCACTCATGATCGTTCTATAATTAATGGTTAATTATAGACGACCAACATAAACCGAGAACCTATTTGGTCACACGCACAACGAGCGTAATCCGAAGGATTTAAAACGAGCTTGAGAATGGGATTCTCAGACCGAGAGAAACTAGGTTTGGTTGGACCAAACATAAAGCGAGCATGAAATCGTTTCAGTCGCAATGGAAGCGTGGATGGGCCGAGTCTTATGAAGACGTAATGGATGAACCAAAATGGTTTGGTTCTAATCCAATGGAGGAGAATAAACCAAAGGGTTTGGTTTATTTTAAACGAATGAACCAAAAGTTGGTTCGGTTCATTTTAACTTAAAATAAACCATCATGGTTTGGTTTATTTTAACTTATCTTAATGGAGCGGGTTAACGGGCCTAATGGTTATGATCCAATAACCATTAAGAGAATTAGTTCTCTATAAAAGAGGGCTTAAGGGATGGTTTAAGCCCTAATCCACAACCCTAAGTTGCCGCCCACCTCTCCTTGGAGAAATTCGGAGCTAACTCTCCTCTTCCTTGCCGCCGCCCACCTTGAGGCTCCAACCGGCATCCAGAAGGCTGCTTCCTTCCCCCTCGCCGGCGTCGAGCTGCTGCCGGTTATTGCTCCGGTGATCTCCTTCAAGTTTGGCATCAAGGTGAGCTCTATCTCCCTTGGTTGGCCGGCGCCTATCACCTCCACCAAAGCTGTCCAGTTTTCTGGACAGCTTGTTCTCCTCTCGTCGGAGCGTCGTTTGGACGACGGTTAGAGCTCCGACAGCGGCTAACTTACCGGGGATTCGATCTCCGGTAATCCTCTGAGGTGGAGGATGAAGGATTCGTCAATTGGTTGATGAATACCTCTCCGGAGAAGCGAGTTTTTGAGAACTCGTATTAGGATCAGAATTTGGATTCGGATCGTGATCATCTCTCGATCATGTCATCTTCAACACGAGGCTAGTAACCCGTACGAAGACGAAGCTCGTGGCTTAGCGAAGTCATCCCGAGGAACTCGGCGTGGATACGGATAGAGACGATTCTAGCGAGGATCGTTCCGGTTGATGCCGTTCCCGCTACACGTCATACGAAAGGTATAACGTAGATAAATTTCCTTTTATTGCAAATTTAAATTTACAGTTATGTCTACACTTGTTGTAATATGCATGCGTGTGTTGTGTGTGTTGTAATAAATGTAGATTTATTATTTTTATTGCTTCCGCTGTGTTCATGTTTACGAAACGTGATCGAACACACACACGCCGCTATGCCGGAAACCCAACAAGGACATGGTCGGGTTTTTCTAGGCTTTCGAAACCGAGGGGTTGACTAACATAAACCTCCTCTTTAATATATCCATTGAAGAATGCTGACTTCACATCCATTTGAAATAACTTAAATCCTCGATGTGCAGCATATGCTAATAACATTCGAATGGACTCTAATCTAGCTACTGGGGCATAGGTCTCATCGTAATCTAAACCTTCGACTTGACTGAACCCTTTAGCGACTAATCTAGCTTTATTTCTAACTACTTCACCTTTATCATCAAGTTTATTTCTAAACACCCACCTTGTTCCAATGATTGTTTTATCTTTAGGTGGTGGTACTAATTCCCATACTTCGTTCCTAGTGAATTGAGCCAGCTCTTCTTGCATTTCAATAATCCAATCGAGATCAAGAAGAGCTTGGTCAATAGTTTTTGGTTCAATTTTGGAAATCAAGGAGATTTGACTAAGGTTTCTGTATGAGGCTCTAGTTCGAACTCCTAGGCTTGGATCACCTATCACTTGGTCGATAGGATGATTCGTTTGAGTTCTAGTTTGATTTGAGTTTGAGTCATCTACCACTTGGTCAATAGGATGACTCGTTTGAGTCCTAGTTTGGTTAGAGTCATCTACCACTTGGTCTATAGAATGACTTGGTTGACTTAGGTTAGGATTAATGCTAGACTTGATCTCCAGATCGGAGTTGAGTCTGGTATGAATCAGCTTGCTAATTGGGGTTGCCGAGGGTTTTATAGGTTCGTGTCCTTCATCAAACACTACATTGATAGTCTCCTCGACTCTAAGGCTGTCATGGTTATATACTCTATAAGCTCTACTTGTAGTCGAGTATCCTAGAAAGATTCTGGTCGAGGTTTTGGATGTAAATTTTCCTAGGTAATCCTTAGTGTTTAGGATATGTACCTTACACCCAAATACCCTAAAGTACCTGATGTTAGGTATTTTATCGTGATAAATCTCGTATGAGGTCTTAAGGTGCCTATTTACCATAATGGTCCTATTTTGGACATAACATGTCGTACTCACGGCTTCTGCCCAAAACCTATCGGGTAGATTATACTCGTTTAACATTGTCCTAGCGGCTTCTTGTAGGGTTCTATTTTTGCGTTCTACTAGACCATTCTGTTGTGGGGTTCTAGGATAGGAGAACTCATGGTGGTATCCATTTAGGTTACAGAATTCTGTGAACCTGTGGTTCTCGAATTCACCATCATGATCAGTCCTAAGTCTTTTGATTTTAAGGTTTTGTTGATTTTCTATTAGTTTAAATAGGTTGATTAATTGATCTAGGGTATCATTTTTGTGTTTGATGAACCTAACCCAAGTAAATCTAGAATAGTCATCAATTATGACTAAGCAGAATTTATTCCCACTAAGTGACTTAGCTCCGTGTGAATCAAATAGATCCATGTGTAGGAGCTCAAGAAGACTTTTGATCCGTTCTTGATTAGTTAGTTGATGTTGTGTCCTAGATTGTTTACCTTGTTGACAAGCATTACATATTTTATTATCCAAGTTTTTGAGGGCAGGCAGAACTCTGACTAAGTCACTCTGACTCATCTTGTGGATGAGTCTTGGGTGTGAGTGACCGAGTCGTCGGTGCCACAACCATGATTCCTCTTGTTGTATCATAAGACACTTGGGTGAGGAGTTATTTAAATTAATAGTATAAATATTGTTATTTCTGTTTCCCTTAAGGATTGTTTTAGAAGATTCATTTGTATTAATTACACATTCATTTTCTAGAAATATGACCTTATAGTTATTATCACACAATTGGCTTACACTAAGTAAATTATATTGAAATTTTTCTACCAATAAGACATTTTGAATAGTAAAGTTAGAGTAGAGCTTAATATTGTGAGAGATCGGATGGCCGGCTAGAGGGGGGTGAATAGCCCTTTTCGTTTGGATGGCGGTATTTTGCTCGTCTACAAAACGTTAGCGCAAGCGGAATATACAAATATAAATAAAGACAAGCAAAATAGAAACAAGCAATACAAACACCAAGATATAACGTGGTTCACGGCTACGCCGCTAATCCACGGTCCGATTCGTCCACGGTGAATCACTCCGCCAAAACCAATCACTATCGGTCTCTCCTTTGCACAAAGCTAGGTGGAGGTAACCTTTACAACCAAGATCACTCTTCTTACAAATGGAATGGAGTAAAAGCGAGTAAGAAGAGTTTAGAGCTTGTGGGGCACTAGGAAGATTGTTTTGAACTTAAGCATTAGCCTCTCAAAGGCTCACACCCTCTCTTTTTATAGAGAGGGCTAACTTCTTCCGTTAGCGCCATCACCGATCGCCGCCATGGCGCCGATCTCACTACACGGCCTCCGAACACGTCGGATGCCGACCGCTGTTGTCCAATCCGGAACTCTTAGCGATCGGCCGGACCTCACGATCGCCGACCGTAGTCGGTCGCCCGGCTACGAGCGGTTCATGGCCAAAACCCTATTGACCGATCGGCCGCCGCAGCGATCGCAGTCTTGGCAATGATCGCTAACGTATGGCGCCGATCGCCGCCTAAACCGGGCCTCGATCGTATACCGGTCGAGCTACACTCGACTCGGGCGATCCGCCATGACATGGCCGATCGCGGTGTCGAAAACCCATCCGACACTTGGCCAAATGGCCAAGTTTCACCTAAGAGCTACCCTTCCCGGGTTACAATCGCCACTCTCATTTCTCGAGTCCTCGCCTCGGTTCTCTTCGCTTCTGGCCACGTCCCTGGCGCATCGCCGACGGCTCTGCAATGCTCCTTCGCGTCTCTTGCCTCGCAGTCTACTTCCTCCGGCTTCACTCCAAGCTTCTCGTCCGGCGGTCCCTCGGATGCTCCAAGCGCACGGCTTCCGCAAAGCTATCCTTCACCGACTCAAGGCACGAGTCATGAGATGTGAAACTCGCCACGGCTCCATGTGCGAATTACTAAGTCCTGCACGACTTCAACGCACATATCAAATCAACATATCAAACTAACTTAAACCCTTTGTCACACCATCAAAACCATATCACGGCAAGAGATTGCCCTAACAATCTCCCCCTTTTTGATGTGTGGCAATCCGTTTAAGTTAGGTAAAAACATTTGATATAATTTCTAAGGTAAGAAAAGCATGTAAAGATAAACATGATATAACAACATGCAATTCCCCCTTAATCCATGAAATTCTCTATGCAATTTCTCCCCCTATCATATATTTCTCCCCTACATATATTTCTCCCCCTAATGTGATTAACTTAAACATACTTATTTCTCCCCCTTTGACACCATCAAAAAGATTAACACTAAGTTAAAAGCTCATGGCATCAATTATAATGGAGGAAAAATATGTCAAGTTGATTTAAGAACTGTAGGAGGCATCAAGTATATTTCTACCACTTGTAGGAGGTTTTATAAACTGAATTCGGCCTTCAATATTCTGATATACGGGCCACGATCGCTATCGATATGGCAATGATCGCAATAAAGGAAGTAATTTCTGATTTTCTGGATGAAATTCAGAAATGCATTAAAAATTCCAGAAAATTCTAAAAATCATGAAATTCGAGGAACATATTTCTCTTAAGTATATCTATCAAGGAAAAATAGTTTTTCATGAAAAATCATTATATTTTACAAGATTTGCCAAAAATCCAAACACTTGAAAAACCACTAGTTTTTGAGCATTCTAGTATCAAGTTAGCTACCTAGTTTTGCATCTAATTGTTTCAAAACATGAATGCATGTATTTTAAGGTAAGAAATTGTTTTGAAAACATTAGAAATATCCAACCATGATCTTTGGGCAATATGTCTATTAATTAAACATAAGCCTTCCCCATGATTGGTCTATTATTGATATTTTGATACTTTAAATGACCATCTAAATGCCATAGGCATTAGTGGACATTTGTATCATCCTAATATCTCACCCATGCTAAGTTTGCAATCAAGTTAGCCTATAGTGAGTGTGAAATGTATCCTAGGGGGTATTTGTATATACTTAACCCATATATTCATGCAATTCTATCATGGTTAAGCATCAGCCTAACAACCTACATGATCATAATGACATATATGATTTAATTTCATATTATGACCATGAAATACATGTTTTCATCAAATTATAACCATGCATTAGGCATTATATGATGATAATAAATAAGTTATCACCTAAAGCATGATTTAAACCTATTTCTCATGATGATGTGCCCAATATCAAAATCATAAACCATGATTACACATATGCATAGAAATTACATTAATCATCATGATTTAAGCATTATTACCTTTTTATGGGCACGTTATCATCACCCAACACTATCTAAAAATGTTGTCCCGTCATCCTAAGTCAACCAAAATATGATATAGGTCAAGTTCATATGGTTGACTACCCTAGGGGTTTTCTAACCCTTAAGGATGGATTTTGGAACCCAAAATAGATTTTTACCTATGGGGTTCACTAGAAATTCCTTGGGGATCCATTTCTTAGCTATTACTTTGTTTTTGTCTTGTCCCCTAGCTATTAGGCATCTATAGGCCTTCTCATTTTTCTTCTCTTTATATCCTAGGCCTTTCTTGTTAAAACTTGCCCTTTGGCCCTATGATCATATTCAAAGTGTTGGAGCCAATTGTGAATTTTCCTAGGGCTTTAGTTAAATAATCTACCTTTTCCCTTAATGCCCTATTTTCCTCTATGCATGCATCACTAACATCTAAAGGCACATAATTATCATGTGAGCATGCATCATCATGGCAAGAAGAAGTATCATTATTATTTAAGCATGCATTTTCTAGCTTATTTTCTAATCGTTAATTTGATCTAGCATGCATTTATTTTTCTTCTTTGCTCTAAACAAATCCCTAGTTAAACTAGAAATCATAGAAACTATTTTACTAGGAGAGGCTTTCGTTACCATAGTTTCCATGTCCTCTTCTTCTTCTTCGGATGATGAGGAGGATGATGTGGAGGAGGATCCCCTTCACTTGAGCTCTCTCCTCTTGTGCTTGATCCTTCATTTTCTGGAGGAGGAGCAATCCAAATCATCAAAGGCCATCAAGGCCAAATTGGCGACAAAGGCATTCTCCTCATCCGATGATGAGGAGGAGGATGAGAAGGATCATCCCATGTCTTGGCCTTGAATGCTTTGGCCTTCCCTTTTCTTTTGCCTTCTTCTCCTCTTCCTTCTTTTCTTGCTCCCCTTTTCTTCTTCTTTTCTTCTTTCTTTTTCCTCTCTTCCTTGCTTTTGTTTAGGAGAGGACAATTGTCCCTTATGTGTCCCTCTCCTTGGCAATTGTAGCATATGACCTTCCCCTCGGTCTTCTATTCCTATCATTTGATTTATCAAATCTAAAATTCTTAAATACACGCCTCACCTTCCTTACCATGTAGGCTTCCTCGGTGCTATCCATGGAGGAGGAGGAGGCTTCATCATCGGAGGAGGAGGATCTCTATCTTCTTCTTCCCTTGTTTGCCATCAAAGCTACTCCTCTTGAGGGTTGAATTTTAGGCTCCTCTTGTATTCCCTCAAGCCTAGTTTCAGTGGAGTTCCATTGTTGAAAAGAACTCCTCCAAAGTGCTCACTTCTAAATTCTTGGAGATGTAGAAGGAGTCCACCATGGAGCTCCACTTTGAGGACCGGGGAAAGGCATCTATGGCCTTCATTACCATATCCCGGTTGGAGAGCTTTTCACCTACACTTGTCAAACCGGTTAGAATTTCCTTAAATCTAGAGTGTAGAGATTTTACCTTCTCTCCCTTTTCGAGTTTGATATTGGACAATTGGGAGCGAAGGACATCTCTCCTTGCTAGCTTTGCCTCGGATGTGCCTTCATGGATCTCTATTAATTTCTCCCACATTTCCTTGGCGCTAGCACACTCTCCTATCCGGTTGACTTCTTGTTGAGGGAGTACGTTGTATAGATGGTGCTTGGCCTTTGAATTTGCCAAATACTCTTCTCTTTGTCTTTTGCTCCATCTCGATTTTTCCAAAGGCTCCCCATCTTCATTCCTAGGCAACTCGAAACCGTTTTCCATAATTAACAATATTTCAAAATCGGTTTCGAAGAATACCTCCATTCTCTTTTTCCACCAAGAGAATTCGCCGTCGAACTTCGGTGGGTGGATGTTGGAGCCGGCCATTTTTAAATGTTGCTTGTAGTGGCGGTTAGTCCTTGACAAGCTTTCCTTGGCTCTGATACCACTTGTGAGAGATCGGATGGCCGGCTAGAGGGGGGTGAATAGCCCTTTTCGTTTGGATGGCGGTATTTTGCTCGTCTACAAAACGTTAGCGCAAGCGGAATATACAAATATAAATAAAGACAAGCAAAATAGAAACAAGCAATACAAACACCAAGATATAACGTGGTTCACGGCTACACCGCTAATCCACGGTCCGATTCGTCCACGGTGAATCACTCCGCCAAAACCAATCACTATCGGTCTCTCCTTTGCACAAAGCTAGGTGGAGGTAACCTTTACAACCAAGATCACTCTTCTTACAAATGGAATGGAGTAAAAGCGAGTAAGAAGAGTTTAGAGCTTGTGGGGCACTAGGAAGATTGTTTGGAACTTAAGCATTAGCCTCTCAAAGGCTCACACCCTCTCTTTTTATAGAGAGGGCTAACTCACCGATCGGCCGACCTCGTAGTCGACCGCCTGCCGGGCTACGAGCGCTTGCGGGCTAAACCCTATTGATCGGGACCGATCACCGCCGTAGCCGATCTTAGTCTTGGCCGATCGCTAACGATGGCGCGATCGGCCGCCACAAACCGTGTCGATCGTATACGGTCGAGCTACACTCGACTGAAGCGATCGCCATGACATGGCGGTCGACCGTGTCGAAAACCCATCCGACACTTGGCCAAATGGCCAAGTTTCACCTAAGACTACCCTTCCCGGGTTACAATCGCTCCACTCATTTCTGAGTCCTCGCCTTGAAGTTCTCTTCGTTCGCCACGCCCCTCGCTCAGCGCACGGGCTCGCAATGCTCCTTCGCCTCTCTTGCCTCAAGTCTACTTCCTCCGGCTTCACTCCAAGCTTCTCGTCCGGCGGTCCCTCGGATGCTCAGCGCACGGCTTCCGCAAAGCTATCCTTCACCGACTCAAGGCACGAGTCATGAGATGTGAAACTCGCCACGGCTCCATGTGCGAATTACTAAGTCCTGCACGACTTCAACGCACATATCAAATCAACATATCAAACTAACTTAAACCCTTTGTCACACCATCAAAACCATATCACGGCAAGAGATTGCCCTAACAAATATCACCTGATCCGATGATTTTGAGCTTGCCGTTGTTTCTGAAGGTTACCGATCCTTGTCATTTGAATCGAAGCTTCGAAAACTTGAGTTGATCCTCAGTCATGTGTCGGGAGCAACCACTGTCCAACATCCATTGATCCTACACGCAAGGTAGTTGTATCGGATATTGGATTTATTAAAGATTGGTTGAAAATTATTAACCTAAATCATCTCACCCATGTCTTCATGATCAAGCATGTTAACCCTATATGTTCTTGTGAGATGACTTCAAATTTTACTTGATTTAAATTTAATGATTTAACACTTGTCAACCTTATGTTAGATTCAGATTTACCTTAGGCTCATCAAGTCACCTTTTCAAGATCATGGCTTCCAGGTCGTGGTGAGGCACAGAGGCCTTCTTTGATCGGAAAAATGGCCACTTCATTAGACAAAGCCATTTTCAAGAAATTAGAGACTTGCCTTACCTAAGACCACTTCCTGGTCTAACTAGTCTAGGATACGGCGAGGTAGCTTCAGCTAGTTCCGCTCGGTCAAGTGCACCGAACTAGATACGCCTTATCTAGCCTGAATACACAAGACTCTGCTTTCCTAGCGTACTATCATCTCGCCGCATCCTGGTACTATGTTACCAAGTATTGACAAGTTATAGTCCTATCTAACCATTCTAAAAAGAAAAATCAAAATAAATAACTAGCCTAAGCATGCAATTTCTAAGTTAAAACACAAACAAGTTTTGTACTGGCTCCCCCTGGACCGTTGAATCGATTCGGTCTCTCCACATAGTGGATTTGGTCCTTGGGAACCCAGTACTGGTTCGACCCTAAGTTTGAAATCAAAGTGGTCTTACGGACCCATGCTTGGACACATTTTTTATGTCAACTTACAATCGACATATATGACTTGTTGGTCGTATTTGAGCTAAACCCTAGTCTGGCCTTGTTTTACATGACCCTTTGCGATCCAAGTAGGAGGTCAAGTCCTTTGGATCCCAAAGTAAACCTTTCCAACGTGTTCCTAAGATCGTCGACTTGACTTTTCAAGAGTGAGTTCTCAACTTTGAGCTTTTCAACGCGAGTTGAGTCCTCCTCTCGAACTCGACTAATCGAAGAGTTTAGGGAGACCTCATGTTTGAGGATTTTAACTTCCTCAACCAGGGTCTCGACCTTGGACTCGGACTTAGCTAATTTCCTAGTTAAGAATTTAATTGCACTATAAAGCGTACTAATAAGGGATCGACTTACCTTGAGTGTATCTTTTGAACCAGATGTGTATCTGTGGCTTGTCTTGAATAGTGCTTCACAGTCCGATTCATCTTCGGTTTCAGATTTGTGTTCCGGTTCCGACTCCATCTCTGATTCAACCGGTTTAGCCATGAAGAAGTGATCATTGTCTTCTTCCTCGGATGCTTCTTCCCACGTAGCGCTGAGTGCCTTTTTGTGTTTAGGTGCTTTTCTCTTGAGCTTCGGACATTCGGACATGATGTGTCCAAACCTGTTGCATTCGTAACACCTAATGTTAGAACTTTTAGGCTTACCTTTGTTGGGTCAAGTGACAGTTTGCTTTCGGCCCTTGACTATCCTCCGAACTAGGTTAACCAGTTCGACCTCCATTTCCGGGTCGACCTCCGAATCGGACTCATCTTCTTCTTCTTTTGTAGGGATGTATATTGAAAAGTCTATCTTTTGTATGAACATCTTTATTTTGAAATAAGAATCACATGATCATTGTTTGCTTATTTTTATGGTTATGCTATATTGTCTAATACTTTACATTGTAGATAACATGGTGTGTCGTGTCACACGGGAGATCATATTATCGACTCCTTGAAAAGTATAAGTAAAAGCTCACAACCGAGATGACTTTAGACAAACCATCGGAATAGTTGTAGTGTGATTTGGTATTGGTTTGTCTTGACCATAGAATCACATTAGTGCACTTTGTGTGTATTGAGTAGGACCGACATAGAGGTGATTCGATTTATTACTGACTACATAATCGAATCATACCTCAGATATTATTTAGTACATGCTCTTAATCCCGATATAATAACGGGCACATATACTTAGTACTCATTTCTTTGATTTACCAATGGGCGAAATTTATAGATTAAATCGATAGGCTCGGTAAGTTGGGAGATGATATTATTTCAATGGTGTACCATTGATTATAGGAGGAAATCGTGTCCTATATATTAGGATGATGATGTCCCCTTGAGGAGCTCATAAGGTTCATCATGTAAACCCTGCAGGTGGACTTGGTCCGACATGATGAAAAGGTTGAGTGGTACTACTCAAGGAGTTAGATGTTGATTAATTAATAGTCAGTAAATTAATTAATCGACGAACATTTGAGATCTTAAACATGGGGAGAAAATGTACAAATAATATATGGAGCCCATATTATCATATGGGGGTTGGTGAGGTAGATCAATGATAATCCTTTAGTGGATTGGATCATCATTAGTGGATCGGACTTTATGTGGGCTTGATCCATGGGTGGCCAAGATCCAACTCCTCCTCATGGTCCCTAATGTAGCCTATTAACACCTCATGAAGCTTAGATCCAATGGATGAAAACAAAACTCTAGATCCAAAGGTAGAGATTAAATCTCTAGATCCGACGGTTGAGATTAAATCTCTAGATCCGACGGTTGAGATTAAATCCCTAGAACCAATGGAGGAGATTAAATCATGGCTTGAGCCCAACTCTATAAATAGAGATCAAGAAGTGGGCGGCAAGATGATGATGGCTTAAGGAGATTAGGGTTTGCTTCCTTTGGAGGCTATGAATCCTAGTTGGTTTAGGATTACGTTTGGGTGGCTAGGGTTTTGGGAGCTTATGGGTGGGTGGCAACTCAAGGAGGAGTTTTTTCTTCATCTTCCTAAGGTGTGGCCGGTTCCTTCCATCTTCCCTCTACCTTGTCTTGTGCTCATCCTAATCTTCTTCCCCACTTCCATGGCCGCCCATAAGGAGAGCAAGGATTAGGGTTTGGAGGCTTAGGGTTTAGGAGGCTTGTGTGGCACCAAATAAGGAAGTAGTTTGCTTTCTTCTTCCTCTCCTTTGGTGGTCTGCGCCCACAGCCCTTTCCCAGCCCTTGGCCGGCATCCAAAGACCCCTTCTCCTTCTCCTTAGGTGGTGGAAACAAGATATAGGGCTTTCCCTTGGTGTCTTGGCCGGTTTCCACCATTATCTCCTTCTCCTTGTTGGCCGGCGGCAAGCATTCTCCTTGTTGCTTGTTGATTGGCTATAGAAAATAGAAGAACTTTGTTTCTTGTAACGCCCGTAAAATTTCTAGCAATTTTACGAGAATTTTGGCTTTATGATGATAGGCTTTATGTGGGGTTTTTGGGAAAAATAAAAGAAAATAAGCCAAAAAAAAAAAAGAAAAAAAAGATGCAAAGCCTAGGAATTGAACCCCAAACCTCTAGAGATAGCCAAGCCCTATAGATGCACCCACTAACCATAAGCCCAATAGAATTATATCATTAGAGGAAGAGGGGAATTTATAGATAAGTGGAAGAAGGGTAAGTGAAGAGGCATGACAAAGAAAAGAGAAACTTCTCTTCCTCCCTTTATAAAGAAGAAGGAAGTTTCCTTTTTGCCATTTTCTTCCTCTCCTCTTCATCCTCACCGAAACCAACCCCCCCTTCTTCTTCCTTTGGCCGAGACCCCCCTTCAAGCTAGGAGAAAGCTAGGTGACTCCCATTAGGTCATCTCTCAAGCAAAGCGAAGGATGTAAGTTTCCCCTCACCTGCAGTGTATTAGTTTCGTAAGTTAAATTTCATGTAAGAACGATGAAGTTGTAGCCCTTGTAGGTTTCGGCCAATCAAGTTTTCTTGGGCTAAGATTCATGAAAATGTTTCTAGGGAACTTCTATAGGTTGTATGCTCACTATAGGACCCTTTTTGGGGACAAAAATTCCAACTTGGTGCCCCTATAGGTTTCGGCCACCAAGGCCTTTTAGGATTAGGGTTTTTATGACAACTCCCTCTTATGAGGTTAGGCCATGATAATGCTTATGAATGAATTTTAGGGGGCAAAACCTAAGCTTGAGCCCATTCCATGTTTCGGCCAACCCATATAATTAGGGTTAGGGTTGCATGAAAATGTTCCTAATGACACTAGGTTAAGTAATAATGCTTGATGAATGGACTTTAGGGGACAAAACCTAGAGTTTGAACCCATTCCATGTTTCGGCCAACCCAGATAATTAGGGTTAGGGTTTCATGAAAATGTTTCTAATGACACTAAGGTAAGTAATAATGCTGATGAATGAACTTTAGGGGACAAAAGTCCAAGGATCTAACCTTACAAGATTCGGCCAACCTATGAAAGTAGGGTTAGGGTTGCATGAAAATATCTCTAATGATACTATGATTAGTTATAAGGCTTCATGAGTGAACTTTAGGGGACAAAACCCAAGCTCAAGCCCCTTACAAGATTCGGCCAACCCAAGGTTTTAGGGTTAGGGTTTCATGAAAACACCCCCCCCCCCCCACACACACATGTAGTTGTGCTAAGGGTATGGTTTTTGTTTGTTTATATGTCATGAACTATGCTTGTGTGATGTATATGGTTATGATTCAATGCAATATGAAATAAGATTAGGTGATGAACATGTTTATGATATAGTTTGCCATGAAACATACCTAGATGTGGATCATGTTTTGTGATTTAATATGCCATGATTATGCCTAGGAAATTGGCTTCATGTTATGATGTAATGTGCCATGAAATAGGCTTAGGTGATGAACATGTTTTTATGATTTAATATGCCTTGAATATGCTTAGGAAACATGCTACATGTTGATGATGTAATGTGTCATGAAATATGCTTAGGTGATGAACATGTTTTTGTGATTTAATATGCCATGAATATGTCAAGGAAATATGCTTCATGTTTATGATGTAATGTGCCATGAAATATGCTTGTATGATGAACATGTTTATACTTTAGGACCCCTTTAGGGTACTCTTATGTTATGAATGCATGTGTCCTCATGATAAGATGGAGATGCTTCCCTTTCAAGTAGGGACCAAGAGCTCTCCTTATGACAAGATGCAGATGCTTCCCTTTCAAGTAGGGATCAAGAGCTCTCCTTAAGATAAGATAAAATGGAGATGCTTCCCTTTCAAGTAGGGATCAAGAGCTCTCCTTATGATAAGATAAGGATAAGATGCTTCCCTTTTTATGTTGGGGATCAAGAGCATTCTTTATATTATGACAAGAAAAGAAAGGAATTAAGTATTTTACTTTGCAAGAGGTTAAGTACCCGACCCGTCAGGTGGTCGTTAATCAAATCCATAGGGACATAAGAAGACGTAAGAGGTATTGCCCTGGTAAGACGTAAGAGGTCTTGCTCTAGTAGGACTGGTGGCTCGCTACCCCAGCCTACTAGGGAACGCGCATTATGTGGTACTTAACCTGGGGCCCCCCAAACAAGTTATGATGATTTTGAAGTATCTATAAGTATATGTTTTGAAAAGGAAAGACTTTTATGTTTATTGTGTATGCTCATGTTAAATACTCTGAATGCTTGCAAACCGTGTTCTTTATGCATGCTAGATGTTATGAAGTTATGATGATTTTGAAGTATCTATAAGTATATGTTTTGAAAAGGAAAGACTTTTATGTTTATTGTGTATGCTCATGTTAAATACTTGCTTGCAAACCGTGGTTCTTTATGCATGCTAGATGTTATGAAGTTATGATGATTTTGAAGTATCTATAAGTATATGTTTTGAAAAGGAAAGACTTTTATGTTTATTGTGTATGCTCATGTTAAATACTCAATGCTTGCAAACCATGTTCTTTTTGCATGCTAGATGTTATGAAGTTATGATGATTTTGAAGTATCTATAAGTATATGTTTTGAAAAGGAAAGACTTTTATGTTTATTGTGTATGCTCATGTTAAATATCCTGAATGCTTGCAAACCGTGTTCTTTATGCATGCTAGATGTTATGAAGTTATGATGATTTTGAAGTATCTATAAGTATATGTTTTGAAAAGGAAAGACTTTTATGATTATTGTGTATGCTCATGTTAAATACTCTGAATGCTTGCAAACTATGTTCTTCATGCATGCTAGATGTTATGAAGTTATGATGTTTAGAGTTAAGTTTAAGAACGTTGCGACTATGTACTTCATGCTAGTTTAGAATTTATGATGTGGTGAATGTTACGGGTAAGATTATGAATACTTGCGATTATGTTCTTTCTACAAGTTTAGGATTTATGTTATTACAAATGTTTATGTCCAAGTTAAACAAATGCTTATGATTATGTCTTTTATGCATGATTGGATTTCCCTGATGAATGGTCATGGTTAAGTTGAAGAATGTTTGTGCCTATGTACTTTATGTAGGTTTAAGATGTAGGATGTTACGGATGCTTAGGTTAGGAATGCTTATAGTTAAGTTTTAAAACGCTTATGAATATGTCTTTCCTGCATGCTTAGTTTTATGTAGTTCTAACGCTTATGTTCAAATTATGCCCTGCTTAGATTAATTATGCTTAACTGGCTTATGAATAATTCTATGCCATGCTTAGTTTTTTTATTACATGGATATGTTGTTGATTAGTGTTGCTATGAAATACTTAGGTCCTTTATGCTAGTATGCTCATGTTCTAATTGCTTGATGAAGTTGTGGCTTTTGTGAGTAGGCAAGGATCTTACTAAGCTATATGCTTATAGTTCATGTTGTCCATATACTGCAGATAAAGGAAGTCTGCGCTAGAGGAAGTAGCAGGAGGGGCCAAGTGTGTGTGATAGTGGCATGGTGGAAGAAGACCCTATACTATCTGCTTGTATTTATATGCTCTAAGAACAACTTAAGACATTGCTTCCGCTTATAAGACTTGTGTTTAATGAGTATCCTCTACTTAAGAAGGATGGAAATGTTAGAACTCATGAACGAATCTTTATGTATGCATGTTATGAAAGATATGTTAACATGCTAACGATGAATATGATATGTGATGCATGTGCAAAAGAAGGTTTAAGTTATGATGACCTGTTAAAGTACGTAGGTTGTGAGAGGATCCATATGTAGTATGTTTTAAAAATTAAAAAAAAGGAGCAATCGCCTAAGAGAAGATATAAGGGGGGCGTTATGTGGTATCAGAGCGGGTTCACCTTTCCACTATCACACATCAAGCCTCCATCCTGCTATTTCCAAGTAAGTAATTTTATACATACTTAAGTTTCCTTTATAATAAAGAATGTTTTCTATCTAGAATGAAATAATACCTTATCATGCTTTAGTAGAATGGACTCACACTTGAGATTTAGATAGAAATAATATCTCGTTCTGTTTAGTATAATAGAATCCTAGTTGTGACCTAGATAGTATACCTGACCAAGCTTTGTGCGATAGAAACATGACTCTAACCTAGAAATATCCCTAGAAAGGACACCTTACCTTGTTTATGATATGGGATGTTAGATGCCTGTATAGGAATAGAAATTATAATAACACCTTAATTAAATTATTTATTTATCACTTAGATAACATGAACGGGAGACGTAGTGCTAGAGGGAATGACTCAGCACCCCCACCAGATTTGATGCATGTGGTTACCGAGCTACAGCGTCAGGTCGCAGAACAACAGCTGGTTATCAATGCTCTCACGAATCAACAAGGGAACCCTAGCACCACAAAAGGGACGCAGAACGTAACTCCCAACACGACCACTATGGTGCAAGCACCGCTAATCAACGCCGCCCCCGGGGCCCGGCCTGAAGCCTATCTGATTCAGTGGCAGAGGCTGAAACCAGAAAGTTTCACTGGTGTCGGCGAACCATGGGATGCCCAAGCTTGGTTCAAAATAGTTGAGAGCATCGTGGAGCTGCTGGATTGGCCCGAGCACGAAAAGATAAAATGTGCCTGCTCTGTCTTTCCAGGAGATGCAAGGATGTGGTGGGAGAGAGTCAAAGCAAAGAGACAAGTAAATCAAATGAGGTGGACAGATTTGGCCGGGAGTTCTTCGAGGAGTTCTTTCAGAGACGGATCACAAATAAGCACTACGATGAGTTCCTCGAGTTCCGACAAGGCGATCTATCAGTTAGTGAAGCTATGAAAAGGTTCAATCGACTGGCACGTCTCTGCCCAGAGTTAGTCGATACTGAAAGGGAGAGGATCAGACTCCTGCTGAAAATATTGCGACCGAAGATAGCCCTGAATGTGGCCGACGGAGTCAATCGACCCCAGACCGCCGAAGAGCTATTCAGTAGTGCCCTGGTCATAGAGCACTACCTGAACAACATCAGTCAGCAGAGTAAGGCACGGACCGGAGAGCCGAAATCTCAGAATACTAGCTGGAAGAGAGACCGCAGTGGAAAGAAGAAACAGTGGAATGACCCAAGAGGGGCCCCAGGAAACAGCCAAACTGGGTATCCTGACTGTCCCACGTGTGGGAAGAAGCATCCGGGGGAATGTCGTCAGGGCACGAGGAAGTGTTACAACTGTGGAAGGGAGGGGCACATAGCCTGGAATTGCCCTACCCGAGTTCAGGCACCACCACAGCAGTATGTCCAGTACCCGGGAGCTCCTCCACAGCTTCACCAGATGCAGGCTACGATAGAGGGTCCCCAGATAAGTCAAGGGAGACTGGAAGCCCCGCCAGTTGGGACAAATGCCAGGGTGTTCTCCCTCACCAGAGAAGATGTGGCGAGTTCCTCGGCTTGTCACAGTCGCTAATTATTTCCAATCAATACGCTACCGCCTTGTTTGACACCGGGCAACCCATTCATTCATCGCTTTCATAAGAAATATAGATAGGCATCCCCAAGCTTTGGACTATAAATTTTTAACAACGTTACCTTCGGAGAAGTGATGTCATCCACGCGCACCAATTAGACTCGAGCAGGGAGCTCTATTGTGACCTAATAGTCCAAGATATGTGGGACTATGGCGTTATATTGGGGATTGAGTCTGCTTTAAACGGAGGGTACTCTTCCGACCCGAAGCAGAGGTTTCATTTGAATTTATCAGGGAGTCGAAGGAAGGAACAAAGAAGTTCTTATCAGCGCTAAAGGCCCGAAACATGTTAGAAGACGGATGCGCCGGATTTCTCACACATGTGGTGGATACAATATCATCGAAGAACCGGAAAATAGAAGATGTCAGAGTGGTATGTGACCATTCGGAGGTGTTCCCTGATGACCTACCTGGATTGCCACCTGATAGAGAAATTGAGTTCGAGATCGAATTGATTCCCGGAACTAATCTGATCTCCAAGGCACCTTACCATATGGCGCCAACTGAGTTGAAAGAACTTCAGAAACAGCTACAGGAGTTACTTGGCCAGGGATTTATCCGGCCCAGTCACTCCCCATGGGGAGCTCCAGTGCTGTTCATAAAGAAAAGAGATGGGTCCATGCGAATGTGTATAGACTACGGGCACGAACAACGTGACTATCAAGAATAGGTACCTTCCTGTGATCGACGACCTATTCGACCACCAAGGGAGCTACCGCTTTTCAAAGATCGATCTCGTCCGCTATCATCAAGTAAAAGTGAAGCCAAAGCGATATTCAAGACGGCGGCCTTCCGGACAAGATACGGACATTATGAGTTTGTAGTTATGCCCTTTGGCGTAACCAATGCTCCTGCAATGTTCATGGACCTGATGAATCAAGTATTCTCGGCCTTCCTCAACAAATTTGTAATCGTCTTCATCGACGATATTCTTATCTACTCGAGAGCCCGAGAAGAGCATGCCGAACATCTGAAGACAGTACTACAGATTCTTCAGAAAGAGCAACTATATGCCAAGTTCTTCAAATGCGAGTTCTGGCTCGATCAAGTGTCATTCTTGGGTCATGTCATCTCTAAAGAGGGAATCATGGTAGACCCAATGAAGATTGAGGCTGTAAGGAACTGGAATAGGCCAAGGAATGCGAGTGAAATCAGAAGTTTTCTCGGGCTAGCAGGCTATTACAGGAAGTTTGTAGAGGACTTCTCTAGAATTGCAGCCCCTATGACAGCCCTCACCAGAAAGGACAAGCAATACAAATGGACTGAGGACTGTGAGAGGAGTTTTACGGAACTGAAGAGGAGTGATCACGCTCCCATTCGACTCTCCTGAAAATAATGAAAGCTCGATATGTATAGTGACGCCTCAAACTCGGGGCTCGAGTCAGTACTCATGTAAAATGGCAAGGTCATCGCTTACGCCTCTAGACAGCTCAAAGAGCACGAAATAAACTATCCTACCCATGACTTAGAACTGGTGACCGTGTTATTCGCTCTAAAAATATGGAGACACTACTTATACGGGGCACGGTGCAGGATTTATACCGACCATCAGAGTCTGAGATATTTCTTCACCCAGAAAGACCTAAACATGAGGCAACGCAGATGGCTTGAGCTAGTCAAAGATTACGATTGTGAGATATTCTATCACCCAGGAAAGGCCAACAAGGTGGCAGATGCGCTTAGCAGAAAGCTCTTTGCCGCTTTGATGTCCTTATCAATGCTATCTCAACCCCTGAAAAGGGAAATAATGAATTACGGGATAGAGATTATTTCTGGGCAACTTTCCACCATGACTATAACGCCGACGTTGTTCGACGATATAAAGGGAAAGCAAGATGGTGATTCAGACATCCAGAAGATCAAACAAGAAGTACTGGAGGGAAGGGATAATGGATTCCGCATTTCCAACGGCGGACTATTATACCTCGGATCGACTATGTATTCGGACGATCCGTAATTACGGAAGAAGATACTCGAGAATCCCATGGAACACCTTATACCATGCACCCTGGATCTAATAAAATGTATCAGGACTTAAGGGATAAATTTTGGTGGTCCGGCATGAAAAGGGAGGTGGCTCAGTACGTCAACACCTGTCTGACCTGCCAGAAGGTGAAGGCAGAACACCAGAAACCTGGGGGATTACTGCAGCCGATACCGATTCCAGAGTGGAAATGGGAAGAACTATCTATGGATTTCATCTCGGGATTACCCAGAACAACAAATGGTTACGATGCTATATGGGTAATCATAGACCGGTTGACGAAGTCTGCCCATTTCCTGGCAATTAAGATGACCTATTCGGTCGAGCAGCTAGCTCAATTATATGTCAAGGAAATTATCAAATTACATGGAGTGCCTAAGGCTATTATTTCTGACCGTGATGGCCGTTTTACCTCCCATTTTTGGGAATGTGTTCAGAAGGCTCTTGGCACTAAGTTGAGATTCAGCACTGCGTTTCATCCTCAGACCGACGGTCAGACGGAAAGAGTGAACCAGGTGCTGGAAGATATGCTGCGGGCTTGTGCTCTAGACTTTAAGGGGAGCTGGTGTCGATATTTGTGCCTGGCAGAATTTGCTTACAACAACAGTTACCAGGCTACCATTGGAATGGCACCCTATGAAGCTCTATACGGGAGAAGATGCAGGTCTCCTATCTGTTGGTACGAGGGTGGTGAAAGGAGGGAAATGGGTCTTCAGGCCGATATTATTGACAATACCACCCGCGCTATACAGACTATCCGTCAGAGAATCGGTCGCCAGGCCGAAAAAAGAGCTATGCGGATATGCGGCGTAGACCGTTAGAATTCGAAGTCGGGGACCTGGTATTCCTCAAAGTGACCCCTATGAAGGGAGTGATGAGATTCGGAAGGAAGGGTAAACTGAATCCACGCTACGTGGGACCGTATCCGATATCGCAGAGGGTGGGCAAGGTAGCGTACAGGCTGGAGCTGCCTCAAGAGATGTCGGCTATACACAACGTGTTCCATGTCTCTATGCTCAAGAAATGCGTATCCAGTGCGGACCAAGTGATCGAGCCACAAACAGTACACGTTCATGAGGACCTGAGTGTTGAAAGTCGGCCTATCCAAATATTAGACCGAGATGTCAAAAGGCTAAGGAACAAAGAGGTGCCCTTAGTAAAGGTCCTGTGGCAGAATTCGCAATATGAGGAAGCTACCTGGGAACGAGAGGAGGACATGAGGCAGAAGTACCCAGAATTGTTTTAAGTTTCGAGGACGAAACTTTTACAAGGTATGAGGGATTGTAACGCCCGTAAAATTTCTAGCAATTTTACTAGAATTTTGGATTTATGATGATAGGCTTTATGTGGGGTTTTTGGGAAAAATAAAAGAAAATAAGCCAAAAAAAAAAGAAAAAAAAGATGCAAAGCCTAGGAATTGAACCCCAAACCTCTAGAGATAGCCAAGCCCTATAGATGCACCCACTAACCATAAGCCCAATAGAATTATATCATTAGAGGAAGAGGGGAATTTATAGATAAGTGGAAGAAGGGTAAGTGAAGAGGCATGACAAAGAAAAGAGAAACTTCTCTTCCTCCCTTTATAAAGAAGAAGGAAGTTTCCTTTTTGCCATTTTCTTCCTCTCCTCTTCATCCTCACCGAAACCAACCCCCCCTTCTTCTTCCTTTGGCCGAGACGCCCCTTCAAGCTAGGAGAAAGCTAGGTGACTCCCATTAGGTCATCTCTCAAGCAAAGCGAAGGATGTAAGTTTCCCCTCACCTGCAGTGTATTAGTTTCGTAAGTTAAATTTCATGTAAGAACGATGAAGTTGTAGCCCTTGTAGGTTTCGGCCAATCAAGTTTTCTTGGGCTAAGATTCATGAAAATGTTTCTAGGGAACTTCTATAGGTTGTATGCTCACTATAGGACCCTTTTTGGGGACAAAAATTCCAACTTGGTGCCCCTATAGGTTTCGGCCACCAAGGCCTTTTAGGGTTAGGGTTTTTATGACAACTCCCTCTTATGAGGTTAGGCCATGATAATGCTTATGAATGAATTTTAGGGGACAAAACCTAAGCTTGAGCCCATTCCATGTTTCGGCCAACCCATATAATTAGGGTTAGGGTTGCATGAAAATGTTCCTAATGACACTAGGTTAAGTAATAATGCTTGATGAATGGACTTTAGGGGACAAAACCTAGAGTTTGAACCCATTCCATGTTTCGGCCAACCCAGATAATTAGGGTTAGGGTTTCATGAAAATGTTCCTAATGACACTAGGGTAAGTAATAATGCTGATGAATGAACTTTAGGGGACAAAAGTCCAAGGATCTAACCTTACAAGATTCGGCCAACCTATGAAAGTAGGGTTAGGGTTGCATGAAAATATCTCTAATGATACTATGATTAGTTATAAGGCTTCATGAGTGAACTTTAGGGGACAAAACCCAAGCTCAAGCCCCTTACAAGATTCGGCCAACCCAAGGTTTTAGGGTTAGGGTTTCATGAAAACACCCCCCCCCCCCACATGTAGTTGTGCTAAGGGTATGGTTTTTGTTTGTTTATATGTCATGAACTATGCTTGTGTGATGTATATGGTTATGATTCAATGCAATATGAAATAAGATTAGGTGATGAACAGGTTTATGATATAGTATGCCATGAAACATACCTAGATGTGGATCATGTTTTGTGATTTAATATGCCATGATTATGCCTAGGAAATAGGCTTCATGTTATGATGTAATGTGCCATGAAATAGGCTTAGGTGATGAACATGTTTTTATGATTTAATATGCCTTGAATATGCTTAGGAAACATGCTACATGTTTATGATGTAATGTGCCATGAAATATGCTTAGGTGATGAACATGTTTTTGTGATTTAATATGCCATGAATATGTCAAGGAAATATGCTTCATGTTTATGATGTAATGTGCCACGAAATATGCTTGTATGATGAACATGTTTATACTTTAGGACCCCTTTAGGGTACTCTTATGTTATGAATGCATGTGTCCTCATGATAAGATGGAGATGCTTCCCTTTCAAGTAGGGACCAAGAGCTCTCCTTATGACAAGATGGAGATGCTTCCCTTTCAAGTAGGGATCAAGAGCTCTCCTTAAGATAAGATAAAATGGAGATGCTTGCCTTTCAAGTAGGGATCAAGAGCTCTCCTTATGATAAGATAAGGTTAAGATACTTCCCTTTTTATGTTGGGGATCAAGAGCATTCTTTATATTATGACAAGAAAAGAAAGGAATTAATTATTTTACTTTGCAAGAGGTTAATTACCCGACCCGTCAGGTGGTCGTTAATCAAATCCATAGGGACATAAGAAGACGTAAGAGGTCTTGCCCTGGTAAGACGTAAGAGGTCTTGCTCTAGTAGGACTGGTGGCTTGCTACCCCAGCCTACTAGGGAACGCGCATTATGTGGTACTTAACCTGGGGCCCCCCAAACAAGTTATAATGATTTTGAAGTATCTATAAGTATATGTTTTGAAAAGGAAAGACTTTTATGTTTATTGTGTATGCTCATGTTAAATACTCTGAATGCTTGCAAACCGTGTTCTTTATGCATGCTAGATGTTATGAAGTTTTGATGATTTTGAAGTATCTATAAGTATATGTTTTGAAAAGGAAAGACTTTTATGTTTATTGTGTATGCTCATGTTAAATACTCTGAATGCTTGCAAACCGTGTTCTTTATGCATGCTAGATGTTATGAAGTTATGATGATTTTGAAGTATCTATAAGTATATGTTTTGAAAAGGAAAGACTTTTATGTTTATTGTGTATGCTCATGTTAAATACTCTGAATGCTTGCAAACCGTGTTCTTTATGCATGCTAGATGTTATGAAGTTATGATGATTTTGAAGTATCTATAAGTATATGTTTTGAAAAGGAAAGACTTTTATGTTTATTGTGTATGCTCATGTTAAAAATGCTTGCAAACCGTGTTCTTTATGCATGCTAGATGTTATGAAGTTATGATGATTTTGAAGTATCTATAAGTATATGTTTTGAAAAGGAAAGACTTTTATGATTATTGTGTATGCTCATGTTAAATACTCTGAATGCTTGCAAACTATGTTCTTCATGCATGCTAGATGTTATGAAGTTATGATGTTTAGAGTTAAGTTTAAGAACGTTGCGACTATGTACTTCATGCTAGTTTAGAATTTATGATGTGGTGAATGTTATGGGTAAGATTATGAATACTTGCGATTATGTTCTTTCTACAAGTTTAGGATTTATGTTATTACAAATGTTTATGTCTAAGTTAAACAAATGCTTATGATTATGTCTTTTATGCATGATTGGATTTCCCTGATGAATGGTCATGGTTAAGTTGAAGAATGTTTGTGCCTATGTACTTTATGTAGGTTTAAGATGTAGGATGTTACGGATGCTTAGGTTAGGAATGCTTATTGTTAAGTTTTAAAAAGCTTATGAATATGTCTATCCTGCATGCTTAGTTTTATGTAGTTATAACGCTTATGTTCAAATAATGCCCTGCTTAGATTAATTATGCTTAACTGGCTTATGAATAATTCTATGCCATGCTTAGTTTTTTTTTTATTACATGGATATGTTGTTGATTAGTGTTGCTATGAAATACTTAGGTCCTTTATGCTAGTATGCTCATGTTCTAATTGCTTGATGAAGTTGTAGCTTTTGTGAGTAGGCAAGGATCTTACTAAGCTATATGCTTATAGTTCATGTTGTCCATATACTGCAGATAAAGGAAGTCTGGGCTAGAGGAAGTAGCAGGAGGGGCCAAGTGTGTGTGATAGTGGCATGGTGGAAGAAGACCCTATACTATCTGCTTGTATTTATATGCTCTAAGAACAACTTAAGACATTGCTTCCGCTTATAAGACTTGTGTTTAATGAGTATCCTCTACTTAAGAAGGTTGGAAATGTTAGAACTCATGAACGAATCTTTATGTATGTATGTTATGAAAGATATGTTAACATGCTAACGATGAATTTGATATGTGATGCATGTGCAAAAGAAGGTTTAAGTTATGATGACCTGTTAAAGTACGTAGGTTGTGAGAGGATCCATATGTAGTATGTTTTTAAAAAAAGGAGCAATGATGCGCATACCGAGAGCGAGATAAGGCGTTACAGGTGGTATCAGAGCGAGTTCACCTTTCCACTATCACACATCAAGCCTCCATCCTGCTATTTCCAAGTAAGTAATTTTATGCATACTTAAGTTTCCTTTATAATAAAGAATGTTTTCTATCTAGAATGAAATAATACCTTATCATGCTTTAGTAGAATGGACTCACACTTGAGATTTAGATAGAAATAATATCTCATCCTGTTTAGTATAATAGAATCCTAGTTGTGACCTAGATAGTATACCTGACCAAGCTTTATGCGATAGAAACATGACTCTAACCTAGAAATATCCCTAGAAAGGACACCTTACCTTGTTTATGATATGGGATGTTAGATGCCTGTATAGGAATAGAAATTATAATAACACCTTAATTAAATTATTTATTTATCACTTAGATAACATGAACGGGAGACGTAGTGCTAGAGGGAATGACTCAGCACCCCCACCAGATTTGATGCATGTGGTTACCGAGCCATGCTCGTCGCAGAACAACAGTTGGTTATCAATGCTCTCACGAATCAACAAGGGAACCCTAGCACCACGCCAGGGATGCAGAACGTAACTCCCAACACGACCACTATGGTGCAAGCACCGCTAATCAACGCCGCCCCCGGGGCCCGGCCCGAAGCCTATCTGATTCAGTGGCAGAGGCTGAAACCAGAAAGTTTCACTGGTGTCGGCGAACCATGGGATGCCCAAGCTTGGTTCAAAACAGTTGAGAGCATCGTGGAGCTGCTGGATTGGCCCGAGCATGAAAAGATAAAATGTGACTCGTTCTGTCTTTCCGGAGATGCAAGGATGTGGTGGGAGAGAGTCAAAGCAAAGAGACAAGTAAATCAAATGAGGTGGACAGATTTCGAAGCCGAGTTCTTCGAGGAGTTCTTTCAGAGACGGATCACAAATAAGCACTACGATGAGTTCCTCGAGTTCCGACAAGGCGATCTATCAGTTAGTGAAGCTATGAAAAGGTTCAATCGACTGGCACGTCTCTGCCCAGAGTTAGTCGGTATTGAAAGGGAGAGGATTAGACTCCTGCTGAAAATGTTGCGACCGGAGATAGCCCTGAATGTGGCCGGCGGAGTCAATCGACCCTAGACTGCCGAAGAGCTATTCAGTAGTGCCACAGTCACGAGCACTACCGAACAACATCACCACAGAGTAAGGCACGGAGCCGGAGAAATCTCGAGAATACTAGTGGAAGAGAGGGTGGCAAGAAGAAACAGTGGAATGGCCCAAGAGGGGCCCCAGGAAACAGCCAAATTGGATATCCTGACTATCCCACGTGTGGGAAGAAGCATCCGGGGGAATGTCGTCAGGGCACGAGGAAGTGTTACAACTGTGGAAGGGAGGGGCACATAGCCTGGAATTGCCCTACCCGAGTTCAGGCACCACCACGAAGATGTCCGATGCAGGAGCTCCTCCACGGCTTCACGGATGAGCTACGATAGAGGGTCCCAGATAAGTCAAGGAGACTGAAGCCCCGCTTGATTGGGACAAATGCCAGGGTGTTCTCCCTCACCAGAGAAGATGTGGCGAGTGCCTCGACGGTTGTCACAGGTCAGCTAATTATTTCCAGTCAATATGCTACCGTCTTGTTTGACACCGGGGCAACCCATTCATTCATCGCTATGCCTTTCATAAGAAAGATAGATAGACATCCCCAAGCTTTGGACTATAAATTTTTAACAACGTTACCTTTGGGAGAAGTGATGCCATCCACCCATGTTCTGCGCGCCGCACCAATTAGACTCGCAGATAGGGAGCTCTATTGTGACCTAATAGTCCTAGATATGTGGGACTATGACGTTATATTGGGCATGGATTTTCTGCACAAGTACGGCGCTTCAATTGAGTGCCATAAACAGAGGGTAATCTTCCGACCCGAAGAAGAGGTTTCATTTGAATTTATCGGGGAGTCGAAGGAAGGAACAAAGAAGTTCTTATCAGCGCTAAAGGCCCGAAAAATGTTAGAAGACGGATGCGCCGGATTTCTCACACATGTGGTGGATACATGACATTCTACAATGTAATATTAGACAATATGTATCTCACATATAATAAATATATAGAAGAGCAAAACAAAGATCATGTGATTCTTGATTTCAAGACTATATGCCAAGTTCTTCAAAAGAGTTAGGCTCGATAAGATTGTCATTTTAGGTCAAGTCATCTCTAAAGAGGGAATCATGGTAGACCCAATAAAGATTGAGGTATCAAAGGAGCTGGAATAGGCCAAGGAATCGAGTGAAATGAGAAGTTTCCTCGCGGTGCTATTCTGGGAAGTTTGTAGAGGACTTCTCTAGAATTGCAGCCTAATGACCCTCACGAAAGGACAAGCAATACAAATGGGTGAGGCTGTGAGAGGAGTTTCTGAATCGAAGAGGAGTGACGGCGCTCCCATTCGACTCTCCTAAAAATAATGAAAGCTTCGATATGTATAGTGACGCCTCAAACCGGGGCTCGAGTCAGACTCATGCAAAATGGCAAGGTCATCGCTTACGCCTCTAGACTCAAAGAGCGAAATAAACTATCCTACCCATGACTTAGAGCGGTGTGGTATTCACTCTAAAAATATGGAGACACTACTTATACGGGGCACATGCAGATTTATACCGACCATCAGTCGAGATATTTCTTCACCGAAAGACCTAAACATGAGGCAACGCAGATGGCTTGAGCTAGTCAAAGATTACGATTGTGAGATATTCTATCACCCGGGAAAGGCCAACAAGGTGGATGCGCTAGCGAAAGCCCTTTGCCGCTTTGATGTCCTTATCAATGCTATCTCAACCCAAAAAAGGGAAATAATGAATTACGGGATAGAGATTATTTCGGGCAACTTTCCACCATGACTATAACGCCGCGTTGTTCGACGATATAAAGGAAAGCAAGATGGTGATTCGACATCCGGAAGATCAAACAAGAATCTTGGAGGAAGGGATAATGGATTCCGCATTTCAACCGGACTATTATACCTCCGGATCGACTATGTATTCGACGATCCGGAATTATGGAAGAAGATACTCGAGAATCCCATGGAACACCTTATACCATGCACTCGGATCTAATAAAATGTATCGGACTTAAGGGATAAATTTTGGTGGTCCGGCATGAAAAGGAGGTGGCTCAATACGCCAACACCGCTCGACCGCGAAAGGTGAAGGCGTAACACGAAACCTCGGGATTACCGCGGTATACCGATTCCAGAGTGGAAATGGGAAGAACTATCTATGGATTTCATCTCGGATTACCCGGAACAACAAATGGTTACGATGCTATATGGGTAATCATAGACTTGTGACGGTCCGCCCATTTCCTGGCAATTAAGATGACCTATTCGATCGAGCAGCTAGCTCAATTATATGTCAAGGAAATTATCAAATTACATGGAGTGCCTAAGGCTATTATTTCTGACTGTGATGGCCGTTTTACCTCCCATTTTTGGGAATGTGTTCAGAAGGCTCTTGGCACTAAGTTGAGATTCAGCACTGCGTTTCATCCTCAGACCGATGGAAAGAGTGAACCAGGTGCTGGAAGATATGCTGCGGGCTTGTGCTCTAGACTTTAAGGGGAGTTGGTGTCGATATTTGTGCCTGGCAGAATTTGCTTACAACAACAGTTACCAGGCTACCATTGGAATTGCACCCTATGAAGCTCTATACGGGAGAAGATGCAGGTCTCCTATCTGTTGGTACGAGGGTGGTGAAAGGAGGGAAATGGGTCTTCAAGCCGATATTATTGACAATACCACCCGCGCTATACAGACTATCCGTCAGAGAATCGAAGCTGCTCATAGCCGACAAAAGAGCTATGCAGATATGCGGCGTAGACTATTAGAATTCGAAGTCGGGGACCTGGTATTCCTCAAAGTGACCCCTATGAAGGGAGTGATGAGATTCGGAAGGAAGGGTAAACTGAATCCATGCTACGTGGGACCGTATCCGATATCGCAGAGGGTGGGCAAGGTAGCATAGCCGAGCCGCCAAGAGATGCTCGGCTATACACAATGTGTTCCATGTCTCTATGCTCAAGAAATGCGATCCAGGCGGACCAAGTGATCGAGCCACAAACAGACACGCTCATGAGGACTGAGTGTTGAAAGTCGGCCTATCCAAATATTAGACCGAGATGTCAAAAGGCTAAGGAACAAAGAGGTGCCCTTAGTAAAGGTCCTGTGGCAGAATTCGCAATATGAGGAAGCTACTTGGGAACGAGAGGAGGACATGAGGCAGAAGTACCCAAAATTATTATAAGTTTCGAGGACGAAACTTTTACAAGGTATGAGGGATTGTAACGCCCGTAAAATTTCTAGCAATTTTACGAGAATTTTGGCTTTATGATGATAGGCTTTATGTGGGGTTTTTGGGAAAAATAAAAGAAAATAAGCCAAAAAAAAAAAGAAAAAAAAGATGCAAAGCCTAGGAATTGAACCCCAAACCTCTAGAGATAGCCAAGCCCTATAGATGCACCCACTAACCATAAGCCCAATAGAATTATATCATTAGAGGAAGAGGGGAATTTATAGATAAGTGGAAGAAGGGTAAGTGAAGAGGCATGACAAAGAAAAGAGAAACTTCTCTTCCTCCCTTTATAAAGAAGAAGGAAGTTTCCTTTTTGCCATTTTCTTCCTCTCCTCTTCATCCTCACCGAAACCAACCCCCCCTTCTTCTTCCTTTGGCCGAGAACCCCCTTCAAGCTAGGAGAAAGCTAGGTGACTCCCATTAGGTCATCACTCAAGCAAAGCGAAGGATGTAAGTTTCCCCTCACCTGCAGTGTATTAGTTTCGTAAGTTAAATTTCATGTAAGAACGATGAAGTTGTAGCCCTTGTAAGTTTCGGCCAATCAAGTTTTCTTGGGCTAAGATTCATGAAAATGTTTCTAGGGAACTTCTATAGGTTGTATGCTCACTATAGGACCCTTTTTGGGGACAAAAATTCCAACTTGGTGCCCCTATAGGTTTCGGCCACCAAGGCCTTTTAGGGTTAGGGTTTTTATGACAACTCCCTCTTATGAGGTTAGGCCATGATAATGCTTATGAATGAATTTTAGGGGACAAAACCTAAGCTTGAGCCCATTCCATGTTTCGGCCAACCCATATAATTAGGGTTAGGGTTGCATGAAAATGTTCCTAATGACACTAGGTTAAGTAATAATGCTTGATGAATGGACTTTAGGGGACAAAACCCAAAGTTTGAACCCATTCCATGTTTCGGCCAACCCAGATAATTAGGGTTAGGGTTTCATGAAAATGTTCCTAATGACACTAGGGTAAGTAATAATGCTGATGAATGAACTTTAGGGGACAAAAGTCCAAGGATCTAACCTTACAAGATTCGGCAAACCTATGAAAGTAGGGTTAGGGTTGCATGAAAATATCTCTAATGATACTATGATTAGTTATAAGGCTTCATGAGTGAACTTTAGGGGACTAAACCCAAGCTCAAGCCCCTTACAAGATTCGGCCAACCCAAGGTTTTAGGGTTAGGGTTTCATGAAAACACCCCCCCACCCCCCACACACAAGTAGTTGTGCTAAGGGTATGGTTTTTGTTTTTTTATATGTCATGAACTATGCTTGTGTGATGTATATGGTTATGATTCAATGCAATATGAAATAAGATTAGGTGATGAACAGGTTTATGATATAGTATGCCATGAAACATACCTAGATGTGGATCATGTTTTGTGATTTAATATGCCATGATTATGCCTAGGAAATAGGCTTCATGTTATGATGTAATGTGCCATGAAATAGGCTTAGGTGATGAACATGTTTTTATGATTTAATATGCCTTGAATATGCTTAGGAAACATGCTACATGTTGATGATGTAATGTGCCATGAAATATGCTTAGGTGATGAACATGTTTTTGTGATTTAATATGCCATGAATATGTCAAGGAAATATGCTTCATGTTTATGATGTAATGTGCCACGAAATATGCTTGTATGATGAACATGTTTATACTTTAGGACCCCTTTAGGGTACTCTTATGTTATGAATGCATGTGTCCTCATGATAAGATGGAGATGCTTCCCTTTCAAGTAGGGACCAAGAGCTCTCCTTATGACAAGATAGAGATGCTTCCCTTTCAAGTAGGGATCAAGAGCTCTCCCTAAGATAAGATAAAATGGAGATGCTTCCCTTTCAAGTAGGGATCAAGAGCTCTCCTTATGATAAGATAAGGTTAAGATGCTTCCCTTTTTATGTTGGGTATCAAGAGCATTCTTTATATTATGACAAGAAAAGTAAGTAATTAATTATTTTACTTTGCAAGAGGTTAAGTACCAACGGTGGTCGTTAATCAAATCCATAGGGACATAAGAAGACGTAAGAGGTCTTGCCCTGGTAAGACGTAAGAGGTCTTGCTCTAGTAGGACTGGTGGCTCGCTACCCAAGCCTACTAGGGAACGCGCATTATGTGGTACTTAACCTGGGGCCCCCCAAACAAGTTATGATGATTTTGAAGTATCTATAAGTATATGTTTTGAAAAGGAAAGACTTTTATATTTATTGTGTATGCTCATGTTAAATACTCTGAATGCTTGCAAACCGTGTTCTTTATGCATGCTAGATGTTATGAAGTTATGATGATTTTGAAGTATCTATAAGTATATGTTTTGAAAAGGAAAGACTTTTATGTTTATTGTGTATGCTCATGTTAAATACTCTGAATGCTTGCAAACCGTGTTCTTTATGCATGCTAGATGTTATGAAGTTATGATGATTTTAAAGTATCTATAAGTATATGTTTTGAAAAGGAAAAACTTTTATGTTTATTGTGTATGCTCATGTTAAATACTCTGAATGCTTGGAAACCGTGTTCTTTATGCATGCTAGATGTTATGAAGTTATGATGATTTTGAAGTATCTATAAGTATATGTTTTGAAAAGGAAAGACTTTTATGTTTATTGTGTATGCTCATGTTAAATACTCTGAATGCTTGCAAACCGTGTTCTTTATGCATGCTAGATGTTATGAAGTTATGATGATTTTGAAGTATCTATAAGTATATGTTTTGAAAAGGAAAGACTTTT
Source organism: Wurfbainia villosa (assembly GCA_025175895.1). NCBI lineage: Eukaryota > Viridiplantae > Streptophyta > Magnoliopsida > Zingiberales > Zingiberaceae > Wurfbainia > Wurfbainia villosa. Next base: position 81,605,759 of record CM046001.1, on the reverse strand, counting down.
ATGATTATTGTGTATGCTCATGTTAAATACTCTGAATGCTTGCAAACTATGTTCTTCATGCATGCTAGATGTTATGAAGTTATGATGTTTAGAGTTAAGTTTAAGAACGCTATGACTATGTACTTCATGCTAGTTTAGAATTTATGATGTGGTGAATGTTACGGGTAAGATTATGAATACTTGCGATTATGTTCTTTCTACAAGTTTAGGATTTATGTTATTACAAATGTTTATGTCCAAGTTAAACAAATGCTTATGATTTTGTCTTTTATGCATGATTGGATTTCCTTGATGAATGGTCATGGTTAAGTTGAAGAATGTTTGTGCCTATGTACTTTATGTAGGTTTAAGATGTAGGATGTTACGGATGCTTAGGTTAGGAATGCTTATTGTTAAGTTTTAAAAGTCTTATGAATATGTCTTTCCTGCATGCTTAGTTTTATGTAGTTATAACGCTTATGTTCAAATTATGCCCTGCTTAGATTAATTATGCTTAACTGGCTTATGAATAATTCTATGCCATGCTTAGTTTTTTTTTATTACATGGATATGTTGTTGATTAGTGTTGCTATGAAATACTTAGGTCCTTTATGCTAGTATGCTCATGTTCCAATTGCTTGATGAAGTTGTGGCTTTTGTGAGTGGGCAAGGATCTTACTAAGCTATATGCTTATAGTTCATGTTGTCCATATACTGCAGATAAAGGAAGTCTGCGCTAGAGGAAGTAGCAGGAGGGGCCAAGTGTGTGTGATAGTGGCATGGTGGAAGAATACCCTATACTATCTGCTTGTATTTATATGCTCTAAGAACAACTTAAGACATTGCTTCCGCTTATAAGACTTGTGTTTAATGAGTATCCTCTACTTAAGAAGGTTGAAAATGTTAGAACTCATGAACGAATCTTTATGTATGCATGTTATGAAAGATATGTTAACATGCTAACGATGAATATGATATGTGATGCATGTGCAAAAGAAGGTTTAAGTTATGATGACCTGTTAAAGTACGTAGGTTGTGAGAGGATCCATATGTAGTATGTTTTAAAAAAAAAAAAAGGAGCAACAGTAGCGCCGCCCTGAGAGCAGATAAGGGTGGGCGTTACATTTATATTCTTCCTCTTGCTTTGGAAGAGCAAGGAAGGAAGATTTGCGATCTAGGAGCTTCGACCTTTTGTAGAGCGTCGCCCACACGACGTTCGAAAGGAGGAAGGACATACATTAGAAGATCGAGAGGTATATCGATTCTCTAATTTTTTTATGTTACATGTTTGTGTTTGTTTTTCAATTATGAGCATGATATAAATCTGTATATGGCTAAATAATACTTGGATCTCAAGCATAAACACAAAAACTGACGATCCGGACATCGTCTATTCCGTGGCTACTCGTAGAATAGAGGTTGGTCGCTTGAACAACTTGTTTGTTCAAGTGACCTCTCTAAACGAATAGCACGATGATGACTTGGTTGGTTGGGCAATCCCTTATGTCTAGGATTAATTTTTTTTTATCCGAGGACATCGATGGGATTGCCATGAACAAGCGACCGAGGTGAAGTGGGAAGCGAAGTTTCCCCTCACGGACTTAATAAGCAAAACCCTTCAATTGGTATCAGAGCCAAGGTTTCCGGTTTTGTGTGTTTTGGATTCGGTTAATTTTTATGCACTTTTTCATATATTATATGTGCCTGATAATAGTAGAATATGCGTAGGTTAACTCTTTGGTTGCAGGCATAAGATCCGACTATTATGGTCATATGTGTGTATGTAATTGTATGTGTGTAAATATTTATTTTGTTGAATCCTCAGGGTTGACAAGGCTAGTATTTAGTTTTTGTAAATTAAATACGGCATTGTTTAGCCACTCTTTTTTTTATTTTACTTTCGATCTAGATTTCATGTACACTCCCTCGTGGAGTATAGGATCGATGGATGTAAATTAAAATAGGTTTTAGTCTCGGTCTCCGGATGGCTCATACATGGCGTAGGAGGAGTGGACGAGATGGCGATGTGACGGGAGTCATATTGAAGACAAAAGCCATAATAGTTGGAAAATAATTTATTTTTCATATTTATTGCTTTTTGTTTGATATGCATGTCGTAGGCTAGAAAAATTTCTCAATTTCAAATTACTAAATGGGAGAGGGAATTTTTTAAAATTCCCACGGCCTCCATTACGATTTGACAAGTGATGCAAACAAACTTGCGCGTCGGCTCTGAGTGCCTTCCTCCCCATTGGATGAGTTTGTTTGCGGATCATAAGGTCGAATATGGTTATAGAAAATTATTAAGGAGCGTGTGTACTTCCCCATCGTAAGGCACACAACCCGAGATAATTACCTTGGTACCAAGTAATGGTGAACACTTAGATACAAATATAAGTATCCTCCCCATCGGAGTCACTGCTTTTATTTGTAGGGCCGAAGAGAAACCAACTATTAATTTTACTTGTAAAAAAGTTAGGTTGACAAGAAAGTAAAATTAATGGGTAAAACCTCCTCTTACAAATGTAGAATTCGTATACGTCCACACTATCGTGGCATACGATATTCTCGGTGTTTTGAGGTGTTGGTTGATTTTGAAATTTTATTGTTTGAGGAATCAATAATTTTTTGAAATCTACAGTAATGATCTATGTGATTCTTAGGATTTTCAAAAATGACTTTCAGTCCACTTACTATAATACTAAAGGAAATAAACTTACTGTACCCAAATAATGTTGATTGGAAAAGAATCTAGATATTGTCTTATCTGCTAAGGAGTACAAGTATGCACTCTTCGAACAGTGTCCTCAAGCCATGGTTGCTCAAAAAGGTTTCTACTTCTAAGTCGTAAGGCAAGAAGAAGGAGAAACAAGGTGGAACAAAGGTGGTGGGAGGATCTCAGGGAGGAGTGAAGAAGCCGAAAGGTTAGTACTTCACTTACAAGCAGGATGGACATTGGAAGAAGGACTGTCCCAATCCAAAGCAGAACAAAGATATATCCTTTGGACCAGTCGTTGAAACATGATTAGCGGTGTTATCTACCGGCACCTGGTGTGTAGATACGGGAGCCAATAATCATGTCTGCAATACTTTGTAGGGGTTCCAGAAAACCCGACGACTAGCTAAAGGGGAGATTACCATTTACTTGGTAAATTCCATGAAGGTGGTTGCTATTGCAATGAGAGAAGTTTTATTTATCTCTTGAGAAAAATAAAACTTAGGTTCTGGAAAATTCCCTTTATGTACCATTATTTAGAAAGAACTTAGTTTCAGTTTCTAAATTGTTTATAGATGGATATTCTATTTCTTTTAATGACAGAGTTATTATAATAAGAGATAGGGACATTATCTGTTCGGGTACATTGATAGGAAATTTGTACACACTTGAACCAAAACCTCCCACGATGCAAATTGAAGTTAATAACTCATCTTCTAATTCCAGTAAGAGAAAAGAACCTTCGAAGATGAACCAAACATATCTTTGGCATCTTAGGCTTGGTCACATTAACCTATGCAGAATTCAAAGGTTGATAGCTGATGGGCCTTTGGGTTCATTAGTGGTGGAGGATCTCCCAACCTGCGAATCTTGCTTGGAAGGTAAAATGACCAAGAGGCCTTTTAAGGCCAAGGGGTATAGAGCCAAAGATGTGTTAGAAATGGTTCATTCTGATTTATGTGGTCCTATGACTATCCAGGCAAGAGGTGGTCTTGAATATTTCGTCTCTTTCATAGACGATTATTCAAGATATGGATGACACTACGATTTGATTGTGGTGGTGAGTACCTCTTGGGAGAGTTTAGGAACTACTTATCAGAGGTTGGGATTCAATCCCAATTGATTGCACCTAGCACACCCCAGCAGAATGGTGTAGCAGAGCGAAGGAATAGGACTCTTATGGAGATGGTTAGATCAATGATGAGTTATTCTGAGTTGCCAGATTCATTCTGGGGATATGCTCTAGATACAGCGGTGTACATTCTGAACTTAGTTCCATCTAAATCAGTGCCTTCTACTCCCACAGAGTTGTGGACTGGGCGAAAGCCTAATCTAAGTCATATTCGGATATGGGGAGTCAAGCACATGTGCTGAAGGCAGATGCTGGTAAGTTGGAACCTCGTACAGAAGTATGCATGTTCGTTGGCTATCCTAGAGGAATGAAGGGTGGTTTATTTTATAGTTCTAGAGATCAGAGGGTGATCGTTAGCATGAATGCCAGATTTCCAGAGGAAGACTATGTGATGAACCACAAGCCCAAGAGTAAAATTGTTCTGGAGGAGTTAAAAGGGGAAGTCACTTCTTTAGTACCACCGGTACAAGAGGATATACCACATGTCACTGCACCACGTGTCACAGAGGATACACAGGTGATACCTCGTCGTAGTGGGAGGGTTGTGAGACAGCCTGAGAGATTCATGTTCTTGGGAGAATCTTCTGATTTGGTCCCTGGCGAACATAAACCTGATCCCTGGACATATGACGAGGCAATCCAAGATAAAGATGCAATATCTTGGCAAAGTGCAATGAATGCTGAGATTGAATCCATGGATTCAAATCAGGTCTGGGAGCTAGTAGAACCGTCTGATAGTGTAAAAACCATTGGATGCAAGTGGATCTACAAGAAAAAGAGAGGAATAGATGGGAAGGTTGAGACCATCAAAGCGAGGTTTGTTGCGAAGGGGTATACTCAGAAAGAGGGTATCGATTATGAGGAGACCTTTTCGCCGGTAGTCATGCTTAAATCTATCCTGATTCTCTTATGCATAGTAGCTCATATGGATTATGAGGTGTAGAAGATGGATGTCAAGACAACTTTCCTTATTGGAAGTCTTGAGGAAAACATCTACATGATGCAACCAAAGGGATTCATTGCTAAGGGCAAAGAGCATCTTGTATGTAAGCTTAATCGATCAATTTATGGATTGAAACAAGCTTCGAGGTCTTGGAACATCCGTTTTGATGAGGTGATCCAGTCTTATGGATTTATTCAAAGTCCGGATGAGTCTTGTGTATACAAGAGATGTGACGGAAACATAGTGGTATTTCTTGTACTATACGTAGATGACATTTTGTTGATTGGCAACAATATCAAGGTGTTATCGGACGTAAGAGTATGGTTGTCTAAACAGTTTGATATGAAGGACTTGGGAGAGGTGGGACACATCCTTGGGATCAAGGTTATAAGGGATCGCAGAAAAAGAATATTGTGCTTATCCCAAGCTTCATACATAGACACGATTATGGAGCGTTTTTGCATGCAGAACTCCAAGAAGGGTTTTCTACCTTTCAGGCATGGACTTTCTTTATCTAAGGAGATGTGTCCTAGATCATCTGAGGAGATAGAGGAGATGAAGGCGGTTCCTTATGCTTCGGCAGTAGAAAGCCTCATGTATGTGATGCTCTGTACGAGACCAGATATTTGCTTTTCCGTGGGCATGGTCAGCAGATATCAGAGTAATCCAGGACAGAGACATTGGACTGAGGTAAAGCATATATTGAAGTACCTGAGAAGGACTAGGGATTATATGCTGGTTTACCGGGCAGACCAATTACTCCCTGTGGGTTATGCGGATTCCGACTTCCAATCTGATAGGGATAATAGTAAGTCTACCTCAAGTTTTGTGTTTACATTGGGAGGTGGAGCCATTGTATGGAGGAGTGTCAAGAAGAAGTGCGTGGCGGACTCCACCATGGAAGATGAATATGTGGCGGCCTCTGAGGTGGCCAAAGAATCTTTATGGCTCAGGAACTTCCTAATGGACTTGGATGTGATTCTTGGTTTGCCCAGAACTATCACAATTTATTGTGATAATAGTGGTGCAGTTGCAAACTAGAAGGAACCACGAGCCCATAAGGCAAGTAAACACATAGAGTGCAAGTACCACCTGATACGAGAAATCGTAAAGGAGGTAGAAGTTGATGTCGCCTAGATTGCATCAGAGGATGACCTGGTAGACCCTTTCACTAAGGCCCTTCTAGCGAGAGGTTTGATAGGCATGTGAAGGGAAGGGGAATCAGATGTATGGCAGTATGAGGACAGCATAGTCTTTTAGTATAAGTGGGAGATTGTATGGATGTATACTGAAAAGTCTATCTTTTATATGAACATCTTTATTTTGAAATAAGAATCACATGATCATTGTTTGCATATTTTTATGGTTATGCAATATTGTCTAATACTTTACATTGTAGATAACATGGTGTGTGGTGTCACACAGGAGATCATGTTATCGGCTCCTTGAAAAGTATAAGTAAAGGCTCACAACCGAGATGGCTTTGGACAAACCATCAGAATGGTTGTAGTGTGATTTAGTATTGGTTTGTCTTGACCATAGAATCACACTAGTGCACTTTGTGTGTATTGAGCAGAACTGACTTAGAGGTGATTCGATTTATTGCTGACTACATAATCGAATCGGACCTCAGATATTATTTAGTACATGCTCTTAATCCTGATATAATAACGGGCACATATACTTAGTACTCATCTCTTTGATTTATTAATGGGCGAGATTTATAGATTAAATCGATAGGCTCGGTAAGTTGGGAGATGATATTATTTATATGGTGTGCCGTTGATTATAGGAGGAAACCGTGTCCTATATATTAGGATGATGATGTCCCCTTGAGGAGCTCATAAGGTTCATCATGTAAACCATGCAGGTGGACTTGGTCCGGCATGATGAAAAGGTTGAGTGGTACTACTCAAGGAGTTAGATGTTGATTAATTAATGGTCAGTAAATTAATTAATCGACGGAAATTTGAGATCTTAAACATGGGAAGAAAATGTACAAATAATATATGGAGCCCATATTATCATATGGGGGTTGGTGAGGTAGATCAATAATGATCCTTTAGTGGATTGGATCGTCATTAGTGGATCAGACTTTATGTGGGCTTGATCCATGGGTGGCCAAGATCCAACTCCTTTTCATGGTCCCTAATGTAGCCTATTAACACCTCATGAAGCTTAGATCCAATGGATGAAAACAAAACTCTAGATCCAAATGTAGAGATTAAATCTCTAGATCCGACGGTTGAGATTAAATCTCTAGATCTGACGGTTGAGATTAAAGCCCTAGAACCAATGGAGGAGATTAAATCATGGCTTGAGCTCAACTCTATAAATAGAGATCTTGAAGTGGGCGGCAAGATGATGATGGCTTAAGGGGATTAGGGTTTGCTTCCTTTGGAGGCTAGGAATCCTAGTTGGTTTAGGATTAGGTTTGGGTGGCTAGGGTTTTGGGAGTTTTTGGGTGGCCGACAACTCAAGGAGGAGTTTTTTCTTCTTCTTCCTAAGGTGTGGCCAGTTCCTTCTATCTTCCCTCTACCTTGACTTGTGCTCATCCTAATCTTCTTCCCCACTTCCATGGCCGGCCATAAGGAGAGCAAGGATTAGGGTTTGGAGGCTTAGGGTTTAGGAGGCTTGGGTGGCACCAAATAAGGAAGTAGTTTGCTTTCTTCTTCCTCTCCTTTGGTGGCCGGTGCCCATAGCCCTTTCCCAGCCCTTGGCCGGCATCCAAAGACCCCTTCTCCTCTCCTTAGGTGGTGGAAACAAGATATAGGGCTTTCCCTTGGTGTCTTGGCCGGTTTCCACCATTATCTCCTTCTCCTTGTTGGCCGGTGGCAAGCATTCTCCTTGTTGCTTGTTGGTTGGCTATAGAAAGGAGAAGAGCTTTGTTTCTATTCTTCCTCTTGCTTTGGAAGAGCAAGGAAGGAAGATTTGTGATCTAGAAGCTTCGACTTTTGGTAGAGCGTCGCCCACACGACGTCCGAAAGGAGGAAGGACATACATTAGAAGATTGAGAGGTATATCGATTCTCTAATTTTTATATGTTACATGTTTGTATTTATTTTTCAATTATGAGCATGATATAAATCTGTATATGGCTAAATAATACTTGGATCCCGAGCATAAACATAAAAATCGGCGATCCGGACATCGTCTATTCTGCGGCTACTCGTAGAATAGAGGTTGGTCGCTTGAACAACTTGTTTGTTCAAGTGACCTCTCTAAACGAATAGCACGACGATGACTTGGTTGGTTGGGCAATCTCTTATGTCTAGGATTAAATTTTTTTTATCCGGGGACATCGATGGGATCGCCATGAACAAGCGACCGAGGTGAAGTGGGAAGCGAAGTTTCCCCTCACGGACTCGATAAGTAAAACTCTTCATCCTTCGGGGGTGGATTTCTCGCGGTTTTCTTCCTCGAACCTGCAAAAAGTGCTATACCCTTCTCGGGTTCCGAGTTAGACTTCTCATGAAGTTCGAAATCGAAAAACAACTCATCTAATCTAAGTTTTGAAAGATCCTTGGAGACCTTGTACGCATCAACCATGGATGCCCACAAGGTAGTCCTAGGAAATGAGTTAAGAACATACCTAATAAGGTCACAGTTTTTGACCTTTTGTCTGATCGCGTGTAGGTTATTGACTATGTCTTGAACGCGAGCGTAAAGTTGCTTCACCGTCTCGTATTCCTACATTTTTAGATTATATAACTTATTGAACAAAAGATCGCGCTTACATATCTTGGCTTCATCGATGCCTTCGTGTAGCTCCACTAGTTTTGTCCAAAGGTCTTTTGCGCTGATGAAGGGGCCGACACGATTAAGCTCCTCCTTGGACAAGCTGCATTGGAGGATTTGAGTTACCTTGGCATCGACTTCGACTTGTCTTTTTGTCGCATTGGTCCATTGGTCATAATCCAAGGATTCACCCACTTCATTAGTCGGAAGTGTGAATCCCGTTTGGATTATGATCCACATCTCGATTTGGGTTTTAAGAAAGCATTCCATCCGACCCTTCCAATAACGGAAGTCATCTTCATTGTAAAACGGAGGTTGGACGGTGCTAAAACCCTCGAGATGGGCCATTGAAACAAAAAAGGACAAGAGGATGAAGCGGAAGAAACCTAAAAACACAAACGATGGAAATGTCCCATGACTCGCGTCTTGGATTAGTAGTGCGGGAGAAGAAAAACTACACGAATGAAAAGGAAAGAAAAACATTCAAAATAAAATAGAAAATAAAAAAAAAATCGTAGAAAGCTAGATTGGTGGTTTCACCAAATCTTAGCACCCCTGGCTCTGATACCAATTGTTGGATCGAGCGGATCGCTAGAGGGGGGGTGAATAGTGATAAAACTTTTCGTACGTATTCATTCGAGTAGACAATTAAACGCAGTGGAAAGATAAATGACAAATAAAAGAGACAAGTGGATTTTTTACTTGGTTCGTAGCCTTCGGCTACTACTCCAAGACCCTAGTGGTCCTTGACCATGCACGCAGGGCAAAACACTAAACGAACTCCTCCTCGTTGGAGGTAGGAGTTGATCAAATACAAGAAATCACAAAGCTTGAGGTAGAGGGACACTCCCCCTCTCCTCGTTATGATAAAAACTCCGAGACAATAATATGAAGAAGATAAAATGAATTGAAGCTTATACCGACGAAAAATATAAACATTTAAACCTAGAGCGTCGGAGAAGTAGCACTTCGTTGTTGGAGAGTTGCAACGTTGTGGAGGCTTTTGGAAACTTAGAATTGATGAGAAAACCCTAGGAGAGGCCCTCCTTTTATAGCCTTTGAGCCCCTTCTCGAGTGGAACTTCAGCCAATGAGATTTGAGCACCAATCCCCTTGAAATGAGGTGATAAGCCTTGACTCCTCGAAGATGATCCTTGACCATCAGTCGATTGATGGCCATCATCAGTCCACTGATGGCAACATCAGTCGAATGTTGACCGCAGGTAGTCGACTGATGGACGGCAGTCGAGTCCTCCAAGCTGGCAGTCGACTGATGTTAGCTGCAAGTCAAAGTTAGCTTAACAAAAATATTATTTTGACGGCCTTTGACCATCCGATCTCGACCTAGACCATCCATGGGATGTCTTGGGTCGGATCTACGCTTAAGACCATCCCTGTAAGGATGATATGACCTCACTTATGCTTACACACACGAGCTTACCTCGATACTTACTGTGTCACTTTCGCTTCTAGCCTTCCACTCGATTCCTTCGGCTCCCTCCGAAGTCACTCGAGTGTCGCCCGACCACCGCGGCTTCCTCCTGGTGTCGCTAGCCTTTAACTCCAGCTTTAGCACTTTTCTACACACTCGATTTAGCTCGTGAGATAACAATATGAGCTTAACTTTGTATCGTTTGCTATAATCAAAACTCAGGTTCAACTTAGGTGCCTACTACACCAATAGCAGGTACATCCACTTACGACTTCTTTGAGTTTTGATCGCGTCTCGATGACATATGCGCCAAGTAGCAGACACAGAGGCAGTGATGGGAGGAGTAGAGCACTTATACTCAGGAAGAATTTCAGGGCTTATGGGAGCACTTCCAACAGGTCGAGGAGTTATAGACAAGGCTCGTATCTCTTTCCAGAAGGAGTCCACATATCGCCAGGTGGTTCGGCAACACATGCGTGCCCAACAGGCATAGTGGGCTCGGGAGGAGGAGTACAGAGTAGCTGCTGCATCCACCAGCTCTCAGATCAATCGCATGTACATGTGGCATCAGTGGCTGAGCACTAGGTTTTCTCAGGAGGCCGACATGCTGAGACTGCCGGACTTCCCACTTAGGCTACCATATTAGAGGTATTGTTTCATACAAGTATGGGGAGGGACCCCAAGTTTTGATATGTTTTGTTTCTAGTAGTACTTTCTTTCTTTCTTGATACTTGGATTTTAGTTTTAGTTGCATTCATTTATTCATGCATAGAGTGGTTGATTCCTTTTTAAGACTTAATTTTTTCTATCTTTAAGCTACCTCGATAATAGTTTTAAGATATTTTCATAGATTGTTTCCTTGGATAGCTTAACTTCATTTATCTCATGGCATTTTAACTGCTTTAATGAATGTTCTAGACTTTCACTGGTTAGCTTTATTTTTACACCTTCACTTGATGAATATTCTGAAAGGAAAAATCTATTACATACTTAGTTATGATTCATCCCAGTAGTCTAGTACTTTGGAATCCATAGGTGACTCGAGATTTAACATTTTGTTACTGGAGATGCTCGGATTGCGTAAGTCCATTTGGAAAAATTAAAATCCCTGTGATCAGGAGAAGAACAAAAGTTCTTTGAAAAATAAAGCAGTTGTCATGGGTGGAAATGGCTAGGTGCCCCTTTGAGATCGAGTTAGGTTACTGAAGAAACACCTACCAATTTCTCTCAATACCGAGCATGTCTTTGAGACTTTGTACTAGATCTAGGGAATGACCCTTGCTTAGGGAAGGTAAGTGCCTAAAAGCTGGAGACCCTAGGAAAGCTATAAGATGATGACTTAACTAACTGTGGAACGAGTATCCTTTAAGAAGATTCGCTTAACACATATACGAGAAGCTAACTTAGTGAATTTTTAGAACATCTCTATTTTGCTTTGATTGAAAATACTACTTGATAAATCCAATTAGCTTGCTAAGTATGGAATGATATTTCTTTTAAAATTTCATGGTACTGAGGTTTGCTTGAGGACAAGCAAAGATTTAAGTCTGGGGGAATTGATGTGAGCAAAACATATAGTGTTTTAGGAGTAGTTTTCGCTCACATCTCGTTACATTTCATACTTGTTTCATGCATATTTCACTTTGTTTTGCATGCATTCCCTATTTTCTAGTTCGGAGATTTTCTCTTTGAGCTTTTGTGTGCAGGATAAAATTTTGAAGAAAAAATGGCACACTTTTGGGAGCAAAAGAAAGACATTTTGAAGGCGGAACAGAGATAGACACGGCCTGCCCGTGTGGATTCACATGGTCATGCCCAGATCACACAGATAGCCAGCCCAGCACCACACACAGCCTAGCCATGTGGATCCACACAGTCGTGTGCCGCTGAGTTATTTCGATGCGATTAGGGTTCTTTTATGGATTGGGGCAGCGCCGACTTCAAGTCTATAAAAGGAAAGCCATGCCCAAACCCTAGAGGGCAGCATGACAATTGGGATGGCACACAGGTGCCCTAAAAAGCATCAAAAACTCGCAATAGAAAGGAAGGAGATGACTAGAGGATCGTAACCTGCGCTCCGATGTAGAAGAGAAGGAATAAGAGTATTGTAATTCAATTCCTATTCATCTTTTGCATTGTAATGATTGACTCTATTAAGCCTTGTGTCCATTCTTTTCCATCTATAGAGTAGAAATCTTTGATTCTAGGGTTAGGGAGTAACTTGTGTACGTAGAACATGCTAGTTCGAATGTTAATTCTATTTATGAATTTTTATTTGTAGTTGGTGTTTGTTTGATTTGATGAAGATTGTGTTTTGGTTTTCTATCTATTGTGCATTGTAATACAAGGGGTGACAACCCTTGTATCAAAGATCTAGGAGAACTAAAGAGAAACCCAGTGGTTATCCTCATCTCTAGTAACTGTAGGTAGAAGAGTATGATGGAGTAGGGAATGGGACACGTTCTGACTCTTCATAGGGATTGATTTGGCATCCTCGTACCATCTATCCTATCTTAACAAAAGGGCGGCTTGGTTAGGAATAGGTAGTTCCTGGTAGAAGCGAAGGCTCATTGGGAAAGTGTATGATGTCCCTTCCGCAAGACCATAATTAGGGAACCAGACAACATTTAATTGATAGCATGTTCCATGTCGCAAAAGTGAAACCGAAGTCCTAGAATCCCTTTTGAACCTCAAACCAACATTTCCTTCCTCCGTGTGAAACCGTACTTGAGTAGGACCACCGTCAACCACGCAACCACAACCCTTAGAATTTAACTCCGAACAACAACATCCACTGAACAATCAGTACTCGAATCTCAGTCTCTATAGGATCGATAATATCTTTATTACTTGACGATATCCATGCACTTACAGGCATTGAGCGCGAGTGCGCACTTCGAGTCCTCGAGAGTTTTCGTCGTAAGATTTGAGCTCGTGTTCGCATGCATCAATGTTCCATTCGATTATGGAACCATTCATAGGTCTAGGAAGGCCAAGGTTACTAGGGAAGCTATCTCTAAGGCTAACCATGGTGTGTGCCTAGTGGCTAAGGTTTCAAGGAAACCTAGGGAAGCCACTAAGAAGGTTACAAGGGGAGTTACCCCTAGAGTTAACCTAGGTAAGACCACAATGACCAAGGCTTCTAAGCCTAGGAGGGTCATTAGAAAGGTAACAAGAGAGGTCATCCCTAATGAATACCTTGTAAACCGAAGGAGCTCCACTAGGTATTGGGTTCCTAAGAGCATGATCGATTCACACTAAATGGGTTAGGGTGTGTCAACCCTAAGTGGATAGGTAGTTAACCTAACCATAGTAGTGTTGGCATTTTAGGTCACTTCCAAGGTAATGGGATACCTTGGAAATAAGATTGAATTTAATCCTAAAGGATTTTAGGATGTGCCAATATAATTCATGGAAGTTCAAAAATCAATCAAATTGGCACAATTAGGTTTAGAGGTCTTGGTGTGTCATTTTTGGATTTTTGACACACTTGGGATAAGTGGTAATATGACAAAAAGAATTTAATCATAACAAATGAAAATTAATAATAAAACTTAGGTATTCTTATATGTTTATATTTTATTTGCCATGATTTTTTGTCATTTGTCATGTAATGAGATCATATTTTTTTTAATCATATAAAATGTCATGATCATCCTTAGGTTTATCTTTTTATGCCATGTATGTTCAGATTAAATCATATGCCATGACATCATGATTATTGGCACATGTTTTATTTATGCTACTATTATATTCCATAATCATCATTCATGCATTTAGGATTAATTAAAATTGATATAAGGACTATGGCAGATTTGAAGTCTCATGTATAAAGGAATCAAATAGTGTTGCCTTAGACAAATGCATGAGACCTTAGATTAGGATGAAAAAAACCCACATCTCTGTTAGTAATATATGAGAGGTGTCCTAAGGCAATCGCCTTATGGTTGTAGCATTTATTTGATAAATGAAGATTCACTATTTGAGTATACATATTTTGCATATATTTGATTAGATCTTAAACTCATTTACTGAATGTCCACAATACGGTTTACAACATGAGAGAATTTATGATTGGATCACAACTAGTGAGTATCTCTACATGTGTAATTATGATGTATTGGAATTATCCTTAGTCGATGAATTGATGGATTTGGACACCATAAATTCTGTCAAGACTAGCACAAGGTATACTCTTTGGTGTATCCAAGCAGCTGTTTCTCACTGGCTAGAGACATTGTGATGTCCGGAGTTAATTGTGGATGCTAGTTATGGTAACTAGTTCATTGGAGTGACCAGCTATAAGACTTCATATTGTTCTCTGCATATATAGATATGTCAATGAAGTTCTTACTACAGCTTAAGTGCGATGTTCCTTTGACTTGCGGTATTCAAGTCATCTTGGTCATGAAGACTTATGCTTTGACATCTTAAGCAAGCATCTCTGAGGATATGTGGACCCGGGATGATTGGGTATAAGTCAAAGTAGCCGAAGGTATTTGAATAGCCTATAAAGGATTCACCACTCCTTGCGATGAGATGTATACCCTTGGCCTCTCGTCAGATTGTTACTAAAGTCTTTAGCCAAAGCATTACATGTTTAGAGTAAGGTACTCTAGGATACATGTGCAGTAACTAGAATCCGTAGGACGAGGAAATGATACTTGGGCTAGGTGTGACATAGTCAGCCTAGTGGGGACTGACACAGATTATGTCCTGAACCAAGTGGGCATAAGATGAGTGAAGGGACCAGGGCACGATTCATTGTAGCTACTGAAGGGTTTCAGAAATGGTTATGGAATCAACCATTGATTTTTCGATTAATTGGGGATCATGATGTACTACTAGGTGCCACTCATGATCATTCTATAATTAATGGTTAATTATAGACGGCCAACATAAATCGGGAACCTATTTGGTCACACGCACAACGAGCGTAATCCAAAGGATTTAAAATGAGCTTGAGAATGAGATTCTTAGATCGAGAGAAACTAGGTTTGGTTAGACCAAACAAGTAGCGAGCATGAAATTGTTTCAGTTGCAACGGAAGCATGGATGGGCCGAGTCTTATGAAGACATGATGGATGAACCAAATTGATTTGGTTCTAATCCAATGGTGGAAAAGAAACCAAAGTGGTTTGGTTTGTTTTAAACGAATGAAATAAAGTTGGTTCGGTTCGTTTTTAACTTAAAATAGACCAACGCGGTTTGGTTTATTTTAACTTAAGTTATTGGAGTGGGTTAATGGGTTTTGGTTATGAACCAATAACCGTTAGGAGAATGTGTTCTCTATAAAACATGGCTTAAGGGTTTTTCGTGAAAAAAAAAAATTGGTTCAAGGGTTTTGGAAACCCTAGCCACCTTCTCCACTTCTTCCTTGCTCTAGCCGCCCAAGTTGGTTGCCGCCCAACTTTATTGCTGCCTTCTCCTCACCGCCGACCACCCACCAGCCACCGGCGACTCCTCCGGCCATCCTCCATTGGCCACCGGTGAACAAGGAGCAGTCGGCCATTGATTGGTTGGTCATATCTTCCACCAAACAAGCTGTCCATATTCTGTACAGCTTGTTCTCCTCTTCATGGAGAGGTCGTTTGGTCGGCGTTTTGTGCTCCGATAGCGACCTATTTGCCTTGGATTGGTTCTCCGACAATCCTCATAGGTGGAGGGTTGAGTTCGTCAATCGGTTGACGAAAACCGCTTCCGAGAAGCGAGTTTGCGAAACTCAATTTTTGGATCCGAATTTTTTATTCGGATTGTGATTGTCTCTCAGATCACATCGTCTTCGACTCGAGCCTAGTGACTTTTGTGAAGACGAGGCTCATGGCTTTGTGAAGTCATCCCGACGATACTCAGCGTGGATACGGATAGAGGCGATTCTAGCGAGAGTCACTCCGGTTGATGTCATTCCCGTTGCATGTGATACGTCAGGTATAACTGGTGTAATTTCCTTTTATTGCAAAATTTGAAACTGCGATTATGTCTATACATGTTGTACTATGCATGAGTGTGATGTGTGTGTTTAATAAATTAGATTTATTGCTTTCTAATTCTTCCACTGTGCACATGTTTACGAAATATGTTCGAATACACACTCGCCGCGGTGCCAGGAAACCCAACAATCTCACATCACATTGACATGTGTGTGTTTTCATACACCCTAGACACAGGTGAGATGCTAGGAAATGAGTTAAGTTCAAGGTGCATAGTTCTTGCATCTAGATGAACTCAAACTCATCTTATATCATGGATGAATCATGAGGAAAGCTTATGTACAAGTCATGTGCATTAAGCCCATAGACCATGGTTCAATATATGGTTTTAAAAACATTTCAAAATCATTTTGAAAAACCTTGGTGTAGTCTATCTTTTGATAGAAGTCACTATTTTAGAAGTTGATACAAAATAGGTTAAAAACATTGAAGTTATCAATGGTTTATAATTTTGTAACAATCTCAATATTTAATGGGTATGTTATTTTTCAAATATTTTTCACCCATTATGATTGTTATAAGTATTATACGCATGAAGTTTCACTATTTTTAAAAATATGTATAATTACATATGTTTTTCCAAAATTCATTTCTGAAACCTGATTTATGCACTTGTAAAAATCAGTCGACTGCCATGGATGGTAGTCGATTGGCATCTAGGGAAGTCGATTGTTGACTGACAGAGTTGACTGTCAATACTGATTTTGGGTAAACAACGATGTTTAACCCATGTTTCAGCTATGTTAGGCTACCTTAACTGCTCCTAACCCTAGGATATGCTTTGGAAAACATTATAAAGAATGGAAATCCATTGGATATGGATTAGGAGAGTTGTTTAGGGTGTGTATCAATTTTAAGGTGTGTGAAAGTTCAAATTTGAACTTTTGCCCTTAATTTTGATGGTTTAGTGTTCCTATAGGCTTAAGGACTCTCCAAGGACATTGTTGGTGCAATGGTCAAGGGGGAGCAAGCCTTTACGGGGATGTTATCCATCATGAGATGATGGATGTCTTCTCCCTCATAAGGAGGAGAATTTAGAGATTGGGAGAGTTCGAAGGATTGCCTCTCCTTAGTGATATGGGACTTATCACTAAGAAGAGTGATGGCATCCCAGATGTTTTTTGACCAAGGGGGAAATTGTAAGATCTCATTGGGATATGAGACATTGATACCCTTGGGGAGAGCCTTTTTTATGTATGTTAGAAAGGGGGAGAATTGATGTGAGAAATTGATGGGAGAATGTGAGAATTCCCAATTTGGACAATTGGGAGGGTTGGATTGAGCTATTCTAACTCAAAGGTGTTTGGTTTTTGTCAAAAATCAAAAAGGGAGAGATTGTTGGTGCAATCGACCCATGTCATGATTGACCAGACTCGAGTTTAACTCAAGTAGTGTTTTGATTTTTGTGTTTTGATGTTTGACGATGAGCTGACCATTACCTAATTGCCAGGTACCCATGACTTGGACTTTCACTACTAAGACTACACACTTGGACTTATGTGGCCAAGACTACACCCGTGGACTTTCCTTGCCAACCCATGTTGGACTTTCCAATTTCCAAAACTCAAGTTTGGACTTTCCCATGCAAAGAACCATATAGTCAACCCATTGTCAAATAATATCCAATGTTTGATATTGGCGGCGTAAAGTCGAAGGGTGGAGTCTTGGCAGCGTAAGTCCAATTTTTGGCAGTGTAAAGTCCAAGCGTGTATCTTGACAGCGTAAGCCCAAATGTTCCTTGGCGATGTAGACCAACTTAGCATGACAATAGCCGATGGAAGCACTTAAAGGCTAGTGTATGGATGAACAAGACATGAATGACTTGGAGGGATCTGATAGGCATGAGGCCAATGGAGGTAGCTAGAAGGCTTAGGTCTAGGCTAAGGGTGATCTAGAAAGTATGAGGGCATCATACTTGGAGTAAACCTCATGGTTGAGGTGTAACAGTCGACTGAGTTATAGACCAGTCGACTGGTCAAGTATTTTGACACTTGGCAACCGAGTCGACACTGAGCAATCGATTGGGATTATAACCAATCGACTGTTGTTAGTCGACTAGCGTTTGACTGTGGCAAGTAGCCTTGGCAGTCAACTGCCATGGACGGAAGTCGACTGCCAATGGAAGCACTTGAAGCTAGGCTAGCGTATGGATGAACAAGTCATGAATGACTTGGAGGGATCCGATAGGCATGAGGCTGATGGAGATAGCTAGAAGGCTTAGGTCTAGGCTAAGGGTAGTCTAGCAAATATGAGGGCATTATACTTGGGGTAAATCTCATGGTTGAGGTATAGCAGTCGATTGGTCAAGTATTTTGACACTTGGCAACTGAGTCAACTCTGAGCAGTCAATTGAGATTATAACCAATCGACTACTATTAGTCGACTGGCATTCGACTGTGGCAAGTAGCCTTGGCAGTCGACTGGCCTTTAGCAGTCGATTGCCATGGACGAAAGTCAACTGTTGTTGATTGTGATTGTGAGGATAGAACGTTCGATAGCCGACTGAGCAGTTGGCTACAGGCATGAGCAGTCGACTGCCAGTGTATCTGTTGGCTTGAATGTCAACATGGATCAAGTTCATTATGAGACAATGACACTATTGGCAGTCGATTGGGGCCTTTTGGCAGTTGACTGCCATGTGGAATTCTAGATCGCACAGAGGCATAAAAGGAGCTCAACGAGGAGGATTTCTAGAGCGATTTGAAGGGGATAGTTGATGTTTTCTAGTCCTTAAAGGCGATCAACAAGCAAGCATTCAAAGCAAACATTTGTAAAGTTTTCTTTACGTTAATTGTTGTAAACACTTGTATGAGGTTTCTCCACCTCCAGTGTGTCACTGAGAAGGAGATTTATTAGTGGTGTGTACATCACTAGAGCTCGTTGAGCTCGCCCCGTGGAGTAGGAACCCTAAGGTTCTGAACCACGTATACCTTGCATAGTGTGTGTGCTTGTTGTTGTATATTTATTTCTATCATTTTATATTCCACTGTGTACACTAACAATTGTAGCAAGCACGCGATCAAATTCCATCTAATGAACGAAAAGCGCCATTCACCCCCCCCCCTCTAGCACTCACCGAAGTTCCTACAAAAAGTCACATGGGTCTTCGAGTTTAAAAGCATATTTATCTTGAATTACCAGGTTGTGGTATTTTATGGAGATTATGGATACACAATCTTCGGGTTCTTCGTGGTTCCGTTCATCCATGCTATGGTACTCCTCAGTAAGTATCACATTGCAATGTTCTACCGAATTTGCTTCAGCTATTGTAGTGAATCTCCCTGGTATTCTTGAAGTTGAGCAAGCTATCTATGCAATTTGAGTTTCTAACAATTTGGTATGTCTAGCTAAATTATCAATCATACTAGCTAGTTGTCGGAGTGTTTCTGTAGTTTCTTTATGTTGTTGGCAGAACTCGTTATTTTGAACAATCTATGTTTCTATAAATTTTTCCATCATTAACTCCAATGCAGTCTTTTGCTCGCATGGAGGACCTAAAGATTGTTCTGGAATGTTTTGTCCATATTGGGTTTGATTGTTCTGGTATAAAAAATTTGGATGGTTCCTCCATCCTTGATTGTATGTATTAGAGTAAGGATTTTTCATAGGTCACTGGTTGAAATTGTTTAGAGCATCGACTTGTTCGATGGAAGATGGGATAAGTCCTACTTGGCAATTTTAAGCTGCATGACCTGCAATTCCACATATCTCACAAGTAATATTAGTAGAATTGATTGCATTTATATTAAAATGTTCAAATTTATGAGATAATGCATCTAATTTTGCAGCGAGTAAATCTATAGCGCATACCTCATACTTACCTAGGTACGAGTAATGTTTCCTCACTCTGTAGCCCTAGTGATGGTTGAGTGTGACATTTTAAATGATATCAAATGCTTCATCTAAAGTTTTGTTCATTAGGGCTCCACCTGCAATAGAATCTAGAGAGGTTTTTGTAGAATAAGATATACCATTATAGAATGTGTGGACAATTAACTATCTTTCAAGTCCATGATAGGGGCATTGTTGCTGTAATCCTTTGAAATGATCCCAAGCTTCAAAAAGTGACTCTCCGTCTATTTGTGAGAAGTTCATGATCTGATGACGGAGGTTTGTAGTCTTACTTGGGGGAAAGTATTTATTGAGGAATTTTTGATCAAGCTGGTCCCATGTCATGATGCAATCCATAGGAAGAGAATGTAGCCAGACTCCTGCCTTATCTCAGAGTGAGAAAGGAAATAACCTTAACTTGATAGCATCTACAAAAGCCCCATTAAATTTCAGAGTTTCACAAAATTCTAAAAATACCTCTAGATGTAAGTTAGGGTGTTCTATAGCTCTTCCTCCGAACTGATGTTGTTGTATCATGGGTAGTAATGTTGGCTCTAATTCAAAGTTGTTTGCTCTGATAGGAGGTCTTCGTATGCATGACCTTAGCCCTCTTGTAGTTGGTGTTGCATAGTCTTTCAAAGGTTTGCTTTCCTCCTGTGTTGCCTGATAATGGTGATTATGTGTCGTGATACTGTTACAAATTAATTACCAAACTCTCTCTATGCTAATATAGCATAGTGAATGGCCCGGATCGTTTCCCAACGAGTGTAATCGAGAGAATAATAATCTTAGGATTGCTAATTATTACTTTATGTTTTCTATTATAAATGGGGTTTGAAATATAAAACTCTAATCCTACTGAATGAATGGCAATGTACGTAATTAAAACTCTAATCTAACTAACTTATGATTATGATGAAATTAAGCTAATGAAAAAATTAAGCTACTGAACAATTAAAATAGGGAACAACTAAGCTAAGTTAAAACTAAACACAAATAATTCATGAACTACAAATTAAACTATAACTAAGCCTCCAAATTAAACTGCAAGATAAACATCTAAATTAAACATCAAATTCAACATCGCAACTTAAACTACAAACTAAACATTCAAATAAAACTATTAATTAAATAACCAAATTAAACTATAGATTAAACAACAACTTAAACTACAAATGAAACTACAAGATGAATTCCAAATAAAAATTTAACTGACGATCCACAACACCCGGAGAAGGAACCACCTTCTCCGGTGACGTCGATGTCCCGAACAACCCACTTCGATGAACGATGATGTGAATTCCTTATTGGAAAATCTCTCCGGCAAGGCTGAACTAGAGATGAGGACTGCTCACTACTCCGAATGGATTGTGTGGAGTTATCGATCCATGACTGCCAGAAGGGAGGGGAATTGGAACAGTGGCTATCGAAGAACTTCAACGATGGTGGAAATTGATGTCGGCGAACCATGACAGCTAAAAAGCTACCTCAGCCTTCCGAACCACATCTCAGCTCTAGTGGCAGGCTATGAAGTGCTCGCCGTGAAGATGACCGAAAAACTCTACCGTTGAAGCTATGCTGCCGAACCACGGCTGCAGCATTCCGTTAGTGTAGAGGGGATGTCGGATGAATGGGAGGAAGGATGCTGCCATCGGAGATGGATATCGAAGCTCATCGCCACCCTGTGCTATGGAAATTTTCGCTCGCGATTTAGGGAAGAAGAAGGGAAAATCGTGAGCTGCGTCGGTTCTCGGTTCTGCACGATGAGGAAGAGAAACCAATTAAAGTGAAGCTATCAGCCGTCTGATCATTTTTGCCATCAAATCCTAGCCCTTGATTAAAGCTAAGGTTTAATTCCTTGATTAATCAATTAACTAGGCTATGCATCTAATGGTTAAGATTTCTCTGATTTTGAATGAAGGGATCTAATCAATCTGAATAGACAATCACGATCAACTTGATCTGGATGGAAGGTTGAGATGTATAGATCTGAGTGTATGAACCGGATCTCTCTAGATCTAGATGGATGGATCAGAATCAATTAGATTTCATCGGACGATCATGATTGGGCAAATCTGATCTCTCCATTGAATTACCTTCGATCTTGATGAAGGGCTCAGATTAAATCAGCTTAAGATGTCCATTATAACCTCGATGAAGCCATATTTGATCTAACTTGAATCTAGTCCATTGGCTCATCTCGATCTCCTACAAACAAGAGATAAAATTTGCATATAAGGCTAAAATTTAGGAGAATTTACAATATGGTCCAAAATGAATCCAAACTCATAAAACATATTAATAATCGACAATTAATCACTCGATAGGATAAAAACAATGATATTAAGGACTAAAATAATATGATAAAATGATAGTTATCAATTCCCCCACACTTATTCTTGCGTGTCCCGAGCAAGTAGAGAAAAATAAAAGTAAATTGAAGATATATTTCCCTAGAAATTCCCAATCATACATAGAACATCATGAAAGAAAGTTACCTAGGATTTTCAAATCTCGACTCAAACAATCATGGACTCAAATCTTGCACAGGTTAACAAACATGGTAACTTCAATCCATCCTGAATAAACTAAGAATGATTAAGCCTCACAAGATAAGTGGTAGGTTCTCTCGCTCTCATAAGCATGTAATAGTGGAGTTCACTCAAGCTACTCATGATTTATGCACTACAATATGCTTGCTTTTCTTCTACCTTCACCACTATATACACATAAGAATGCACAATCATTGAAGGCTTATTAGGAATGTAAGGGAAACATGAAGGAATGTAAGGGAAACATGAATACAAGAAAAATGATAGTATGTGTGGAAATAAAAAAAGGTGAGAAATAAAATAGCTAAATAAATGCAAGAAGATATTGAAATACTGAATGCTACATAGATGAGTAAAATAAAGTAGTGCCCCAAAAGTTTCTATGAAAGCTAGCTTTTCACAATTAACTAAACATGTAAACAATCTTTATCACTTTCACAATATAAATTCACATATGATATAAAATAAATCTCTCAATGGTTGCAACAAGGGATGTCTAACATAAAAAATATTATCACACAAGTAAAAAACTACACATGTTAAAGAATTTTTTTTTAAATTTTTTTATTGCTTTTATTTCTTTGGCCAAGTATTTTTTTTTCTTCAACTTTTGTTTTCATTTTCTTTTTCAACAATTTCTTTCAACCTTTTTTTTTCAATCATTTTTTTTCGAATTGTTTTTCCTTGACATGTAGTGCACTTCCCTATGCTCTAGAAAAAACATCAAGTTCAACTATAAAAATAAAAACACGACTTGCCCATGGTGATCAAGCACGACATGCCTATACTTTTCCTGAATTCTCCTGAGCTACTCTCTCCCCCATGCTTAAAATTTTGTCCGTCCCGGGCAAACCACTCATCATGGCACATCCAATATTCCACATCTAAAAGAACAATGGGGAAGAAATGGCATGATGGAAATGTAGGAAAGGCAATGGAATAAATAATCAAAATGGCATGACATATGATAAAAAGATTATTCAAATAGCATGTGACAACAAAAGAAGTAAAGGGAAACAAGTGAGATTGCCTATAATAATCATGCAAACCTATGATTGTGTGGTCTCGAAAGAATCAAAGCAAGTTCTAGAGTTACAATAACCATAAGTGCACCACACACAAGTAATAAAAATAGGCACAATCCTCATTAGGAATGAAAAAAAATTATCTCAATCTATCAACACAGAATCCATCACCAAGCAACAACCATATGAAATCAACTAATCCATTCATGACAATAAATCCCAAAACTCAACAATAAATTAACTAGCTTTCATGACATCTAAGATGATATAAAAGAATGTATAGGAAATTTATTTCAAAACCTGACAAAGCAAAAAATCAACAAACAAAACTTAACAAGTAAAATAAAAACAAAATATGTAAAAGATATGTATATACAATGAAAAGAAAAGAAGATGAGATGGAGCAACCTCCCCTGAGGTCTTGGCGGTTGAAGAAGATTTAGTAGAAGAAGCCACGTAGGTCATGGAGTGCTTCGAAAGAAATCCCTTCCCAGTGGTTGAAGAAGATTCAACTTTAACATCCACACTGGGAGAGGGATGGACTGAATGGAGGTGAGTGCCTTCATCATGTGATCAGGATAGTCCTGTGCTGCTCCCTCCAATATCATCTCCTCATCATATGTAATCTCTGGTGGTCGAAGGCAATTCATCAGAAGTTTCCATCTTGGAGGATGGACTATTGCATGATATGTTAGGGCCTTTATCAGTAAATTTTTTGGAGACTCGATCTCAGGTGGGAGTGTCTAGTCTGGGGTGTCCAGCTATCCACCACTCTTGTGAGAATTGACTTCTGATCATGCATATCAGATGGTTGCTGACTAGTGCACTTTGTGTGTATTGAGCAGGACCGACTTAGAGGTGATTCGATTTATTGTTGACTACATAATCGAATCAGACCTAAGATATTATTTTGTACATGCTCTTAATCCCGATATAATAACGGGCACATATACTTAATAGTCATTTCTTTGATTTACCAAAGGGAGAGATTTATAGATTAAATCGATAGGCTCGGTAAGTTGGGAGATGATATTATTTATATGGCGTGTCGTTGATTATAGGAAGAAACCGTGTCCTATATATTAGGATGATGATGTCCCCTTGAGGAGCTCATAAGGTTCATCATGTAACCCTACAGGTGGACTTGGTCCGGCATGATGAAAAGGTTGAGTGGTACTACTCAAGGAGTTAGATGTTGATTAATTAATGCTCAGTAAATTAATTAATCGACGGACATTCGAGATCTTAAACACGGGGAGAAAATGTACAAATAATATATGGAGCCCATATTATCATATGGGGGTTGGTGAGGTAGATCAATGATGATCCTTTAGTGGATTAGATCATCATTAGTAGATCAGACTTTATGTGGGCTTGATCCATGGGTGCCTGATACGAACGATGAATTGTCGTGATACCGTTCCCAAATTATTTACCGAACCCCCTAACTACACTAATGCAGTATAGGACTGACTCGGGTCATCTCCCAACTAACCTAATGGCTGGACGTTTGTTTTTAAACAGAAGTAAACACTGGGGATTTTTACAATTATCAAAACAATTAAACATGCAAAAAGTAAACCTAACTACCAATTATTAATTCCCGGGAAGTGATCCTAATGAAAGAACGATCCAACCTTACACCGCACTGTCACTCTACGATGTAATGGTCAAACAATTCTGGTAAACAAACCAACATGGAAATTAAAGCTGCAGGAAGCAAATCTGACTACCAGACAAAAAGTAACAACTACCATAATGCGCAAAAGTAAGTAATCACGCACCGCACTGTCACTATACGATACAATGATCACAAAATAAAGGTGAACAATTCAACCAAGCACCGCACTGTCACTATACGGTACAGTGATCAAACAGTCACTGAAAACTGCAATAAATGAAATCAATTCGACAAGGAACCGCACTGTTCCTATACGGCAACTGGTCGAATGTAAATGAAATCTAATCTAATAATGAAAGCACTCCAACCAGGCACTGCACTGTCAC
Source organism: Wurfbainia villosa (assembly GCA_025175895.1). Lineage (NCBI taxonomy): Eukaryota > Viridiplantae > Streptophyta > Magnoliopsida > Zingiberales > Zingiberaceae > Wurfbainia > Wurfbainia villosa. Next base: position 81,580,415 of record CM046001.1, on the reverse strand, counting down.
TATACGATGCATGGATTGGACAATTTTAATGGCTGGGGTTAGTATATCAGCAACAAGAAATTAAACTAACCTACAAATGCATGACGAACAAAATTAAACAACTAAGCAACAACTAAACCTACAAACATAGCAAAACAAACTATCCAATTAAATAGACTAAATCCAAACATAAGCAATTGGTAACCCCACAATGGCGACAATAAACCGAACAACCCCTCCGTCGATGGATTACAGATGTGGTCCTAATCCCGGCACCGCGAAAAAGAGCTGAATGCGGAGGGATGTGAACACTGCTCCGGCGGCTGTGGATGGCGGAGCTCCTAGTCCCGGTAGCTAGTGGATGGAATGTGGAAGCGGTGCGGCCTAATCCCGGTCGTCGGAAGGAATGGAATCACCGGAACAGTGGTGGAAAATCTCTTCACCGGTGGATGACAAGCTGAAACTTCTTAATCCCGGCAGCTGATGATGGCGGAGATGAAGTGGCCTAATCCCGGTCGCCGGAAAGTAATGGAATCGCTAGTGATGGAGCTGGACTCGCCGGAATCCCACGCTTGCCGCTCTTCTGATTAGCTGTCCGAATCATGGCATCTAATCGTCCACCGAGGCTCACCTGGGATCATCGCCGGCTGTCGGAGGGGAGGTCACCAGAAGGAGTTGCCGGACTGTCGCCGCCGCTCGTGGCGAAGAAGACTCTGCCGCGCGTGAAAAGGGGGAAAAAACGCCTCGGCTCGAGTTGCGCTGCTCGTCGCAATATGGAAGGACCTTCTTCTATGCGTCACCACCGGCTGCCGGTGCAATCCCGCCGCCGCTCGCACAGAAGCGGAAGAAGCCGCCGCATTGCTCGCGAGGAAGAGAATGCCTGCTCGAAGGATTCTGCGCTTCGCCGATTCTGCCGATTCTGGAAAGTTAGGTTTTATTAAATGAAAAACATCAGTCGTCCGATCATAGCCTCATCTGATCCCAGCCGTCCATACAAGCTAGGGTTTGATCGATCCATTATATGCTTAATTAAGCTGCTCCATCCAATGGCTGAAATCAGTCTGATTTGAAATGGACGGATCTGATCCGTCTGAAGGGATAATCACGATCCAACGGTCCGGATGAACGACCAAGATGTGTAGATCTTAATGTATGGGCCGGATCGCTCTAGATCCAGATGGATGCATCAAAATCAATCACTTTCCTCGGACGGTTCATAATGCTCAGATCTGAACCCTTGATTTCATTTGTCTTCTGATCTGGATGAAGGGCTCAGATTAAATCATCTTGAAATGTCCATTATGACCCAGATGAAGCCATATTTGATCCACTGTGAGTCTAGTCTGGTGGCTCATCTCGATCTCCTACAAACAAAGATAAAATTTGCATATAAGTCCAAAAATTAGGAGAATTTACAATAAGGTCCAAAAATATATCCAACTCATAAAACATGTAAATAACCAATAATAAATCACTCGAGAGGATAAAAATAGTGATATTAAGGACCAAAATAATACAACAAAATGGCAGTTATCAGTTCCCCCACACTTATTTTTGCGCGTCCCGAGCAATAACGAAAATAAAGAAACACTAACTCCCTCACTCATTCCCCAAACAATACCCAGATCAATAATTCAGAGACAGAAAAAATAAGTTACTTAGGATCACCAAATAGGTCTGAATCTTAGGTAGTCAAAAGATCCAACTCCTACAACAATCAACATGTATGATGATTTATAGTCAAATCAAATAGACTAAGTCTGATACAAAACCTCCCAAAATGGATAAATGCACTGATGCTCACATAATCACATAGGAGTGGGGCGTCCTCAAAACAACATGCAATTTTGTACTACCATTTGCTTGCTTATCATCTACTTCTCTACTTCTATCAATACATCTCATACATGAATCAAAAGGATTTATCATGAATCAGAATAAGATCAAAAGTAGATGGTAGATAAAGTATGCAAAGAGTAGTACAAGATAAAGGTACAAATGAACAGGAAACAATAGAAGAATTGGAAAAATAAACCTGATGAGTTGCTCTATGAAATACTCAGTAACCAGCAATATGGGAAGAGGCTAGGACAATTGGAAACTTTAGAATTGGTTTTAGGATCAAATGGCTCTATCCAACACATTACAATTCCATTTGCCTGCATTACAATTGCACATTTTTATTTATTTTTTTTTTACAAAAGAAACATCAATGGCGCCAATTTTTTTTTTATTTTTTTTGTGTGTGCAGAAAATCAAGTACTAATCACAGGCAAATATATCTTAGGACCAATGACCTCTGAAAACTATGTCTTCCATATCATGTTTACAACAAAAATAATATAGCTCCTCCCCCACACTTAAAAATTTTGTCCGTCTCGGACAAAACAACCTATCAAACTATTCCTCCAACATGGAAAACAATAGATATACAAAAGATAATCCACAAAGATACAAAGACAATGGATAACAAATTAAGAGATAAGACAAGTAAGACATGGAAGATGGAAGTATCAAGTGGATTAGACAATCAAACCAAGTCAGAAAAGAATCAAGAATGAAATCCTTCATCATATTCATGCAAGTAAATGTTACTGCAGTTTTGAAAAGATTCAAAGCAAGTTCTAGAGTAACAAGAATCACATGTGTTATCACACAAAAGTGGGTAGATGATAAGAATGGCTTGCAACCTCACTAGGTGAATCAAAATCAAGCTTAGTCTATCAATAAAAAGTTCACCATCATAACAAGAGACTGCATACAAGTGAAGTCTCCTATCATACACAAAAATCCACAATCTGATGATCAAACTTAACTAATTTTTACCACCTCTGAAATGATACTAAAGCATGCCTAGGGAATATTATTTGACTCAACGACAGACAAACAAACCTAGGTAAACAGAAAAACAAGCAATCAACTCATACAAATTATTCCAAACTTGAAAGGAAGAAAATAAATGTAGTAAATAAAAGAACACACTCCCCTTTCAAGTCGGAGAAAAAGCATCATCATGTTTGGCCCCACCGTATTCTCCAGTATAGAATTGATCTCTCTGCTTAAAATGACCTGCGTCAATTGCGAAAGTGAGACCTTTTTTTTTAATAAGGACGGAGTGCTACAGTTGAGGACAGAGTGCTACAGTAACCTGCTACAGGAATGGTGCTGCAGTGTTTTGCTACAGGGATTTTTTTTTAAACATAAAAATATAAGAAAAATAACTAGTAAAGGAAGCTAAAATAAGAACAGAGTTGTGAAAGATAATAAGAGCAAAGGTTTCTGGGGAGTTCGAAAGATGCATGCTAGGTTCTTGATCTGGTCTCTTCTTCCCGATGAGCCTCACCTATTACCAATCCATACTGCACCCCGATATTAGAGGCCTTATGTGTTGCCTCTGTCAGCACAGGTTTTACCAGTTTATTGGTAACAGTTACCTTCTCAAGGGAAGGAAAAGGACTGGGGGATTATTAGATCAGAAAAAGAAGTTCTAAGATGCATTTTTCGATCCCCATAAGCCAAAACGTTTAGCCTTGCATTTTAGAAAAGAAATAGCTTTACTAGAAACACAATGGATTTTACAAGTGAAATTACAAGGGGAAATACTTACAAATGAGGCTCTAAGGCCAAGAACACTCACACGAACTGATTACACTTACACACGAGAACTTAAAACACACTGAAAGAGGAAACTGCTGGGAGAAAGATATCTCCGGGAAAGACAATGGCCTTCATTTATAGGGGGAGAAGAAGCTGTTGTCCTGCGGGTGCTGGAACATATTAGTAGTAGTGGAAATATCACGGGTGGAAAGTGTTTCTGAGGGGTGTCATGGGTTGATACTGTAGATGTCATGTCTTAGTCCTGTGATTGTCCTTCTGGTACTGTGACTGTCCTTCTTGTGTCACGGGTGTTGTCCTTGTGCTTATCCTTCCATCATGTTTTCCAGATTTCTTTCTGCCACCGAATCTAATGAGTTTGTGTCATCTGGGCCAGGCCGAGCTGGTGGGCTGATCTGCTACAAATTTTCTCGATATTGATGGCCTGCTAGCCTGGTCTTCTTTAATACCCATTCGGTATTCCTGTTCTTATAATGTTGTAGTAAAGCCTAGTGCTGAGTAGTTATTTTGAAGGGAAAGAACTTCTTTGCATAATTTTTATCCCAATAAATTTTTTCTGTATATGTTTCAGCAGCAAGAGTGTATGTTGATGTTGGAAAAGATGTGGCTTCATTATAAGTCCAAAGCCATTGTGATCCTTGGCTTCATTTGAGGACGGAGTGCTACAGTAACACTCCCCCTTGATAATTTCAAATACATCTATTATGTATCTTGCCCTCTGATGAAGCATCTAGTCTTGTGGCTAGCACAAATGAAGATCTAATTGAAATACAATCAGATATTTCAGATACATCTTCAATATACTCAATCCTATCAGCTAATGACTCTGAAGAAGCAACCTCTGAATACACACCTATGAATACTTGCCCGCCAACAGAATACAGTTATGCAGCTAAATATGACATTTCTATCCCAGAAACTATAAATAATTCTTGGGATGATTTATTGGATACTCTGGAGGAGGAGGAACAACCATTATTACATACCAACTACATGTATAGGACCGAAAGAACTCCTTATCCACCTCCTAAAGAAGACAATTGCCAACATGATTGGAACTTACGAGAAGGGAATTATTGGACACCTTGTTTCCTTTGCGGTTTTTATCCAGCTGTCAATAAAAGAGGAACATGTAAAAAATGCAACAATCAAATATGTAATTATTGTCTTAAAAAAAACTATAATATTACTATAGAGACTCAACAGACCACAGGGACTAACCGTAATCAATTAATGGAGGCCAGAATATCGGTCCTCGAAACTCGACTAAACTAGACAAAGAACAACTTATCAATAAAATCCACAACAACTAGAGAATTATCAGTCCTGGTGGGGATGACCTCCATCCATTTGGAAACATAATCATATGACAACAGAATATATGGAAATCCAAAAGATACAGGACACAGACCCATAAAATGAATACCCCAAATATCGAAAATCTCACAGAATAACAAAAGTTTTTGAGGCATTTCATTTCTACGTCCTATTTCCCTGTTCATTGACATCGCTAACAAGACTTGTAGAATCCAGAGGCATCATGAGATAAGGTGGGTCAATATAAACTAGACTCTAAAACTTTCCTAGCAGTTCTTTTGGGGTCCAAAGTACCCCCCCCCCCCACAAGCCAGAGAATAACAAAAAAATAAGTATGTATGGAATGAAACTCATAATCAAGTGCACATCATCTAATAATCTGATCACTACAAAATTTTCAATGATAAAGATCATCCCATACATAATACTTAGCATCGCTTTTCAATTTCTGGACTTGTGCATGAGTAAAATGTGAAGGTACAACACAGCAACTAAATAAATAGCAAGATCTGCATACCATGGTGTCTTACCCTACAGGTGAAAAAAACTGCTCATCTGGAAAAGAATCTGCTATAGGGGTGGGCTTGATCTCCATCACAATCCTAGTCAAGCTGAAATACCACCTCTTTCTGCAACAAGTTGGCCAAGGGTAGGGCAATCTGACTGAAGTCTCTGATAAAATGTCTGTAGAAACGTGCATGACCTAGAAAAGCACAAACTTCCCGCATAGAAGCGGGGTAAGATAAAGAATATATAGCATGAATTTTAGCAGGATCTACTTCAATACCATACACAGAGATGATAATATAACCTAAGATTATCCCATGCTTGACCATGAATTGACATTTCTCACAAGCATCTGATGGAAGTGATTCTTGGGGCGTCCCTACACATTCCATATCCTTGTCTACATAAAAGGGCCCACAGATAGGTCCTAACAATAAATCATTATCAACATCAGAATCAATAAAATCACAACAAAATGTAGAAGGTGCAGAGATATCCAAATGAAAAACAGACTAAGAAATAAAGTTCATGCAGTCCAACTCATCAGCTATAACCACACTAAGAATAGAATGATCCTCCATCAGGTACCTCATAGCGTCCAAAATACTGAACCGAACTACAGTATCTCCTACCTCCATAGAAAGAGTACAACTTCTCATGAAACAAAACCTCGGCATACTTGGGAATCTGCTTCCCTAGCCTTTTCTTCAACAACCCCCTTCCTAGGCTGGGCCTCTGAGGGAAGAGAAAAAACCTGCTGTATAAAACTCAAGTAGATTGTCGCCTGAAGACCTAGTCATCCACACAAACAAATAAAATGAGCAACAAATATAGATAATAAGAAAGACAATAATAACAAAAGAAAAAGAAAACAAACAAACAAACTACAGTTTAAAGACAAACGAACCCATTAAAGTTCCCCGGCAACGGCGCCAAAATTTGATACGAACGATGAATTGTCGTGATACCATTCCCAAATTATTTACCGAACCCCCTAACTACACTAATGCAGTATAGGACTGACTCGGGTCATCTCCCAACGAACCTAATGATTGGACGTTTGTTTTTAAACAGAAGTAAACACTGGGGGTTTTTACAATTATCAGAACAATTAAACATGCAAAAAGTAAACCTAACTACCAATTATTAATTCCCGGGAAGTGATCTTAATGCAAGAACGATCCAACCTTACACCGCACTGTCACTCTACGATGCAATGTTCAAACAATTCTGGTAAACAAACCAACATGGAAATTAAAGCTGCAGGAAGCAAATCTGACTACCAGACAATAAGTAACAACTACCCTAATGTGCAAAAGTAAATAATCACGCACCGCACTGTCACTATACGGTACAATGATCACAAAATAAAGGTGAACAATTCAACCAATCACCGCACTGTCACTATACGGTAAAATGATCAAACAGTCACTGAAAACTGCAATAAACGAAAGCAATTCGACCAGGCACCACACTGTCACTATACGCCAACTGGTCAAATGTAAATGAAATCTAATCTAATAATGAAAGCACTCCAACCAGGCACCGCACTGTCACTATACGATGCATGGATTGGACAATTTTAATGGCTGGGGTTAGTATATCAGCAACAAGAAATTAAACTAACCTACAAATGCATGACAAACAAAATTAAACAACTAAGCAACAACTAAACCTACAAACATAGCAAAACAAACTATCCAATTAAATGGACTAAATCCAAACATAAGCAATTGGTAACCCGTGATGGCGAAAATAAACCGAACAACCCCTCCGTCGATGGATTACAGATGCTGTCCTAATCTCGGCACCGCGGAAAAGAGCTGAATGCGGAGGGATGTGAACACTGCTCCGGCGGCTGTGGATGGCGGAGCTCCTAGTCCCGGTAGCTAGTGGATGGAATGTCGAAGCGGTGCGGCCTAATCCCGGTCGCCGGAAGGAATGGAATCACCGAAACAGTGGTGGAAAATCTCTTCACCGGCGGATGACAAGCTGAAACTGCCTAATCCCGGCAGCTGATGATGGAGGAGATGAAGCGGCCTAATCCCGGTCGCCGGAAAGGAATGGAATCACCGGTGATGGAGCTGGACTCGCCGGAATCCCGCGCTTGCCGCTCTTCTGATTAGCTGTCCGAATCACGACATCTAATCGTCCGCCGAGGATCGCCTGGGATCATCGCTGGCTGTCGGAGGGGAGGTCGCCGGAAGGAGCTGCCGGATTATCGCCGCCGCTCGTGGGGAAGAAGGCTCTGCCGCACGTGAAAAGGGGGAAAAAATGCCTCGGCTCGAGTTGCGCTGCTCATCGCGATATGGAAGGACCTCCTTTTGTGCGTCGCCACTGGCTGCCGGTGCAATCCCGCCCGCTTACCGCGAGCGGAAGAAGCCCCGCTCGCGAAGAGGTTTTATTAAATGAAAAACATCAACCGTCCGATCTGAGCCTCATCTGATCCCAGCCGTCCATACAAGCTAGGGTTTGATCGATCCATTATCTGCTTAATTAAGCTGCTCCATCCAATGGCTGAAATCAGTCTAATTTGAAATGGACGGATCTGATCCGTCTGAAGGGATAATCACGATCCAACAGTCCGGATGAACGGCCAAGACATGTAGATCTTAATGTACGGGCCGGATCGCTCCAGATCCAGATGGATGACTCAGAATTAATCACTTTCCTCGGATGGTTCATAATGCTCAGATCTGAACCCTTGATTTCATTTGTCTTCTGATCTGGATGAAGGGCTCAGATTAAATCATCTTGAAATGTCCATTATGACCCAGATGAAGCCATATTTGATCCACTGTGAGTCTAGTCTGGTGGCTCATCTCGATCTCCTACAAACAAAGATAAAATTTGCATATAAGTCCAAAAATTAGGAGAATTTATAATAAGGTCCAAAAATATATCCAACTCATAAAACATGTAAATAACCAATAATAAATCACTCGAGAGGATAAAAACAGTGATATTAAGGACCAAAATAATACAACAAAATGACAGTTATCAGTGCCCAAGATCCAACTCCTCATGGTCCCTAATGTAGCCTATTAACACCTCATGAAGCTTAGATCCAATGGATAGAAACAAAATTCTAAGATCCATAGGTAGAGATTAAATCTCTAAGATGCGACGGTTGAGATTAAATCTCCAGATCCGACGGTTGAGATTAAATCCCTAGAACTAATGGAGGAGATTAAATCATGACTTATCCCTAACTCTATAAAAGGAGGGCAAGGGAGTTGGCATGAAGATCATCCATGAGAGCTAGGGTTTTGGGCGGTAATGTTGGGAGATTGTTGGTGCAATCATCCCAGGTTGACTCGAGTTTGACTCAAGCAGTACCCTGATAGTATTTTGATGATAGACAAAACTCATGACATGGGATTGTCTTGGGAAAGTCCAACATGGGGTTGGCATGGGAAAGTCAAAAGCATTGCGAAGCCGTGCGCTTGGTGCTTGGCATGGGAAATCCAAAACATTGCGAAGTCGTGCGCTTGGTGCTTGGTGAGAAATGCATTGCGAAGCCGTGCGCTTGGTGCATTTGGGATGTCTTGAGGACTTGGTAAGTTCACTAGGCTCGGGGTCCTTGAGTCGGTGAAGGATGGCATTGCGAAGCCGTGCGCTTGGTGCATCCGAGGGACCGCCGGACGGGGAGCGAATGGAGTGAGCCCAAAGGGAAGCATACTTCTAGGGCATGAGACGCGAAGGATGGCGTTGCGAAGCCGTGCGCTTGGCGCATCCGAGGGACGTAGGCCGAGGGAAGAGAGCTTCGGTAGGGAACTCCATAAGGGATAAGGTGGACTTGGCCAAGTGGCTAAGACTGAGTGTCAGAGGCTCAAACATTGTTATGTTTGAGGTTTTAGCCGACATCAGTCGACTGGCATAGGTTCTAGTCGACTGCTCTAGGTCGTATGAGTTCGACCAGTGTTCGACTGAACCAAGTCTGGTGATCGATCAGCCAAGGAGGCGATCATTTGGGAGGATCGATCATTGTCGAGGATGGCGATCGGTGATGACCTGTCTGCACAAATGGAGTCGAGCTTCATCGTGATGCAAGATCGATCGGTGATGGGTGCCAGATGTGTGATCCGTTGGAACTTTGCCAATGTGGATCTGGCCGTTGTGAGACAACGGCAACAAGATCGATCAAGATGGTCACGATCGATCGTGATGGGCGAAAACAACTTGATGATGCGAGTTATAAAAGGAGCACGAGTTGGAGGATTTCAAAAAGACTTTAAGGGAGCTATTGGAGAAGAATTGCTGCATTCCAGTCCTTCAAGAGCCAACCAAAGCAAGCAACAAACAAGTGATCAAAAGCAATCGGTGAAAAGAGTTTCTTTTGTATTGTATTTGTATTCTTGTTTGTATTTCTATATTACTTTGTAATTGCTTGTGAGAGGTTTCTCCACCTCCGACGTGTTGTCGAGAAGGAGTTTGAGTTAGTGCCGTGAGCATAACTAGAGCTCGAGGAGCTCGCCCGTGGAGTAGGAACCATTCGGTTCCGAACCACGTATATCGTGTGTATTGCATGTGCTTGTGTTGTTGTTAGTATTATTATTGTTTCTATTATTTTCGCTGCGCTAACAACAATCGTAGACAAGCAACGCAACGAAAACGAGAAAAGTCCGGCATCCAAAGAACGAGGGCTATTCACCCCCCTCTAGCCGGCCGTACCGATCCCCAACAAGTGGTATCAGAGCCCATGTTGCTCTTCAAGGACTAACCGCCGCGAGAGCACTACAAGATGGCCGGCTTCATCCATCCACCGAAATTCGATGGAGATTTTTCTTGGTGGAATAAACGGATGGAGGTATATCTCGAAACCGATTTTGATTATATGATTATTATAGAAAATGGTTTTGCGATGCCTAGGGACAAACACAACAAGCCCATTGAAAAATCAAAGTGGACCCAAGACCAAATCAAGAACTTCAAGACAAATCTCGAGGTAATTAAATTGATTAGTGATTTGTTACCTAACACTATTTGGTCTAGTTTGGGTGATTATAGGGATGCAAGGGAATTATGGGAGAAGATAATGAAATTTCAAGAAAGCTCTCAATCGACACAAGTAGAGGAGAATGCCGAAGAAGAATCACCATCCACTTTTGAAGATGTGGATGACTTGGTGGAGACCTCCACATCTAGCGTTGAGGGGGAGGAAAGGATTTCAATTCCGGAGCAAGATCAAAATGAAGCTTCTACCTCCGGAAGAAGTGAAGAGGCCTCCACCAACTCCCTAGGTAACTCAAGTGTTATTATTTTAAATAAAAAACACATAATATGCTTTGAGTGTAGGGAGAAAGGGCATTACAAGAGCAAATGCCCTAAATTGGCTAAGGAAAAGACATCAACACCAAAAGTCAATCCAAAGTCAAAGGATGCCGGTGTTCCCAAAATCAAGAGCAAAGAGCACATTGTGTGCTTTAAATGCAACCAAAAGGGACACTATCGAAGCCAATGCCCTAGGGGGAGGAAGAAAAGGCAAGAAGGTGCAACTCATGTAGGGGGAGCTCCTAAAGCTAACCCTAAGGTAAATTTACTTAATGCACCTTTAATTCCTAAAGTCAAAAAGCATGCTAAAAATTATTTTAGCTCTCTTGCTATTATCAATGAAAAGCATGCTAAGAGAAATAATAAGGTTTATTGCTTAGGTGCCAAGCATGTTAGTTTCTCTAAGGACAAACCTAGGACTCAAAACACTAGATCTATTTTACCTAGGGAGTCAATTAGGAGAATTGAAGAAAACTTGGGTGTTAATCCCAAGAAATCTAGGCATATGCCTAAAAAGAAGAACATTTCCCCTAAACCTAATGAAAATTCAAAATTGAGGAAATTAGAGGTGGAGAACCAAGCCTTGAGGTCAAGGCTAGAAAAATTGGAGAAGACCCTTGCAATAATATCAAACTCGGTTAAGGGGTCTAATGCACAAAAGTCAAGACCTAGGAAACAAGAAACATCTAAGGGCAAGAAGGGTTTGGGTCACAAACCTATGTCCTACCATAATGTTCCATTTAATTATGGAACCACATCTAGGTCTAGTAAAACCAAGGCTAATAGGGAAGTCATCCCTAAGTCTAGCCATGGTATGTGTTTAGTGGCTAACACCTCAAAGAAATCAAATGTAGCCACTAAGAAGGTCAATGGAGGAGTCACCTCTAGAGTTGACCTAGGAAAGACCCAAAAGACTATGGCTTCAAAGCCTAAAAGGGTCATTAGGAAGGTATCTAGGGAAGTTATCCCTAGAGAATACCTTGTTAACCCAAGGAGCTCCAATAGATATTGGGTTCCTAAAAGCGTGATCGATTCACGCTAAATGGGTTAGGGTGTGTCAACCCTAAGTGGATGGGTGGTTAACCTAGCCATTGTGAGTTGACACATTAGGGTGTGCCAATATGGTTTGAGAAGTTTAAAATGATTTAAATTGGCACAATTAGGTCTTAGAGGTATTGGTGTGCCATTTTGGGTTTTTGGCACACTAGGAAAATAATGGCATTAAGGCAAAATGAATTTAATCCCTAAAAATGACAAATTGATTTTGACACTTAGGTATTTTATACCTTAGTATATTTTTCTTGCCATGCTTTATTTGCCTTGCCATGTCATGACATCATTTTCATTTTCATCTATAAAAATGTCATGATCATGTTTAGATTTATGTTTGTATGTCATGTATGCTTAATTTTCATTCACATGTCATGACATCATGATTTTGGCATATGTTTTTATCTATATCATATCTATGCCATAATCATATCATGCATGAATTAAAATGGAGTTAAGGACTATGGCATAATTTGAAAGGAATCAAATAATATTGCCTTAGAAATATGCATGAGAACATAAAGACAACAAAACCCACATCTCACTAAAAACTTGACTTGGATATGTTTTACACATCTAGATATTGGTGAGATGTTTAGGAAAAAGAAATTAAAGGTTTGAAAAACATTTTGAAAAACCTTGGTGAAGCCTATCTTTTGATAGCTATCACCATTGAATGGGATGATACAAAGATGGCTCTTTATTGAAGCTTTTCTTAAATTTTGAACTTTGTATCAATCTCCTAATTTAATGGGTAAAATAAATTTCCAACATTCTTCACCCATAGTGTTTAGGATAAGTAATATGCATATGAAATTTCACGATTTTTAAACTTATGTATATTTACTTATGGATTTCGAAAATCCAATTTCTGAAACTGAAAAACTGCATAAAGCAGTTATCAGTCGACTGCTTGTAATGGCAGTCGACTGATGGTAAGTCCAGTCGACTGGTATCTGACGGAGTCGACTGGCACAGGCTGATTTCGGGTAAACTTGATAGTTAGGCCCATGTTTAGCCATGTTTTGGTCCCCTAACCACTCCTAACCCTAGGATATGCTTGGGAGAGCATTAAAGAGGGTGGAAATCCATTGGATATGGATTAGGAGTTGGGTTGAGGGTGAGTATCAATTTTAAGGTGGAAGAGAGTTCATTGTTGAACTTTGCCTTAATTTTGATTTGGTTAATGTTCCTATTGGCTTAGGGACTCTCCAAGGACATTGTTGGTGCAATGGTCAAGGGGGAGCAAGCCTCTAGGGGGAGGTATCCATCATGGGAAGATGGATGTGTATTTCCTCATGGGAGGAAAATTGGGTTGCCTCTCTTTAAGTGATATGGGATCACTAGAAAGATGGTAGGCATGTGTTCCTCCAAGGGAGAGATTGTAAGATCTCATTGGGATATGAGACATTCATACCCTTGGGGAGGACCTTTTTGATGTAATGTCAAAAAGGGGGAGAAGTTACCAAGTTACCAATTAGGGTTTGTTGGAATTCTCATTGGGATATGAGAATTGCCAATTTGGGAGAATTGGTAGACTTGAGATGGTAGTTTTGTCAATCATCAAAAAGGGGGAGATTGTTGGGAGATTGTTGGTGCAATCATCCCAGGTTGACTCGAGTTTGACTCGAGCAGTACCCTGATAGTATTTTGATGATAGACAAAACTCATGACATGGGATTGTCATGGGAAAGTCCAACATGGGGTTGGCATGGGAAAGTCCAAAGCATTGCGAAGCCGTGCGCTTGGTGCTTGGTATGGGAAATCCAAAGCGAAGCCGTGCGCTTGGTGCATTTGGGAAGTCTTGAGGACTTGGTAAGTTCACTAGGCTCGGGGTCCTTGAGTCGGTGAAGGATGACATTGCGAAGCCGTGCGCTTGGTGCATCCGAGGGACCGCCGGACGGGGAGCGAATGGAGTGAGCCCAAAGGGAAGCATACTTCTAGGGCATGAGACGCGAAGGATGGCGTTGCGAAGCCGTGTGCTTGGCGCATCCGAGGGACGTAGGCCGAGGGAAGAGAGCTTCGGTAGGGAACTCCATAAGGGATAAGGTGGACTTGGCCAAGTGGCTAAGACTGAGTGTCGGAGGCTCAAACATCGTTATGTTTGAGGTTTTAGCCGACATCAGTCGACTGGCATAGGTGCCAGTCGACTGCTCTAGGTCGTATGGGTTCGACCAGTGTTCGACTGAACCAAGTCTGGCTGATCGGATCGGCGCCGAGAGCGATCATTGCTGGGAGGATCGATCAGCTAGAGGATGGCTGATCGGTGATGACACTGCAGAACGCAGAATGGAGTTGAGCTTCGCCCGGCACTCGTGATGCAAGATCGATCGGTGATGGGGTGCCATCGATCGGGATGTGTGATCCGTTGGAACTTTGCCAACGTGGATCCGGCCGTTGTGAGACAACGGCAACAAGATCAGTCGACTGATGGGCGCGAAAACAACTTGATGCAGGTTATAAAAGGAGCACGAGTTGGAGGATTTCGCCAAGACTTTAAGGGAGCTATTGGAGGGGAATTGCTGCTGCATTCCAGTCCTTCAAGAGCCAACCAAAGCAAGCAACAAACAAGTGATCAAAAGCAATCGGTGAAAAGAGTTTCTTTTGTATTGTATTTGTATTCTTGTTTGTATTTCTATATTACTTTGTAATTGCTTGTGAGAGGTTTCTCCACCTCCGACGTGTTGTCGAGAAGGAGTTTGAGTTAGTGTCGTGAGCATAACTAGAGCTCGAGGAGCTCGCCCGTGGAGTAGGAACCATTCGGTTCCGAACCACGTATATCGTGTGTATTGCATGTGCTTGTGTTGTTGTTAGTATTATTATTGTTTCTATTATTTCCGCTGTGCTAACAACAATCGTAGACAAGCAACGCAATGAAAACGAGCAAAGTCCGGCATCCAACGAACGAGGGCTATTCACCCCCCTCTAGCCGGCCGTACCGATCCCCAACAGGTAAGAGAGCAATCCTAGTTGAGATAGGATTAGGGTTAGGGTTTGGAGGCTTGGGCGGAACCAAATAAGGAAGGTTTTTCTTTCTTCTTCTTCCTTCATTGGCCAGCGTCCAACACCTTTCCAGCCCCTTTCTAGCCCTTGTCTGGCGCCCAAAAGGCTCTATTCTCTTCTCCTTAGGTGGTGGAATCAAGATATAGGGCTTTCCCTTGGTGTCTTGGCCGGATTCCACCACAAAGTCCTCCTCCTAGTTGGCCGGCGGCAAGGTTTCTAATTGTTCCTTGTTTGTTGGTTTTAGGGAGGAGAGGAACTTTATTTCTACTCTTCCTCTTGCTTTGGAAGAGCAAGGAAGGAAGATTTGTGATCTAGGAGATTCGATTTTTGGTAGATCGTCGCCCACACGACGTACAAAAGGAGGAAGGTCATACATTAGAAGATCGAGAGGTATACCTATTCTTCTTTCTCCTTTTGTTACTTGCTTGTTTTTGATTTTCAACTATGAGCATGATATAAATCTGTAAATGGCTAAATAATACTTGGATCCCGAACATAAATACAAAAACCAACGATCCGGACATCGTCTATTCCGCGGCTACTCGTAGAATAGAGGATGGTCGCTTGAACAACTAGTTTGTTCAAGTGACCTCTCTAAACGAATAGCACGACGATGGCTTGGTTGTTTGAGCAATCCCTTTTGTCTAGGATTAAATTTTTTATTCGGGGACATCGAAGGGATCGCCATGATCAAACGATCGAGGTGAAGTGGGAAGCGAAGTTTCCCCTCACGGACTCGATAAGCAAAACCCTTCAATTGGTATCAGAGCCAAGGTTTTCGATTTTATGTGTTTAGGATTCGGTTAATTTTTATGCACTTTTTCATATATTATATGTGCCAGATAATAGTAGGATATGCGTAGTTTAACTCTTTGGTTGCAGGTATAAGATTCGATAATTATGGCCATATGTGTGTATGTGATTGTATGTGTGTAAATATTTATTTTGTTGAATCCTCGGGGTTGACGAGGCTAGTATTTAGTTTTTGTAAATTAAATATGGCATTGTTTAGCCACTCTTTATTTTATTTTACTTTTGATCTAGATTTCATGTACACTCCCTCGTGGAGTATAGGATCGATGGATGTAAATTAAAATAGGTTTTAGTCTCGGCTCGGATCTCCGAATGGCTCATACATGGCATAGGAGGAGCGGACGAGATGGCGATGCGATGGGAGACATATTGAAGACAAAACCCATAATAGTTGGAAAATAATTTATTTTTCATATTTATTGTCTTTTGTTTGATATGCATGTCGTAGGCTAGGAAAATTACTCAATTCCAAATTACTATGTGGGAGAGGGAAATTTTTTTTAAAAATTCCCATGGCCTCCATTACAATTTGACAAGTGATGCAAACAAACTTGCGCGTCGACTCTGAGTGCCTTCCTCCATATCGGATGGGTTTGTTTGTGGATCACAAGGTCAAATATGGTTATAGGGAATTATCAAGGAGCGTGTGTACTTCCCCATCGGAAGGCACATAACCCGAGATAATTACCTTGGTACCGAGTAATGGTGAACACTTAGATACAAATATAAGTATCCTCCCCATCGGAGTCTCTGCTTTTATTTGTAGGGCCAAAGAGGAACCAACTATTAATTTTACTTGTCAAAAAGTTAGGTTGATAAGATAGTAAAATTAATGGGTAAAACCTCCTCTTACAAATGTAGAATTCGTATACGTCAACACTAGCGTGGCATACGATATTCTCGGTGTTTTGAGGTGTTGGTTGATTTTAAAATTTTATTGTTTGAGGAATCAATAATTTTTTAAAATCTAATGTTTTGATTTATGTGATTCTTAGGTTTTCTTTCAAAATGACTTTCAACCCACTTGTTGTGATACTGAAAGAAAACAAACTTACTGGACCCAACTATGTTGATTGGAAGAGGAATCTAGACATTGTCTTGACTGCTGAGGGATTTTATACAAGGAACCTAGGGGTAAACTTGATCTCCTGTAACTGTGGGTAGAAGGGTGTGGTGAAATCGGAAACGATTCATTGTAGGGATTGATTTGGCATCCTCGTACCGTCTATCCCGTCCTTTTAGGTGGAGGTAGCTCCCGGTAGATGCGGCGGCTCTGCGGGAGAGTGTATGATGTCCCTTCCACAAAACCATAGCTAAATGTCTAGACAATGCCAATTGACAATATTGTTTTGTGATGCACAAGCGAAACGGATGTCCTAGAATCTCCTTTAAAGACCTCAGCACACTTCTTTCCTTCTCCGTATGACACCGTATAGAGTAAAGTCCACCGACAACCCTCACCAATCGAAACCTCTTAGAGTTACGTCCGAACAATTACAACTACTGAATATATTGGTATTCGAATCCCAGTCCATGTGGAATCGATAATCTTTATTACTTGACGATATCAGTGCATTGGCGGGCGTTGAGCGTGAGCGCACGCTTTGAGTCCTCGATGGTCTCTGTCGCATGATTTGAGATCGCGTTCGTGCGCATCACGAAGAAACTACAAGATTTATCTTGAGTTCGTGAAGAAGAATAAGACATCAGATGCCCCATCTTCTTCAGATATCTTAGTTATTGATTGTCATTCTATTTCCTCAAACACTTGATTATTGGATATTGGGTGTGGCTCATATATATGTAATGTCATACATGGGCTAAGGAATAGAAGAAGACTCGTTAAGAGAGAGTCAAATTTACATGTTGAGAATGGAGCAAAGGTTGTTGCACTCGCCATCGGAACATATTTGTTGAAACTCCCTACAGGACTATGTACTCCTCAAAGAGTGCCCTCCCAAGCCTGTAGATGATTCTGGAGAAAAGGAGAGAGAGAGCTATAAGAAGTGGATCAAGGTCGATGAGATGGCGCGGTGTTACATTTTGGCATCTATGTCAAATGTACTGCAACATCAGCATCAAGCCATGTCCACTGCTTATGATATGATGCTCAATCTCAAGGAGCTTTTCGAACACCAAAATCGGGCTGCGAGGCAAGAGGCCATGAGAAACTTGATGATGACCACCATGATCGAGGGAAAACCCGTGAGGGATCATGTTCTCAAGATGATGGCTCACTTGAATGAGCTGAAGGTCCTAGGAGCTGAGATCGATGGGGAAACCCAGGTTGATATCATACTCCAGTCTCTACCTAGGAGTTTTGAGCAGTTTCGCCTGAACTACAACATGAACAAGAGGTTGTATTCGTTGGCGGAACTTCTGATAGAACTCCAGGTGGCAGAGGGACTATTTTGTCAGAGTGCTCAGGCGCATGCCGTGGTGACCCAAAAGGATTCTACTTCTAAGCCGAAAGGCAAGAAGAAGAAGAAACAAACTGGGGCGAAGGAGGTGGGAGGTACTCAGGGAGGAGTGAAGAAGCCGAAAGGTAAGTGCTTCACTTGTAAGCAGATTGGATACTGGAAGAAGGACTGCCCTAACCGCAAGAACAAAGGTATATCTTTTGGTCTAGTCGTTGAAACATGTTTAGCGGTGTTATCTACCGGCACCTGGTGTGTATATACGGGAGCCACTAATCATGTCTGCAATACTTTGCAGGGGTTCCAAGAAACCAGACGACTAGCTGAGGGGGAGATTACCGTGTACTTGGGCGATGCCACGAAGGTGGCGGCAGTTACAGTGAGAGACGTTCATTTATCTTTTGAGAAAAATAAACTTTTGGTTCTTATGAATTGCCTTTATGTACCCTTGTTTAGAAAGAATTTAATTTCAGTTTCTAAATTGTTTATGGATGGATATTCTATTTCTTTTAATGACAGAGTTGTTATAAGAAGGAATAGGAACATTATCTATTCAGGTGCATTGATAGAAAATTTGTACACGCTTGAACCAAAACCTCCCACGATGCAAATTGAAGTTAATAACTCATCTTCTAATTCCAATAAGAGAAAAGAACCTTCGAAGATGAACCAAACATATCTTTGGCATCTTAGGCTTTGTCACATTGACCTAAGCAGAATTCAAAGGTTGATAGCTGATGGACCTTTGGGTTTATTAGTGGTGGAGGATCTCCCAACCTGTGAATCTTGCTTGGAGGGTAAGATGACCAAGAGGCCTTTTAAGGCCAAGGGGTATAGAGCCAAAGATATGTTAGAATTGGTTCATTTTGATTTATGTGGTCCTATGTCTATCCAGGCTAGAGGTGGTTTTGAGTATTTCGTCTCTTTTATAGATGATTACTCAAGATATGGATACATTTACCTGATGCGCCGCAAGTCTGAATGCTTTGATAAGTTCAAAGAATTCAAGGCTGATGTGGAGAAACGTCGAGGTAAAATTATCAAGACACTACGATCTGATCGTGGTGGTGAGTACCGCTTGGGAGAGTTTAGGAACTACTTATCAGAGGCTAGGATTCAATCCCAATTGACTGCACCTGGCATACCCCAGTAGAACGGTGTAGCAGAGTGAAGGAATAGGACTCTTATGGAGATGGTTAGATCGATGATGAGTTATTCTGACTTGCCAGATTCGTTCTGGGGATATGCTCTAGATACGGCGGTGTACATTCTGAACTTGGTTCCATCTAAATCAGTGCCTTCTACTCCCACAGAGTTGTGGACTGGGCGAAAGCCTAGTCTAAGACATATTCGGATATGGGGGAGTCCAGCACATGTGTTGAAGGCAGATGCTGGTAAGTTGGAACCTAATACAAAAGTACGCTTGTTTGTTGGCTATCCTAGAGGAATGAAGGGTGGCTTGTTTTATAGTCCTAGAGATCAGAGGGTGATCGTTAGCACGAACGCCAGATTTCTAGAGGAAGACTATGTGATGAGCCACAAGCCCAAGAGTAAAATTGTTTTGGAGGAGTTAAAAGAGGAAGTCACTTCTTTAGTACCGCCGATACAAGAGGATATACCACATGTCACTGCACCGCGTGTCACAAAGGATACACAGGTGATACCTCGTCGTAGTGGGAGGGTTGTGAGACAGCCTAATAGATTCATGTTCTTGGGAGAATCTTCTGATTTGGTCCCTGCCGAACATGAACCTGATCCCTGGACATATGACGAGGCAATCCAAGATAAAGATGCAGTATCTTGGCAAAGTGCAATGAATGCTGAGATTGAATCTATGGATTCAAATCAGGTATGGGAGCTAGTAGAGGCACACGATGGTGTAAAAACCATTGGATGCAAGTGGATCTACAAAAGAAAGAGAGGAATAGATGGGAAGGTTGAGACCTTCAAAGCGGGCTTGTTGCGAAGGGGTATACTCAGAAAGAGGGTATCGATTATGAGGAGACCTTTTCGCTGGTAGTCATGCTTAAGTCTATTCGGATTCTCTTATGCATAGCAGCTCATATAGATTATGAGGTGTGGCAGATGGATGTCAAGACAGCTTTCCTTAATGGAAATCTTGAGGAAAATATCTACATGAAGCAACCAGAGGGATTCATTACTAAGGGCAAAGAGTATCTTGTATGTAAGCTTAATCGGTCCATTTATGGATTGAAACAAGCTTCGAGGTCTTGGAACATCTGCTTTGATGAGGTGATCTAGTCTTATGGATTTATTCAAAGTCCGGATGAGTCTTGTGTATACAAGATATGTGACAGAAATATAGTGGTATTTCTTGTACTATACGTAGATGACATTTTGTTGATTGGCAACAATATCAAGGTGTTATCGGAAGTAAGGGTATGGTTGTCCAAACAGTTTGATATGAAGGACTTGGGAGAGGTGGGACACATCCTTGGGATCAAGGTTATAAGGGATCGCAGGAAAAGGATGTTGTGCTTATCCCAAGCTTCGTACATAGACACGATTTTGGATCATTTTAGCATGCAGAACTCCAAGAAGGTTTTTCTACCTTTCAGGCATGGAGTTCCTTTATCTAAAGAGATGTGTCCTAGATCATCTAAGGTGATAGAGGAGATGAAGGCGGTTACTTATGCTTCAGCAGTAGGAAGCCTCATGTATGCGATGCTATGTATGAGGCCTGATATCTGCTGACCAATATACGCTTTATGCGTGGGCATGGTCGTGGAATATCAGTAATCTATTGAAGTACCTGAGAAGGACTAGGGATTATATGCTGGTTTACCGGGCAGACCAATTACTCCCTGTGGGTTACACAGATTTCGAATTCCAATCTGATAGGGATAACAGTAAGTATACCTCAGGTTTTGTGTTTACTTTGGGAGGTGGAGCCATTGTATGGAGGAGTGTCAAGAAGAAATGCGTGGCAGACTCCACCATAGAAGCTGAGTATGTGGCAGCCTCTGAGGCGGCCAAAGAAGTTGTGTGGCTCAGGAACTTCCTGATGGACTTGGATGTGATTCTTGGTTTGCCCAGAACTATCACAATTTATTGTGATAATAGTGGTGCAGTTGCAAACTCGAAGGAACCACGAGCCCATAAGGCTAGTAAACACATAAAGCGCAAGTACCACCCGATACAAGAAATCATAAAGAGAGGAGAAGTTGTTGTAGCCAAGATTGCATCAGAGGATAACCTGGGAAATCCTTTCACTAAGGCCCTTCCGGCGAGAGCTTTTGATAGGCATGTGGAGGGAATGGGGATCAGATGTATGGTAGTTTGAGGACAACATAGTCTTTTAGTATAAGTGGGAGATTGTAGGGATGTATACTGAAAAGTCTATCTTTTGTATGAACATCTTTATTTTAAAATAAGAATCACATGATCATTGTTTGCATATTTTTATGGTTATGCAATATTGTCTAATACTTTACATTGTAGATAACATGGTGTGTGGTGTCACACAGGAGATCATATAATTGGCCCCTTGAAAAGTATAAGTAAAGGCTCACAACTGAGATGACTTTGGACAAACCATCGGAATGGTTGTAGTGTGATTTGGTATTGGTTTGTCTTGACCATAGAATCGCACTAGTGCACTTTGTGTGTATTGAGCAGGACTGACTTAGAGGTGACTCGATTTATTGCTAACTACATAATCGAATCAGACCTCAGATATTATATTGTACATACTCTTAATCCCGATATAATAACGGGCACATATACTTAGTAGTCATCTCTTTGATTTATCAATGGGCGAGATTTATAGATTAAATCGATAGACTCGGTAAGTTGGGAGATGATATTATTTATATGGTGTGTCGCTGATTATAGGAGGAAATCGTGTCCTATATATTAGGATGATGATGTCCCCTTGAGGAGCTCATAAGGTTCATCATGTAAACCCTGCAGGTTGACTTGGTCCGACATGATGAAAAGGTTGAGTGGTACTACTCAAGGAGTTAGATGTTGATTAATTAATGGTCAGTAAATTATTTAATCGACGGACATTTGAGATCTTAAACATGGAGAGAAAATGTACAAATGATATATGGAGGTCATATTAACATATGGGGGTTGGTGAGGTAGATCAATGATGATCCTTTAGTGGATTGGATCATCATTAATGGATCGGACTTTATGTGGGCTTGATCCATGGGTGGCCAAGATCCAACTCCTCCTCATGGTCCCTAATGTAGCCTATTAACACCTCATGAAGCTTAGATCCAATGGATAGAAACAAAATTATAAGATCCATAGGTAGAGATTAAATCTCTAAGATTCGACGGTTGAGATTAAATCTCTAAATCTGACGGTTGAGATTAAATCTCTAAATCCGACGGTTGAGATTAAATCTCTAGAACCAATGGAGGAGATTAAATCATGACTTATCCCTAACTCTATAAAAGGAGGGCAAGGGAGTTGGTGTGAAGATCATCCATGAGAGCTAGGGTTTTGGGCGGCAAGAGAGCAATCCTAGTTGAGATAGGATTAGGGTTAGGGTTTGGAGGTTTGGGCGGCACCAAATAAGGAAGGTTTTTCTTTCTTCTTCTTCCTTCATTGGCCGGTGTCCAGCTCCTTTCCAGCCCTTGCCCGGTGCCCAAAAGGCTCTATTCTCTTCTCCTTAGGTGGTGGAAACAAGATATAGGGCTTTCCCTTGGTGTCTTGGCCGGATTCCACCACAAAGTCCTCCTCCTAGTTGGCCGGCGGCAAGGTTTCTAATTGTTCCTTGTTGGTTGGTTTTAGGGAGGAGAAGAACTTTGTTTCTACACTTCCTCTTGCTTTGGAAGAGCAAGGAAGGAAGATTTGCGATCTAGGAGCTTCGATTTTCGGTAGATCGTCGCCCACACGATGTCCAAAAGGAGGAAGGTCATACATTAGAAGATCGAGAGGTATACCTATTCTTCTTTCGCCTTTTGTTACTTGCTTGTTTTTGTTTTTCAACTATGAGCATGATATAAATCTGTATATGGATAAATAATACTTGGATCCCGAACATAAACACAAAAACCGACGATCCGGACATCGTCTATTCCGCGGCTACTCGTAGAATAGAGGATGGTCGCTTGAACAACTAGTTTGTTCAAGTGACCTCTCTAAACGAATAGCACGACGATGGCTTGGTTGTTTGAGCAATCCCTTTTGTCTAGGATTAAATTTTTAATCCGGGGACATCGAAGGGATCGCCATGATCAATCGACCGAGGTGAAGTGGGAAGCGAAGTTTCCTCTCACGAACTCGATAAGCAAAACCTTTCACTTAAAACTAGTAAAATCAAAGTAATAACATGACGAAAAATTAAAGGCACAAAAACTACAAATTTGTTTTTTACTTGGTTCATAACTAAAGGTAGCTAATCCAAGGCTCGTGATCCTTGATCGCTTTCGATGGCCAATCCACTAAAAGTCACTTCCTCATTGGAGGTAAGAGACACGCTTTTACAAATGTAAAGGAGATGGTAACAATCTTACCACTCCTTTTAGAAATTAAGTACAAGAATAAGATGAAAACTAAAATATTCCAACAAAAATTTAGATATTTGAAGGGTTAGAATTGTATAATTATAGCACAAAGAATGATCGTCGATTACAAAGGTTGAGAGCAAGAACACTTGGAAAAAGATAATCTTGGGCTTATGGTCGAAGATACTTTTATAAAGTTTTTCTAGGTGCCTAGACCCGGTCCAGGTGACTCCAGTCGATTTTAACTTTGTCCAGATCTAGATCCAAATCGGCGCAATTTATCCTATTCTAGTTGACTGGACTTGGTCCATTCGACTGGATATGCTGATGTGACAGTTGACTTCTGATGCATTCGATATCTCTGGTTTATCTCTAGGCTAGTCAATTGGGTTCCATTCTAGTCGACTGGTGCATGAACTTCTATCCAATCACCTGCATCACAAGATTAGCATAATATATATAACAAAAGTAGTAACAACAATCTTCGACTGTCCGATCTTGACTTCGACATTCCTCTGGAATCTGTAGTCGGACCGACACCTAAGGTTACCCTTGCTAAGGACTCATTCCCACCATTACTCCTCACAAGGTCATACCTTGCTTACCTTTGTCAAACCCTGTTGCTTAGCATCCAATCTTTTGATAACCCCGGCTCTCTCCGATGTCCAGACTGTGCTGACTCACTGAGATTCTCCTGATGTCTTTTATCCCAGCTAAGACTACTCAAGTTTTGCATACTTAACACAACATATAAAACAACATTATGGCTTAACTTTGAACCTTTGTCATTATCAAAATTCAGGTTCTATTATCTAGTGCCCCACACCAACAATCTCCCCCTTTTTGATTTATGGCAACACGATTCAAAGTTAAGGTAATAAATGCATTAACCAATTGTTTTTCAAAAACTCCCTCTTAATGATACAATTGTTTTTCAAAAACTCCCTCTTAATGATTCCTCCCCTCAATGTTTGGTAAGTTTTGAAGGAACAATTAACATTTACCATTTAACTTTTATCTCTGCCACTTTGTCATATATAAAAAATAATGTAATATAAAGAAAATAATTTCAAGGCTGTTGGTGCAACAATGCTCCAAGCATTTATATGTTTTGATGTTTGGCTAATCATCTAAGTTAGGCAATATCTTGTGATCTAATTACGAATGTGTTTAAGTGACAGGGAAATCCAAGGATGAAGTACCTGGTAAAAGGAAGTCCAAGTATGTTCTTGGCAAAGGAAGTCCAAGGGATGGACTTGGCGGCATAAGACCAAGCTTGTAGTCTTGGCAGCATAAAGTCCAAAGTGAACCTTGGCAAAGGAAGTCCAAAGTAAAGTCTTGGCAGCATAAGACCAAGCTTGTAGTCTTGGCGGCGTAAAGTCCAAGCATTTGGCAACCCAAGACATGACGAAACCGAAGGAAGCTCTTGGAAGCGAAGCGCAAAGGATGAACAAGTCGCGGACTCGGAGGGATCCTGAAGGCGCAAGGCTTATTGAGGAGCTAGAAGGTTAAGTCTAGGTCTAGGGTATAAAATCAAGTATGAATTACTCATACTTGATGAGTATCGATCGGTGATCGATGTATCGATCGTCGGCATTCGATCGAGTAGTCGAATGAAACCACGACCATCGATCATTGGCGTGATCGGATCGGTCGGATGATTCTCGATCGATCGGTGAAATGCGATCGGTGATCGAAAAATATCACCCGAATGTAGTCTCACTCTGATCCGATCACCCCATCACCGGTCATGGAGGATCGATCGGTGATCACTGGCCGTTGGAGATTGCGACTCGAATCTCCTCGGAGATCGCGTTTGAAGCCGTTGGCTTGGCGGATCGTGATGGCATGCATCGGTCGGTGATCAAACGCTGGAAAAATAGCCCCTCTTCTATAACCAGGGGCCATAGGGAGCTTGGTGGAGCTAGTGCTCTTAATCCTAACTACATCCTCGTGCTCACCAAGCTTCCTAAGTGTTTTTAGTGATTCAAAACCTCCTCTTCTCTTGTTCTTGATCATCCATCATTGTAAAGAAGAGGAGATCATTGTAAGAAAGGTTTCTCCACCTTGGTTCATCCAAAGGAGAAGATAGTGAAGCTTGGCTAGGACTAATCCACCTTACGGATTGCCGTGGAGTAGGAGCGTCATCTCCAAACATAACATCGGGTGTTAGCATTGGTTTCGTATTTCTTATTTGTATTCATTTTTGTATTGCTTCCGCTAACTTGTTTGTAGAATCGAAGAAAGCGCTAATCACCCTCTAGCCGTCCAAGGATCCTAACAAGTGGTATCGAGCCGGATTGCTTGGAAGATCTCACCATCAACCAAGGCATCAATGGCTCTTCAAGAGGATATAGCATCGCCAAGCCACCACTCTTCGATGGGAGTCACTTCGCATATTGGAAAGGTAGGATGAAATACTATTTAATGAGTAATATTGAAATTTGGCATAGTGTTGTAGATGGCTTCAAGGAACCGGTGGATGAATGTGGAAACCCTATTCCGAGCAAGGATTGGACAAGAGAAATGAATAGGAGTTTGAGTCAAATGCAAGCGGTACTCACCATCCAATGTGGGATTACCATGGAGCAACTTAACAAGGTGGGACCTTTCGAATCCGCCAAGGAATTATGGGAAAAGCTCATTGAGCTAAATGAAGGTTCAAGGAATCAAAGAGGGCCAAGAAGGACCTATTGATTGGACAACTTCAAGCCTTCCAAATGAAGATGCATGAAACCGTAAGTCAAATGCATGGAAGGTTCAAAGAAATTGTTAACGGACTCCATATCATAGGTGAGCGAGTTGACAATCGGGATTTAGTAAGGTATATTTTACAAGCATTCCCTAGAAATTCTTTATGGACTTCTATAGTTGATGCAATTAAGGTAACTAGAGATTTATCTCAAATTAAAATTGATGAATTGTTTTGTGAGTTTGAATTACATGAGCAAACTAACATGTCCTCTAAGGAAAAGGGTTTAGCTCTATTCGTTGAAAAGAAGGACAAGAAAGAAAAGAAGAAGAAGGAAAGAAAAGAAGCATCATCATCATCCGAGTCGGAGGATGAGTCAAGTAGTGATGGAGACTCATCTAGTGAAATGTCAAATTTAGAAGCTTTATAGGAAGTCAAGAGAGTTCAAGAATAGAGAAGCAAGGAAGGGGTCTCATTCCTCAAAAGGTAAATTTAATGGTAATTCAAGTTTTAATAATAATGTGATTTGCCATGCTTGCAACAAGAAGGGGCACATAAAGCCGAATTGCCCGGAGCTAAAAAAAAAAGAGGAAAAAGAGAAGAAAAAGAAGGACAAAAAGGAAAAGAAGAAGGAGGCCATGGTGGCTCAAACCACATGGGACACACCAAGCATTGAAGACTCTTCCTCCGATGATGAGCTTTGCCACATCACATGCCATGTGGCCCTCATGGCCCTAGGAGATGATTCGAGCACCTCAAGCCAAGAAGATTCCTCAAGCGATGAATCGTCATCTAGTGACGATGAGGTAATGAACTCTCCTAAGGTTAAGCTCCTTTATAAATCAATTGCCTATCTTAAAGAAGCTCTAGATAAGTCAAAATCTAAGGTTAAAAGCATGAAGGTAGAACTAAAAGCCATTAGAAATGAAAAACCCTCACATATTGACTCTTGCATGCTTAAAGAAGAAAATGATAAACTTAAGGATGAGGTTAGTGAATTAAAAGCATGTTTAGAAAAATTTTCAAATGGCTCAAAGTGTCTTGACATGATTCTTAGTAGGCAAAGAGCCATTTATAACAAGGCCGGATTAGGATATAAGCCAAAAGAAAAAGAAGTTGCTTATATTTCATTAATTAATAGGAGAGCAACCATTAAGGGTAAGGTTAAGAAAGCTTGGGTACCTAAGAAGTTTTTACTTAATGTTACCGGTCCAAATGTTTGGGTACCAAAAGCGTGTGTTTTCATGTGATTTAGGTAGGAGGAGGTATGTGGATTGTGGATGGCGGTTGCTCAACACATATGACGGGGATGTGAGCAAGTTCTCCTGATTAAGTTATGTGAAGAAGGGAGCGGTGTCTTTTGGGAATAGTGGAAAACTCAAGATATTAGGTAGAGGTACAATTGAGGTATCCCCTAAAATTGTTATTCACAAAGTATTGCTAGTCAAAAATATGAAATTTAATTTATTAAGTGTTAGTCAACTTTGTGATGCAAACTATCATGTCTCTTTTGAATCCTCTAAATGCATGATTAGACACAAGGAATTAAATGATTGTATGTTAGTTGGATATAGGAAATCAAACATCTATTATGTTGATCTTTCATATGCTTCTAACATTTCTACTAAGTGTTTGGTTGCAAAAGAAGAGGAAAGTTGGCTATGGCATAGAAGATTGGGGCATATCAACATGAAAAACATAGCCAAGGTAGCCAAGATGGAGTTGGTCAAAGGGCTACCAAAGATCAAGTATGTCAAGAACAAATTGTGTGATGCATGCCAAGAAGGAAAACAAACAAAGGCATCACACAAAGGTAAAACCCTAACCAATACTTCTTTACCATTAGAATTATTGCATCTTGACTTATTTGATTGCCATAGTACTCCATCTTTAAATGGTAATAAATATTGTTTGGTTATAGTAGATGACTTTTCTAGGTATACTTGGGTCTATTTTATGAAACATAAGGATGATACCTTAGAAATAATCATAGGATTTAGTAAAAGGGTTGAAAATGAAAAGAGTCTCAAAATCAACCGGATCCGTAGTGATCATGGTGGTGAATTTGAAAATCTAAAATTTTCACAATTTTGTTTAGAGCAAGGGTACAAGCATGAGTTCTCTTGTCCTAGAACACCCCAACAAAATGGGGTGGTGGAAAGGAGAAATCGTGCCCTACAAGAGGCGTGTAGGACTATGCTTAATGCATATTCTCTACCTAGCTACTTGTGGGCGGAAGCGGTTAATACCGCTTGCTATATCCAAAATAGGGTTCAAATCCATAGGTTTTTGGGAAAAACACCATTTGAATTATGGAATGGGACTATACCCACAATTCATTATTTCAAAGTCTTTGGGTGTAAAGTTTATATTCTAAACACCAAAGATAACTTAGGAAAATTTGAATCAAAAGCGGATGAGGGAATCCTAGTTGGATACTCATCCACAAGTAGAGGGTATAGAGTCTACAATAAGAGAACCAAAGGGATTGAGGAGTCTTCCAATGTTCAATTTGATGAAACTACTAGTACCTACCCTAGAAAGTCCTCCATTGATAAGGATATTAATGACAATAATCAAGACATTACCCAAAAACTTCAAAATTTGACCATTAGGGGTAATGATCAAGGGGGAGGAAGAGGAGACTCCGATGATGAAAGAAGGGTGGAAGATAACAATGATCAAATTGAAATCCCGTCTAGAAACCTAAGAATTCATCAAGACCATCCACTTGATCAAGTAGTAGGAGATCTATCTCAAGGAGTAAGAACTAGGTCATTTCATAGACCTCCTACTAGTCAAGTTGCTCTTATCTCACAAATTGAGCCCAAATCAATCAATGATGCATTACATGATCCGGATTGGATTTTGGCAATGCAAGATGAATTGGCTCAATTTGAGAGAAGTCAAGTGTGGAAATTAGTGCCTAGACCAAATAATAGCACCATAATTACTACAAGATGGGTCTTTAGGAATAAGCTAGATGATCAAGGAAATATCACTAGAAATAAGGCTAGGTTGGTTGCTAGGGGATTCAATCAAGTTGAGGGGCTTGACTATGATGAAACTTATGCCCCGGTTGCAAGGTTAGAATCTATTAGGATACTCTTAGGGTATGCTTCCTTCATGGGATTTAAACTTTACCAAATGGATGTTAAATCGGCATTCTTAAATGGTTTTATTAAGGAGGAAGTATATGTAGAGCAACCACCCAGATTTGAGAACATAGATTATCCAAATCATGTATGTAAGCTTAGGAAAGCATTATATGGGTTAAAACAAGCTCCCCGGGCATGGTATGAAAGATTGTCATCCTTCTTAATTTCTAAGGATTTTAGAAGAGGGCAAATAGATCAAACCTTGTTTATAAAGTCAACGTTAAAAGATATATTCATAGCCCAAGTACATGTTGATGATATCATTTTTGGGTCAACAAATGATGATCTTCTTCAAGACTTTATAAAAAATATGGAAAATGAATTTGAAATGAGTTTGGTTGGAGAGCTTACCTTTTTCCTAGGTTTACAAGTCAAACAAACCAATGAGGGTATTCATATTTATCAAACCAAATATGCAAATGAAATGATCAAGAAATTTGGTTTGGAAAATGCCAAAATTGTAACCACTCCTATGGCCACTAGCACTAGAATAGATAGTGATCATGAAGGTAAATCAATTGATCTTAAATTATATAGGAGTATGATTGGTAGCTTACTATACCTAACCGCTAGTAGACCCGACATTTTATTTGCGGTAGGTATGTGTGCAAGATACCAATCTTGTGCCAAAGAATCACATTTGGTAGCCGTCAAAAGAATATTAAGATATATTAAAGGCACCCTAAATGTAGGACTTTGGTATCCTAGGACTAAGTCATTTGAATTGCTTGGTTATACCGATTCCGATTATGCCGGGTGCAAATTGGATAGGAAGAGTACTAGTGGTGGATGCCAATTTCTTGGGTCCTCCCTAGTTAGTTGGAGTAGTAGGAAGCAACATTGTGTTGCTTTATCAACCACCGAAGCCGAATATGTGGCTATGGGTGGTTGTGTAGCTCAATTACTTTGGATGAGACATACTCTTGTAGACTATGAGCTACACTTCTCTAACATCAGAGTTTATTGTGATAATGTGAGTACCATCAACTTGACCAAAAATCCGGTACATCACTCTAGGACCAAGCACATTGAAGTGAAACATCACTTCATAAGAGATCATATGGCAAGAGGGGACATTGAGCTTAATTATGTAGAATCTAAGTCCAATCTTGCCGATATCTTCACCAAAGCTCTTCCCGAAAATGAATTTTCATCTTTAAGGAGAGAGCTTGGTATGTGCTTTGAAAAATTCTAGGTTTGCATGATCCCATGTTTATATGTTATCTTTATACCTTGATACATCTCACAAAAAGCCTTAAGAAACCTTGATTTTTATATTGAGACACTTAGAACCATGTGAGATGATAGGGAAGGTGTACTTGGCTCATCATGCTTGTTATGATGCATTACTATGAGCCAATGACACACCTAGAGACATAAATACCTTATGGACCAACCATTGGGAAGGCTTGTATTCAAGTAATGAGTACATAGCTCTAAGAACATGGTTGGAAATTCCAAATCATATATATTTTAAACTATGATCATTATATTTTGGAAAACAGTTTTCAAGTAAATCACAAATGTGATACAAAGGTTGAAAATTCTTTAGAACTTTTGTAAGTTTCCAAATTTGTATCAATCTTGGAATCTGGAAAACATATATTTTTCAAATTATTTTTCCTTAATAAAGTATGATTTCAGAAATGTGTACGCAAAATTTCGTGATTTTTTGAGATTTTTGGAATTTCTACCGCATTTCTGAAAATGGGCTGAAAAGGCTGAAATTTCGATTTCAGGCGTAGCAGTCGACTGGTTCAGATACCAGTCGACTGATACACTGGGTTTTCTGATAATAAGCTCCATTTTCTGATATTTGGTGTATTTTTGATGTCCTAACACTCTAGTATGATAATATTGCGTATAAACGAGTTTTAGGACTGCTTAATACAGTGGTTTAGGGGGAGTTTCAATAAATTCTATCCTTTTATCCCCAAAACCATTGTTGGTGCAAGTTAGGATTTAACTTTTGAATTTTAGATTATGCTTTGCTTCAAATATAATTTACATCCTATCTTGGATTAAGGGGGAGCTTAATTTCGATCTAATACCTTAGTCCAAGATCCAACATTCTTAATTCTTTCATCCTTCTGTTAGTAATATATAAGAGATGTCCTAAGGTAATTGCCTTATGTATGAACCATTTATATGATAAATGAAGATTCACTATTTGAGTATACATGTTTTATGTATTTGATTGGATCTTAAACTCATTTACTGAATGTCCACGATACGATTCACAGCATGAGAGAATTTGTGATTGGATCACAACTAGTGAGTATCTCTACATGTGTAATTGTGATGTATCGGAATTATTCCTAGTCGATGAATTGATGGATTTGGACACCATCAATTCTGTCGAGACTAGCACGAGGTATACTCATTGGTGTATCCAAGCGGTGATTCTCACCGGGTGGAGACATAGTGATGTCGAGTTAATCGTGGATGCTAGTTATGGTAACTAGTTCATTGGAGTGACCACCGTAAGACTTCATATGGTTCTCTGCATATATAGATATGTCAATGAAGTTCTTCATGGCTTAAGTGCGATGTTCCTTTGACTTGCGGTATTCAAGTCATCTTGATCATGGAGACTTATGCTTTGACATCTTAAGCAAACATCTCCGAGGAGATGTGGACCCGGGATGATTGGGTATAAGTCGAAGTGATCGAAGGTGTTTGAATAGCCTATAAAGGATTCACCACTCCTTGCGAGGAGATGTATACCCATGGCCTCTCGTCGGATTGTTACTAAAGTCTTTGGCCAAAGCATTACATGTTTAGAGTAAGGTACTCTTCGATACATGTGGAGTAACTAGAATCCGTAGCGAGGAAATGATACTTGGGCTAGGTGTGACGTAGTCAGCCTAGTGGGGACTGACACAATAGACCATGTCCTGAACCAAGTGGGTATAAGATGAGTGAAGGGAATGGGGCACGATTCATTCGAGTCGCTGAAGGGTTTTGAAATAGTTCTGGATCAACCGTTGATCTTTTCGGTTAATTGGGGATCATGATGTACTACTAGGTGCCACTCATGATCGTTCTATAATTAATGGTTAATTATAGACGGCCAACATAAACCGAGAACCTACTTGGTCACACGCACAACGAGTGTAATCCAAAGGATTTAAAACGAGCTTGAGAATGGGATTCTCAGACCGAGAGAAACTATGTTTGGTTGGACCAAACATAAAGCGAGCATGAAATTGTTTCAGTCGTAATGGAAGCGTGGATGGGCCGTGTCTTATGAAGACATAATGGATGGACCAAAATGGTTTGGTTCTAATCCAATGGATGAGAATAAACCAAAGGGTTTGGTTTATATTAAACGAATGAACCAAAGGTTGGTTCGGTTCGTTTTAACTTAAAATAAACCATCATGGTTTGGTTTATTTTAACTTATCTTAATGGAGCGGGTTAACGGGCTTTATGGATATGATCCATTAACCATTAAGAGAATTAGTTCTCTATAAAAGAGGGCATTAGGGTTTGTTAAGCCCTAATGAAGAGGCAAACCTAATTTGGCTGCCCACTCCTTGGAGGAGTTAATCGGCGCCAACCCTAAAGCTGCCGCCGCCCAGCTTTGTGCCACCGTCCAAGACCCTTGCCGGCGTCCAAGCTCCAGCCGGTGAACCTCCGGCGACCCTCCGGTGATCTCCTATAGGTTCGGCATCAAGGTGAGCTTTTTCTCTCCTTGTTTTGGCCGGCGCCTACTCCTCCACCAAGCTGTCCAGTTTTTCTGGACAGCTTCTTCTCCTCTCGTCGGAGCGTCGTTTGGACGACGGTTAGTGCTCCGACAGCGGCTAACTTACCGGGGATTTGATCTCCGGTAATCCTCTGAGGTGGAGGACGAAGGATTCGTCAAACGGTTGACGAATACCTCTCCGGAGAAGCGAGTTTTGAGAACTCGTTTTAGGTCCGAATTTGGATTCGGATCGTGATCATCTCTCGATCACGTCGTCTTCAACACGAGGCTAGTAACCCGTACGAAGATGAAGCTCGTGGCTTGGCGAAGTCATCCCGAGGAGCTCGGCGTGGATACGGATAGAGACGATTCTTACGAGGATCGTTCCGGTTGATGTCGTTCCCGCTACACGTCATACGGAAGGTATAACGTAGTTTAATTTCCTTTTATTGCAAATTTTAATTTACGGTTATGTCTACACTTGTTGTAATAGCATGCGTGTGTTGTGTGTGTTATAATAAATATAGATTTATTAATTTTAATTGCTTCTGCTGTGCTCATGTTTACGAAACATGATCGAACACACACACTCCGCGGTGCCGGAAACCCAACACCTTCTCTTTTTGATGTATGTCAAAGGGGGAGAAGGAATGCTTAAGTTAGATGATTATGTGTGTATCTTTAAAGACCTAACTTAAATGATTGTCAAACATCAAAAAGGGGGAGATTGTTGGTGCAACAATGCTCCAAGCATTTATATGTTTTGATGTTTGTCTAATCATCTAAGTTAGGCAATATCTTGTGATCTAATTACGAATGTGTTTAAGTGACAGGGAAATCCAAGGATGAAGTACTTGGTAAAAGGAAGTCCAAGTATGTTCTTGGCAAAGGAAGTCCAAGGGATGGACTTGGCGGCATAAGACCAAGCTTGTAGTCTTGGCAGCATAAAGTCCAAAGTGAACCTTGGCAAAGGAAGTCCAAAGTAAAGTCTTGGCAGCATAAGTCCAAGCTTGTAGTCTTGGTGGCATAAAGTCCAAGCATTTGGCAACCCAAGACATGACGAAACCGAAGGAAGCTCTTGGAAGCGAAGCGCAAAGGATGAACAAGTCGCGGACTCGGAGGGATCCTGAAGGCGCAAGGCTTATTGAGGAGCTAGAAGGTTAAGTCTAGGTCTAGGGTATAAAATCAAGTATGAATTACTCATACTTGATGAGTATCGATCGGCCCGATCGATGTATCGATCGGCCCGAGTCGAGGCGTTGGTGAGTCGAATGAAACCACGACCATCGGATCGGTATTTGGCGTGATCGGTCGGTCGGTGATTCGATCACCGACCGATCAAGAAAAATATCGCCACGTAATGCGCCTCGACTGCTGCCGTGATCACTCGACTGATCACCCCATCAGTCGACTGATGGAGGGATCAGTCGACTGATCACCTGGCCGTTGGAGATTGCGGCTACGAATCTCCGCGGAGATCGCGTTTCAGAAGCCGTTGGCTTCGGCGGCAGTCGACTGATGGCATGCATCAGTCGACTGATCGACGCCCAACGGGAAAAACAGCCCCTCTTCTATAAAAAGGGGCCATAGGGAGCTTGGTGGAGCTAGTGCTCTTAATCCTAACTACATCCTCGTGCTCACCAAGCTTCCTAAGTGTTTTTAGTGATTCAAAACCTCCTCTTCTCTTGTTCTTGATCATCCATCATTGTAAAGAAGAGGAGATCATTGTAAGAAAGGTTTCTCCACCTTGGTTCATCCAAAGGAGAAGATAGTGAAGCTTGGCTAGGACTAATCCACCTTACGGATTGCCGTGGAGTAGGAGCGTCATCTCCGAACCACGTAACATCGGGTGTTAGCATTGGTTTCGTATTTCTTATTCGTATTCATTTTTGTATTGCTTCCGCTAACTTGTTTGTAGAATCGAAGAAACGCTAATCACCCCCCCCCTCTAGCCGTTCCAAGGGTCCTAACAAAGGCAACTTTGAAAAAGAACCTAAGGTTCATTTAAATCTATAATATTTTTAAAACATTTCAAGGCAGGTTTAAATTTTGATCAAGATATTTTCAAGTTATTTCCATCATGGTTAAATGTTAAAAACATTATACGTTAATTCCGTGTACTTAAAAAGACATAATTATAAAACATGAAGTAATTAAACAACTTTAAGAATCCAAGCATGTATCCTTCACTTTTAGAAAAATAATAGTTTTAAAATAAATAATCTAATAAATTATCCTTAACAAAATATCCAACTTTCTTTTGACACAAATGATATTAAATTATCACCAAGTCTTGGTGGGAGTTAGTCATTAAGTGATCAGTCTCATTTATTATACTTCACAATTCATGTCGATGCACTTGGTCTATATCTGGAATCAGGAGTAAGGTCATAACATCTCATACCCATCTATGTGACTCAATACACAACCAGATTAAACCCAAGTGTTGTGAGATGCATTGGCTCCTTAAATCTACAGGAATATGATTTCTAAGGTAAATCCTATGCTAGTTCCAAAATAAGATATATAAATAATGTAATTAAAATTAATTCCTATTCTACTAAACACATTCCTAATTTTCAAAGACATGCATAAAAAGTTCTTAAAAGATAGCATAATGTTTAATACGATGTTTTACATATGTTTTACTAAAACTAATCTAAACTCTAATCTGTGGTTGGTGGAGACTCTTTGCTCTTCATGACTCACATCATCTCCATCATCTCCTGTTGTTGCTCTCTAATCTGACGAAATCCTTCAATCACAGTTTCCTCAAGTCTGGAAACTTTATCCTCAAGTGTCGGAGCAACTGGAGGTGATGGTAACTGAGGGAAGTCAGAGAAGTCAAAATCGGTCATCTCCTCGCTAGCTGGCAGTGGTTGAGGTTGGGCCCCTCTTTTCCATGACATGACATTGTCATCTATGTCTATTTTAGCTAATGCACACTACCTAGCTCCTATCATGTCAAACTCATACAGTGGTTTGACATTTCCGGATGAAACATCAACTCCAAAATATGCTATCAGGGAAGTCAAAATGTGACAATAGGGCATGTGTACCCTATGACTAGTAATGATCCCTGAGTAATGTATGATGGAATGAAACATATGTAAACTGATATTTATATCTAACTTATGAAAAAATGCATATAAGAGAAATGAATGAAAAGGGCATGTCATAGCGATGTCCCTAGTGCTAAGGGGTAAAATGCATGTACTAAAACTCGATACAAGACGTAGTCCTGTACTCGAAGTCAGGTTGAGCTGAATTGAGACACTGATTGTGTCTTTTCCTCATAAAACAAATACGAATAAATCATATCTAGTGTGATGTGAAAATAGGGATCACCAAATGGTAATGTTGATGGTAGAAAATAGGAGAATGTACAAGAAGACTCTCTGAGCCCTAAATATTTCCCAAGTACTTCGGGAGAGAGTATGATGTCCATACCTCCAACCTGAGTAGCATAACCAAGATCATTACTTAACCAAGTTATTGTACAGCTCAACACATAATCCAATGTTAACTGAGCTAGTACAATAAACGAGGTTACCTATGCCATAGTGGTCAATAACCTCTATGGTAGGTAGACAAGTCCTAATAAAGAACGATCGATTGAGGTATCTAGTAGCCATGGGCATGAAAGTAATAGATGAAAACCTAAGTCTAAGTTCCTCAGTAGGAAATCGACTATCAGAACTAGGAATACAAGAGGGACCAACCTTAGTATGTCATCTCTTAGTCCTAAAATATTTAGATAATAATAAAAACAAACATTAAAAATTGAAATAAATTTAGAAGTCAACATTAGACTATTACCTAGGCATTGTGGAAAGAACGAATTGATTATGGCTTGAAGAAGAATTTCTAGAGGGTTTTTGGAATAGGAATAGGTGCCTAGAAGGATCTGTCCGACCTTGTTCTTATAGACATGTTCCAGACACTTGGAAGGGTTCCAGGCTCCTAAATACATCTTGTCAATCTGACTATGTTAGATGTTTAGTCACCTGGAAGGGTTCCAAACGACTGGAGATGTAATTTTTACCGCCATTAATAAATGCATGACATCTCAAGTGACTGGTCCAGTCGCCTGATTAGCGCGGGAATTTATTGAGGCACCTGGATGAGTTCTAAGAAGTTGGAAAGGTATGAAAATTAATTTGTTCTATGGGTCATCTCACCTTTTCTAAGTGATCAATCAGGTTATCCTTATGTTTGTTTGTGAGATGACTTAGTTACAGTTAATGACTTGGGGATTAATTAATCTTTGGTTAGATTCAAGTTTGAATTTTTGCTACTTAAGTGTACATTTCTAAAGATAGCTTCTAGGTCATGGTGAGGCGCAAAGGCCTTTTTTGATCGGAACAACGACCACTTAGACAAAGCAAGCTTAGGAAATTATACACTTAATTTACTTAGAGTCAAACCTTTGTCTAACTAGTTTACGATGTAGTGAGGTAGCTTCAGTTAGTTCTTCTTGGCTAAGTACACTAAGCTACATACTCCACATCTAACCCGAATACACTTGACTAAGTTTTTCTAACGTACTATCAACTCACTGTGTCCTCATACTATGGTGTCAAGATTAATTAATCATTTCCTATCTAACCATTCTGCGTTAAGTTAAACTAAACATCTAAAATAAACCAAAAACTAAATCAATGAAATGTTTCATGTAATTATGCACACACATTTAGTATTGACTCCCCCTGGATCATTGCTTCGGTATGATCTATCCACAAAGTAGATTTGATCCTTGGAAGCCCAATACTCGGTTGAACCTAAATGTGTTTTTAGTCTTGACTTAGGGACCCATGCTTGGAATCTTTTACAATTACAGTTTACAAGAGAAAGAAATGATCTATTGGTTGATCTAAATACGAGTTCGATCTTAGTGTACACAGCTCTTTGAGATCTAAGTATTAGGTCAAGACCCTTGGAGGCCAATGTGAACTTTTCTAATGTTTTCCTAGCTCTTGAACTTGCCCTTTTAATATAGAATTCTCTTCTTCGAGTTTTTTTTTTACTTGAGTTGAGATTCCCTCTTGAACGTGACTAGTTGAAGAGGTTAGGATAGCCTTTTTCTTATAGATTTTAGCTTCCTTAAGTAAAGACTCGACCTTAGATTCAAACTTAATTAATTTTTTATTTAAATATTTTATTGCGACAAACAAATTTTTAATTAAAGAGTGACATACCTTAATTGAACCTTCTGAACCAGATACGAATCCGTGGGTTGACTCGGACTTGAAATCTGATTCAGGTTCGGATTCAAACTCAGAATCAGATGGTCTTTCCATGAGAGCTAGATTGTTAACTTGATCTTGTTTTTCTTCATCCTATGACTCTTCCCACATAGCTTTGAGTGCCTACTTCGATTGTGTTTGCTTGGTATTTAGATTCGGGCAATTGGATATGAAATTCCCCTTCTTGTTACACTAGTAGAACTTATAGTCTTGTTTGAATTTTGCATTTTTGACTCGAGTCAAACTTCTTCCCTTTAGTTGGCTTAGTTGGTTGCCTTCTTCTCTTGATCAACTGTCGAACTAGATTGATGAGTTCCATTTCCATTCTTCATCTAAATCTGATTCGAATTCATCATATTCGGGAGGAGGCTTGCTTTTTCCCTTCTTTTGACTTGCAAACAAAGCAATACTTTTCTCAATCGGGGCCTTATTAGACTAATCATGCAATTCAAATTCGGAAAACAATTAATCTAACCTAATTTTGGATAAGTCCTTAGATACTTTGTAAGCATCAACCATGGATTCCTGATGAGTGTGAATTATACGCATATTTTAGAGCCTATTTATCATGTTTATATAGTATTTCATTCACATATCATGCATAAAACATAGCATTTACTTTCATATTGCACTTTTAGTTTAGATAACTACGGTTTTCATGTTTTAATTCTCAAGAGGGCATAAATCAAGGCAAAAAAAGGCATAATTGAGTCATGGAGGAAAGTCACATAGACACACGATCCGTCAGGGTGCTCTTCATAGGTACCCATGTTGCGAACAAGGTCAACTATGTGTGAATACCTCAAAGGCTATTAGAACCTCTCGAGGATATAAACTAATCGTGAGGAATTATGGAAACTAAGTGCTTTCACCTAGATTTATCCGTTGGGGTATTCATGACAAATACCCTTGTTGCGAACAAGGTCAACTACATCTGAATACCTCAAAAGCTATTAGGACCTCTTGAGGGTTCCATAAACTCATCCTAGACCATAATAATTTATCTAACCTTGGTTCTTATAAGTAATAAGTGGTAGTTCTCGAATGGATCCACTGGAGTTCGTTACAGGTGCCCATATTGCAAACAAGTTATTTCTAAGAGCTAACATTGTGAAAGTAGAAACCAAGTTAGGTGAATACGTCAAGTTGCTCTCGGAAGAGACATCCGATAACTTTATATAAATTTCCTTCAAGAATACACATCGATATAATAGAGAAATACCAAGATAATAGACATAGTAGTGAAATCAAAATCCTAGGATTATGTTCTATCGTATCTTTCAATCTGTTCGATTGTCTTTTCTTTTATCGACCCATCCACTTCAGATTCTTTTAGATAATCTTCCATCGCTCAATCTGGTACTTAACCAGTCTCTATGGGATTGATATTTTATTACGTGGCGATGAACATGCACTTGTGGTTACACCACATCAAGTTTTTGACGCCGTTGTCGGGGACTGTGCTCAATATTGGATTTAGTTGCGATTTGGCTAATATATATTTTATTTGTTTATTTTTTCTTACTAATGCTTTCCTTTATTTTCTCCTATACAAATGAGCTTGCTCGAATTCAATGATTTAATGTTGTGAATTCTATTAACCTTTATTGTAAAAATTGTGGTGAAGATGGACATGACTCTGACAATTTCCCAATCCTATTTACACCTTCATCCTTCGAACAAGTAGATGTCACTTACAACCAAAATCAGTGGCTATCACCTGACTCATATTCATACCCTCATATGAGAAATCCTGAAAAAAAATTCGATCAAGACCAAATTGAAAATGACTATTACCTAACACAATCATAATTTTGTAAGACACCAAAATCCAACCTAGAGACTATGTTGGAGAATTTTATTATAGATGAAACACGACAATAAAGGGAGTTGCTTCGGAGGCTCATTGGCTCCCATGTCCCCGGATTAAAATTTTCACTAATGAAAGAACTAATCCAGATGGGATGAGTTTCCTTAGCACAACCAATTCATCGTCGTGCTAA
This sequence comes from Wurfbainia villosa, assembly GCA_025175895.1. Taxonomy (NCBI): domain Eukaryota; kingdom Viridiplantae; phylum Streptophyta; class Magnoliopsida; order Zingiberales; family Zingiberaceae; genus Wurfbainia; species Wurfbainia villosa. The sequence goes on along the minus strand of CM046001.1, from coordinate 81,540,170 downwards.
CAACTTGAGTGATCGCTTGAACAAACTAGTTGTTCAAGCAACACAACTCTTCTAGTTGGTTAGCCGCGGAAGAGACGACGAACGGATCGCCGGTTTTTGTGTTTGTCTTCGGGGTCCATGATTATACAAAATATATACAAATGCACACTTGTATAATCAACACATAAAAGAACATGCTAAGATCAGAAAATAAAGTTGTAAAACTTTTATACCTCACGATCTTCTACCGTATGTCCTATCCTCCTCGTGGACGATGTGTGGGCGAAGAACCTCCACGAGTAGAAGGCTTCTAGATCGCGTTCTTCCCTTCCTTGTTCACTGCGAACAAAGAGAAGAACCAACAAAACTTTTCCTTTCTAGAACCGGCCACCAAGCAAGGGAGTTTGATGTAACCGTCGGCCAAGGAATGAATGGATGAAGCGCCGGCCACCAATGTATGGAGAACCGCTAGTCACCTTGCAGAGAATGGAGGAATGAATGCCGGTCAACCTTGAAGAGAGGTTGCCGCCGGCCAAGGAATGAGAGAGGGAACAAAGAGGATGGGCGCCGGCCACAACTTGATGGAAGAAGATGGGCGTCGGCCACTTGTCCAAGAGTTGCCGCCCAAGCCAAAGATTCCAAACCCTAGCCGCCCAACCTAAAACCCTAACTCCAATTGAACCATTCTTGCCGTCCAACCTAAGCCCTCTATTTATAGAATTGGGCTTAAGCCTCCTTTAATCTCCACCGTCGGATCTAGGGATTTAATCTCCACCGTCGGATCTAGGGTTTTATCCCAACCGTCGGATCTAGGGTTTCATCCCAACCGTCGGATCTAGGATTTCATCCCAACCGTCGAATCTAGGGTTTCATCCCAACCGTCGGATCTAGGGTCTCATCCCAACTGTCGGATCTAGGGATTTAATCCCAACCGTCGAATCTAGGGTTTCATCCTAACCATCGGATCTAGGCATTTAATCCCAACCGTTGGTTCTAGCGTTTCATCCCAACCATCGGATCTAGGGATTTAATCCCAACCGTTGGTTCTAGAGTTTTGTTTTACATCCTTGGATCTAGACTTCTTGAGGATTATATAAGGCTACGATAGGGACCATGAGGAGGAGTTGGATCTTGGCCACCCGATGGATCGGAACCACACAAACTTGATCCATCAATGATGTTCCATTCCACTAGAGGATCATCATTGAACTACCTCACCAACCCCCATAAATTAATATGGGCTCCATATACTATTTGTACATCCATCTCCCCATGTTTAAGATATCGAATGTCCATCAATTAATTGATTTACTGACCATCAATTAATTAACATCTAACTCCTCGAGTAGTACCACTCAACCTTATCATCATGTTGACTAAGTCAACCAGCTGGGTTTACATGATGAACCTTATGAGCTCCTCAAGGGGACATCACCAACCTAATATATAGGACACGGTTTCCTCCTATAATCAAAGGCACACCATGTAAATAATATCATTTCCCAACTTACCGGGCATATTGATTTAATCCATCTAAATCTCACCCTCTGGTAAATCAAAGAAATAAATACTAAGTACATGTGCCCGTTATTATATCGGGATTAAGAGCATGTACAACATAATATCCGAGGTCCGATTCAATTATGTAGTCAGCAATTAATTGAATCACCTCTATGTCGGTCCTGCTCAATACACCTAAGTGTACTAGTGTAACTCTATGTTCAAGACAAAACAATACCAAGCTACACTACAACCATGCCAATGGTTTGTCCAAAACCATCTTGGTTGTGAGCCTCTACTTATATTTTACAAGAGACTGATAACATGATCTTCTGTGCCACACCAAGCACCATGTTATCTACAATGTAAAATATTAGACAATATGCACACATATATAATAAATATATAAAGTGCAAACAATGATCATGTGATTCTTATTCTAAAATAAAATGTTCATACAAAAAGAGTTAGGCTTTCAGTATACATTCCAACAATCTCCCACTTATACTAAAAGACTATGCCGTCATCACACTGCCATACATCTGATCCCCATGTCCTCCACATGCCTATCAAACACTTTCGCTGGAAGGGCCTTAGTGAATGGATCCGCCAGGTTATCCTCTGATGCAATCTTGGTGACAGCTACTTCTCCTCGCTTTACGATTTCTCGTATAAGGTGGTACTTGCGCTCTATGTGTTTACTCGCCTTTTGGGCTCGTGGTTCCTTCGAGTTTACAACTGCACCACTGTTATCACAATAAATTGTGATAGTTCTGGGCAAACCAGGAATCACATCCAAGTCCATCAAGAAGTTCTTGAGCCATACAGCTTCCTTGGCTGCCTCAGAGGCTGCCACATACTCAGCTTCCATGGTAGAGTCCGCCACGCATTTGTGCTTGACACTCCTCCATACTATGGCTCCACCTCCAAAAGTAAACACAAACCCTGAGGTAGACTTACTCTTGTCCCTATCTGATTGGAAATCCGAATCCGTGTAACCCACAGGGACCAATTGATCTGCCCGGTAAACTAGCATATAATCCCTAGTCCTTCTCAGGTACTTCAATATATGCTTTATCGTAGTCCAATGTCCCTATCCAGCATTACTCTGATATATGCTAACCATGCCCACGGCAAAGCAGATATCTGGTCTGGTACATAGCATAGCATACATGAGGCTTCCTATTGCCAAAGCATAAGGAACCGCCTTCATGTCCCCTATCTCCTTTGATGTTTTGGGACACATCTCTTTAGATAAAGGAATTCCATGCCTAAAAGGTAGAAAACCTTTCTTGGAGTTCTGCATGCTAAAATGAGCAAGGATAGTGTCAATGTATGAAGCTTGAGATAAGCACAACATCCTTTTCTTGCGATCCCTTATTACTTTGATCCCAAGGATGTGTCCCACTTCTCCCAAGTCCTTCATGTCAAACTGTTTGGACAACCATACCCTTACGTCTGATAACACTTTGATATTGTTGCCAACTAACAAAATGTCATCTACGTATAGTACAAGAAACACCACTACGTTTCCGTCACATCTCTTGTATACACAAAGCTCATCCAGACTTTGAATAAATCCATATGACTGGATTACCTCATCAAAGCGAATGTTCCAAGATCTAGAAGCTTGCTTCAATCCATAAATGGCCCGATTAAGCTTACATACAAGATGCTCTTTGCCTTTAGCAATGAATCCCTCTGGTTGCCGCATATAGATGTTCTCCTCAAGACTTCCGTTAAGGAAAGCTGTCTTGACATCCATCTGCCAAATCTCATAATCCATATGAGCAGCTATAGATAAGAGAATCCGGATAGACTTAAGCATAGCTACTGGCGAAAAGGTCTCCTCATAATCGATACCCTCTTTCTGAGATACCCTTTCGCAATAAGCCTAGCTTTGAAGGTCTCAACCTTCCCGTCTACTCCTCTCTTTCTCTTGTAGATCCACTTGCATCCAATGGCTTTTACACCATCGGGTGGCTCTACTAGCTCCCAGACCTGATTAGAATCCATAGATTCTATCTCTGAATTCATCGCTCTTTGCCAAGATACCGCATCTCTATCTTGGAGTGCCTCGTCATATGTTCAGGGATCAGGTTCATGTTCACCAGGGACTAAGTCCGAAGACTCTCCCAAAAACATGAATCTCTCGGGTTGTCTAACAACCCTCCCACTATGATGAGGTGCCTCCTGTGTATGCTCTGTGACACACGGTGCAGTGACTTGTGGTGTCTCCTCTTGTACCGGTGGTACTGAAGTCGAGACTTCCCCTGTCAACTCCTCAAGAACAATCCTACTCTTGGGCTTGTGGTTCATTACATAATCCTCCTCTAGAAATTTGGCGTTCGTGCTAACGATCACCCTCTGATCTCTAGGATTATAAAACAAACCACCTTTCGTTCCCTTAGGGTAGCCAACAAACATGCACACTTCTGTACGAGGTTCCAACTTACCAGCATCAGCCATCAGCACATGTGCTGGACTCCCCCATATCCGAATATGTCTTAGACTAGGCTTTCGCCCTGTCCACAATTCTACAGGGGTAGAAGGTACTGATTTGGATGGAACCAAGTTCAAAGTATACATTGTCGTATCCAGTGCATACCCCCAGAATGAAACAGGTAACTCAGAATAACTCATCATCAATTTGACCATCTCCATAAGAGTCCTATTCCTTCGCTCCGCTACACCATTCTGCTGGGGTGTGCCAGGTGCAAACAATTGGGATTGAATCTCAGCCTCTGATAAGTAATTCCTAAACTCTCCCAAGAGGTACTCGCTGTTGGGATATATACTGAGAGCCTAGCTCTTTTGTATGGACATCTTTATTTTGAAATAAGAATCACATGATCATTGTTTGCACGTTATATTTATATGTGTGCATATTGTCTAATATTTTACATTGTAGATAACATGGTGCCTGGGTACGGCACAGAAGATCATGTTATCAGTCCCTTGTAGAATATAAGTAGAGGCTCACAACCAAGATGGTTTTGGACAAACCATTGGCATGGTTGTAGTGTAGCTTGGTATTGTTTTATCTTGAACATAGAGTTACACTAGTACACCTCGGTGTATTGAGCAGGACCGACATAGAGGTGATTCAATTTATTGCTGACTACATAATTGAATCGGACCTCGGATATTATGTTGTACATGCTCTTAATCCCGATATAATAACGGGCACATGTACTTAGTATTTATTTCTTTGATTTACCAGAGGGTGAGATTTCTATGGATTAAATCAATATGCCCGGTAAGTTGGGAAGTGATATTATTTACATGGTGTGCCGTTGATTATAGGAGGAATCCGTGTCCTATATATTAGGTTGATGATGTCCCCTTGAGGAGCTCATAAGGTTCATCATGTAAACCCTGCAGGTTGACTTAGTCAACATGATGATAAGGTTGAGTGGTACTACTCAAGGAGTTAGATGTTAATTAATTGATGGTCAGTAAATCAATTAATTGACGGACATTCGATATCTTAAACACGGGGAGATGGATGTACAAATAATATATGGAGCCCATATTAATTTATGGGGGTTGGTGAGATAGTTCGATGATGATCCTCTAGTGGAATGGAACATCATTGATGGATCAAGTTTGTGTGGTTCCGATCCATCGGGTGGCCAAGACCCAACTCCTCCTCATGGTCCCTATCGTAGCCTTATATAAACCTCATGAAGTCTAGATCAAATGATGGAAAACAAATCTCTAGATCCGACGGTTAGGATTGAATCCCTAGAACCAACGGTGGAGATTAGATCTCTAGATCCGACGGTTGGGATTAAATTCCTAGAACCGACGGTTGAGATTAAATCTCTAGATCCGACGGTTGGGATTAAATTCCTAGAACCGACGGTTGAGATTAAATCTCTAGATCCGACGGTTGGGATTATTTCCTAGAACCGATGGTTGAGATTAAATTTCTAAATCCGATGGTTGAGATTAAAACCCTAGAACCGACGGTGGAGATTAAACCAAGGCCTAAACGTAACTCTATATAAAAGGGAGAGGAAAGGTTGGATAAGGTGGGCGGCAAGAAAATTGGGAATTAGTTCCTATATTTTTTGCTACCTCATCAATAACCAATTTTCTCCTAAGTTCTATATAAGGGAGCATGGGTTGGGCGGAAACTAAGTTTTATGGATGGTTCATGATGGATGCTAAGGAAATTAGGGTTTTGCTTAGCATTACTTGGGCGGCAAGCAACCTCAAGGAGGAAACCCTAATTAGGGTTTTGGTTCCTTAGGTTGGGCGGCCAAGGTGGTGGAGCTAGAGGGGGCGGCAACTTATGGATGAGCTTGTCTTCTTCCTTGGAGGTGGCTAGCTCCTAGATCTCTCCTCTCCACCATGCTTAGGCGGCAAGAAACCTATGGAGGAAGCCCTAATTAGATTAAGGTTTGGCTCTTTGGATTAGGCGGCTAGGTTTGGAAGTTATGGTTGGGCGGTAACTATAGGGGAAGGGCTCATCTTCTTCCTTCTAAGGGTTGGCCGGCCACTACCTTCTCTTCCTCTACCTTGGGCGGCAAGAAATCCAAAGGAAGCTTGGTTGGGCGGCTAGGGTTTGGAAGGTAAGGTAGGTGGCAACTATAGGGGAAGTGTTCTTCTTCTTCCTAGGGTGTTGGCCGGTTCCTATCCTTTTTCCTATACCTTTGGTGGTGCCCAACCTATTCCTCTTTTCCCTTTGTTTTCCTCTTGGCGGCACTAGGAGCTAGGGTTTGTCCCTAGTTCGGTTGTAGTTGTTTCCATTATGTTCTCTCTATTCTTGGGGCGTGGCATCAATCCTTTGTGGATTGGTGGTTGGCTCAAGCAAGAAGGAAAGAGAGTTCTTCATTCTTTGGATTGAAGAAGATCTAAGAAGCTTCAACTTGTGGAGGATCTTCGCCCACACGAAGTCTACAAGGAGGTTAGGACATACGATAGAAGATCAAGAGGTATAAAAGTTTTATAACTTTTATTTATGATCTTTGCATGTTTCTATTCTTAATTGATATGCTAGCTTAAGTTCTTTAGGTTAGTATATGTTGATTATACTAGTTTGCATTTGCATGTATTTGTATAATCATGGACCGAATAAGAAACACAAAAACCGTGACGTCGCTCGTCTCTTCCTAACCGACTAGAAGAGTTGTGTTGCTTGAACAACTAGTTTGTTCAAGCGATCGCTCAGTCGTTAGCACGACGAGCAATTGGTTGTGCTTAGAAACTCATCCCATCCGGATTAGTTTTCATTAGTGAAAATTTTAATCCGGGGACATGGGAGCCTATGAGCATTCCGAGAAATAGCACTTGCCAACAATTGGTATCGAGCCACGGTTTTGGTTTTTTGTGTGTTTTGGATTCGGTTACTTTCACGCACTTATCATATATTGTGTATGCCGGATAATAGTAGGATGTGCGTAGGCTAACTTTTTGGTTGCAGGCATAAGATCCAACTATTATGGCTATATATATGTGTATGTGATTGCATGTGTGTGTGATTGTATATTATTTGAGTCCTCGGGGTTGTTGTGAGGCTAGATTAGTATTTAATTTTTGTAATTAAATACGGCATTGTTTAGCCGCTCATTTTAGTTTACTTTCGATCTAGATTATTTGTACACTCCTTCGTGGAGTATAGGATCGATGGATGTAAATTAAAATGTTTTATCTCGGCTCGGAACTCTTTGGTGACTTGCGCACGGGAAAAGATGGAGCGGACGAGGTGGCGACACGACGGAACGCATATTGGAGAACAATGCCATAATAGTTGGAAAAATTCTGTTTTTTCCATATTTATTGCTGATTTGTTTTATATGCATGTTGTGTGTGCTTGAAAATTCCTCATTTGCAATTTACTAAGTGGGAGAGGGACATTTTAATTAATTCCCGCGGCCTCCATTACAATTTGACGTGTGATGCAACAAACTTGTGTGTCGGCTCTGAGTGCCTTCCTCCCCGAGGACGGGTTTGTTTGCGGATCACTAGGTCAAATAATGGTTATAGGAAATTATCTAGGAGCGTGTGTACTTCCACAGCGGTAAGGCACATAATCCGAAATAATTCCCTTAGTACCGTGTAATGGTGCACACTTAGATGCAAATAAAAAGTAGTTTTATTTGTAGGGCCGAAGAGAAACCAACTATTAATTTTATTTGTCAAAAGTAAGGTTGACAAGATAATAAAATTAATGGGTTAAACCTCCTCTTACAAATGTAGAATTCGTATACGTCCACACAGCGTGGCATGCGATATTCTCGGTGTTTGAGGTGTTGGTGGATTTCAAAATTTTATTGTTTGAGGAATCAATAATTTTTATTGAAATCTACAGTAATAATAAGCATGTTGTGTGTGCTTGAAAATTCCTCATTTTCAATTTACTAAGTGGGAGAGGGATATTTTAATTAATTCTCGCGGCCTCCATTACAATTTGACGTGTGATGAAACAAACTTGTGTGTCGGCTCTGAGTGCCTCCTTCCCTGCGGATGAGTTTGTTTGCGGATCACTAGGTCAAATAATGGTTATAGGAAATTATCTAGGAGCGTGTGTACTTCCACAGCGGTAAGGCACATAATCCGAAATAATTCCCTTAGTATCGTGTAATGGTGCACACTTAGATGCAAATAAAAAGTATCCTCCCCATCGGAGTCACTGCTTTTATTTGTAGGGCCAAAGAGGAACCAACTATTAATTTTATTTGTCAAAAAGTAAGGTTGACAAGATAATAAAATTAATGGGTAAAACCTCCTCTTACAAATGTAGAATTCGATATCGTCACACCTGCGTGGCATGCGATATTCTCGGTGTTTTGAGGTGTTGGTTGATTTCGAAATTTTATTGTTTGAGGAATCAATAATTTTTTGAAATCTAAAGTAATGATCTATGTGATTCTTAGGATTTTCAAAATTGACTTTCAGTCCACTTATTTTGATACTAAAGGAAATAAACTTATTGTACCCAAATTATATTGATTGGAAATGAATCCAAATATTGTCTTATCTACTAGTATGCACTCTTCCAAGAGTATCCTCAAGCCATGGTTGCTCAAAAAGGTTTCTACTTCTAAGCCGAAAGGCAAGAGGAAGGAGAAACAAGGTGGAGCAAATGTGGTGGGAGGATCTCAGGGAGGAGTAAAGAAGCCGAAAGGCAAGTACTTCACTTACTAGCAGACTGGACATAAGAAGAAGGATTGTCCCAATCCGAAGCAAGAGCAAAAGTATATCTTTTGGTCTAGTCGTTGTAACATGGTTAGCGGTGTTATCTACCGGCACTTGGTGTGTAGATACGAGAACCACTAATCATGTCTGCAATACTTTGCAGGGGTTCTAGGAAACCCGATGACTAGCTAAAGGGGATATTACCATTTACTTGGGCAATGCCATGAAGATGGCGGCTATTGCAGTGGGAGATGTTTTATTTATCTTTTGAGAAAAATAAAGTTTTTGGTTCTTAAGAATTTCCTTTATGTACCCTTATTTAGAAAGAATTGATTTCGATTTCTAAATAGTTTTTGGATGGATAATCTATTTCTTTTCATGACAGATTTGTTATAAAAGGAATAGGGATATTATCTATTCAGGTACATAGATAGGAAATATATAAATTGAACCACAAGCTCCCACAGTGCAAATAGAAGTTAATAACTCATCTTCTAATTCCAATAAGAGAAAAGAACCTTCGAAGATGAACCAAACATATCTTTGGCTTCTTAGGCTTGGTCACATTAACCTAAGCAGAATTCAAAGGTTGATAGCTGATGGACCTTTGGGTTCATTAGTGGTGGAGGATCTCCCAACCTACGAATCTTGCTTGGAGGGTAAGATGACCAAGAGGCCTTTTCAAGGCCAAAGGGTATAGATCCAAAGATGTGTTGGAATTGGTTCATTCTGATTCGTATGGTCCTATGTCTATCCAGGCAAGAGGTAGTTTTGAATATTTTATCTTTTTCATAGACAATTATTCAAGATGACACTACGATCTGATCGTGGTGGTGAGAACCTCTTGGGAGAGTTTAGGAACTACTTATCAGTGGTTGGGATTCAATCCCAATTGATTGCACCTGGCACACCCCAGTATAGGACTCTTATGGAGATGGTTAGATCGATGATGAGTTATTCTGACTTGTTTTATAGTCCTAGAGATCAGAGGGTGATCGTTAACACGAATGCCAGATTTCTAGAGGAAGACTATGTGATAAGCCACAAGCCCAAGGGTAAAATTGTTCTGGAGGAGTTAAAAAGGGAAGTCACTTCTTTAGTACCACCGGTACAAGAGGACATACCACATGTCACCGCATCGTGTCACGGAGGATACAGAAGATACCTCGTCATAGTGGGAGGTTGTTAGACAACCTCTTAGATTCATGTTTTTGGACAAATCTTCCGATTTGGTCCCTAGCAAACATGAACCCTGATCCCTAGACATCTGACGAGGCAATCCAAGATATAAATCGATCTTTGCAAAGTGCAATGAATCGAGATTGAATCTATGGATTCAAGTCAGTCCGGGAGCTCATGCATAGCAACTCATATGGATTATGAGACGTGACAGATGGATGTCAAGACAGCATTCCTTAGTGGAAGTCTTGAGGAATCCATCTACATGAAGCGACCAGAGGGATTCATTGCTAAGGGCAAAGAGCGTATTGTATATAAGCTTAATCGGTCCGTTAATGGACTGAAGCAAGCTTTGAAGTCTTGGGACATCCGCTTTGAGGAGGTAAATCCAGTCTTATGGATTTATTCAAAGTTCGGATGAGTCTTGTGTATATCAGAGATGTGACGGAAATGTAGTGGTATTTTTGTACTATACGTAGATGACATTTTGGTGGTTGGCGACAACATTGAAGTGTTATCAGACGTAAGGGTATGGTCGTCCAAACAGTATGATATGAAGGACTTGGGAGAAGTGGGTCACAACCTTGGGGATCAAGGTTGTTGTGCTTATCCCAAGCTTCATACATAGACATGGTTTTGGATCGTTTTAGCATGCAATACTCCAAGAAGGGTTTTCTACCTTTCAGGTATGGAGTTCCTTTATCAAAGGAGATGTATCCTAGATCATCTGAGGAGATAGAGGAGATGAAGGCGGTCCCTTATGCTTCGGCAGTAGGAAGCCTCATGTATGCGATGCTCTGTACGAGACCAGATATCTCCTTTGCCGTGGGCATGGTCAGCAGATATCAAAGTAATCCAGGACAGGGATATTGGAGTGTGATAAAGCATATATTGTAGTGCCTGAGAAGGACTAGGGATTATATGCTAGTTTACCGGGCAGACCAATTACTCCCTGTGGGTTACACGGATTCTGATTTCCAATCTGATAGGGATAACAGTAAGTCTACCTCAGGGTTTGTGTTTACTTTGGGAGGTGGAGCCTTAGTATGGAAGAGTGTCAAGCAGAAATGCGTGGTGGACTCTACCATGGAAGTGTATGTATGGCGACCTCTAAGTGACCAAAGAAGCTGGGTGGCTCAGGAATTTCCTAATGGACTTGGATGTGATTCCTGGTTTGCCCAGAACTATCACAATTTATTGTGATAATAATGGTGCAGTTGCAAACTCGAAGGAACCACGAGCCCATAAGGTTAGTAAACACATAGAGTGCAAGTACCACCTGATACGAGAAATCGTTAAGGAGGTAGAAGTTGCTGTCGCCAAGATTGCATCAGAGGATGACCTGGTAGACCCTTTCACTAAGGCCCTTCTGGCGAGAGCTTTGATAGGCATGTGGAGGGAAGGGGACTCGGATGTATGGCGATGAAGAGGACATAGTCTTTTAGTATAAGTGGGAGATTGTTGGGATGTATCTTGAAAGCCTAGCTCTTTTGTATGGACATCTTTATTTTGAAATAAGAATCACATGATCATTGTTTGCGCGTTATATTTATATGTGTGCATATTGTCTAATATTTTACATTGTAGATAACATGGTGCCGGGTGCGGCATGAAGATCATGTTATCAGTCCCTTGTAGAATATAAGTAGAGGCTCACAACCAAGATGGTTTTGGACAAACCATTGGCATGGTTGTAGTGTAGCTTGGTATTGTTTTATCTTGAACATAGAGTTACACTAGTACACCTCGATGTATTGAGCAGGACCGACATAGAGGTGATTCAATTTATTGCTGACTACATAATTGAATCGGACCTCGGATATTATGTTGTACATGCTCTTAATCCCGATATAATAACGGGCACATGTACTTAGTATTTATTTCTTTGATTTACGGTGAGATTTCTATGGATTAAATCAATATGCCCTAAGTTGGGAAGTGATATTATTTACATGGTGTGTCGTTGATTATAGGAGGAATCCGTGTCCTATATTTTAGGTTGATGATGTCCCCTTGAGGAGCTCATAAGGTTCATCATGTAAACCCTGCAGGTTGACTTAGTCAACATGATGATAAGGTTGAGTGGTACTACTCGAGGAGTTAGATGTTAATTAATTGATGGTCAGTAAATCAATTAATTGACGGACATTCGATATCTTAAACATGGGGAGATGGATGTACAAATAATATATGGAGCCCATATTAATTTATGGGGGTTGGTGAGGTAGTTCGATGATGATCCTCTAGTGGAATGGAACATCATTGATGGATCAAGTTTGTGTGGTTCCGATCCATCGGGTGGCCAAGACCCAACTCCTCCTCATGGTCCCTATCGTAGCCTTATATAAACCTCATGAAGTCTAGATCAAATGATGGAAAACAAATCTCTAGATCCGACGGTTAGGATTGAATCCCTAGAACCGACGGTGGAGATTAGATCTCTAGATCTGACGGTTGGGATTAAATTCCTAGATCCGACGGTTGGGATTAAATTCCTAGAACCGACGGTTGAGATTAAATCTCTAGATCCGACGGTTGGGATTATTTCCTAGAACCGATGGTTGAGATTAAATTTCTAAATCCGACGGTTGAGATTAAAACCCTAGAACCGATGGTGGAGATTAAACCAAGGTCTAAACCTAACTCTATATAAAAGGGAGAGGAAAGGTTGGATAAGGTGGGCGGCAAGAAAATTGGGAATTAGTTCCTATATTTTTGGCTACCTCATCAATAACCAATTTTCTCCTAAGTTCTATATAAGGGAGCATGGGTTGGGCGGCAACTAAGTTTTATGGATGGTTCATGATGGATGCTAAGGAAATTAGGGTTTTGCCTAGCATTACTTGGGCGACAAGCAACCTCAAGGAGGAAACCCTAATTAGGGTTTTGGTTCCTTAGGTTGGGCGGCCAAGGTGGTGGAGCTAGAGGGGGCGACAACCTATGGATGAGCTTGTCTTCTTCCTTGGAGGTGGCTAGCTCCTAGATCTCTCCTCTCCACCATGCTTAGGCGGCAAGAAACCTATTGAGGAAACCCTAATTAGATTAGGGTTTGGCTCTTTGGATTTGGCGGCTAGGTTTGGAAGTTATGGTTGGGCGGCAACTATAGGGGAAGGGCTCATCTTCTTCCTTCTAAGGGTTGGCCAGCCACTACCTTCTCTTCCTCTACCTTGGCGTCAAGAAATCCAAAGGAAGCTTGGTTGGGCTAGGGTTTGGAAGGTAAGGTAGGTGGCAACTATAGGGGAAGTGTTCTTCTTCTTCCTAGGGTGTTGGCCGGTTCCTATCCTTTTTCCTATACCTTTGGTGGTGCCCAACCTATTCCTCTTTTCCCTTTGTTTTCCTCTTGGCCGGCGGCACTAGGAGCTAGGGTTTGTCCCTAGTTCGGTTTGTAGTTGTTTCCATTATGTTCTCTCTATTCTTGGGGTCGGCGGCATCAATCCTTTGTGGATTGGTGGTTGGCTCAATCAAGAAGGGAAAGAGAGTTCTTCATTCTTTGGATTGAAGAAGATCTAAGAAGCTTCAACTTGTGGAGGATCTTCGCCCACACGAAGTCTACAAGGAGGTTAGGACATACGATAGAAGATCAAGAGGTATAAAAGTTTTATAACTTTTATTTATGATCTTTGCATGTTTCTATTCTTAATTGATATGCTAGCTTAAGTTATTTAGGTTAGTATATGTTGATTATACTAGTTTGCATTTGCATGTATTTGTATAATCATGGACCCCGAATAAGAAACACAAAAACCGGCGATCCGTCCGTCGTCTCTTCCGCGGCTAACTGACTAGAAGAGTTGTGTTGCTTGAACAACTAGTTTGTTCAAGCGATCGCTCGAGTCGTTAGCACGACGACGAATTGGTTGTGCTTAGGAAACTCATCCCATCCGGATTAGTTTTCATTAGTGAAAATTTTAATCCGGGGACATGGGAGCCTATGAGCATTCCGAGAAATAGCACGGTTGCCAACACTCGCTACCACGATCAGATCGTAATGTCTTGATACTTTTACCTTGACGGTTCTCCACATCAGTCTTGAATTCTTTGAACCTATCAAAGCATTCAGACTTGCGGCACATCAAGTAAATGTATCCATATCTTGAATAATCGTCTATAAAAGAGACGAAATATTCAAAACCACCTCTTGCCTGGATAGACATAGGACCGCACAAATCAGAATGAACCAATTCTAACATATCTTTGGCTCTATACCTTTTGGCCTTGAAAGGCCTCTTGGTCATTTTACCTTCCAAGCAAGATTCGCAGGTTGGGAGATCCTCCACCACTAATGAACCCAAAGGTCCATCAGCTATCAACCTTTGAATTCTGCTTAGGTTAATGTGACCAAGCCTTAGATGCCAAAGATATGTTTGGTTTATTTGCGAAGGTTCTTTTCTCTTATTAGACTTAGAAGATAAGTTATTGACTTATATATGCATCGTGGGAGTTTTTGGTTCAAGAGTATATAAATTACCAACCAATGTACCAGAACAGATAATCTCCCTATTCCTTTTTATAACCACTTTGTCATTAAAAGAAACAGAATATCCATCCATAAACAATTTAGAAACTGAAATTAAATTCTTTCTAAAATTAGGTACATAAAGACAATTTCTCAAAACCAAAACTTTATTCCTATCAAAAGATAAATAAACGTCTCCCACTGCAATAGCCGCCACCTTTGAAGCATTGCCCATGAAGACAGTAATCTCTCCCTCAGCTAGTCGTCTGGTTTCCTGGAACCCCTGCAAAGTATTGCAGACATGATCAGTGGCTCCTGTATCTACACACCAGACACTGGTAGATAACACCACTAAACATGTTTCAACAACTAAACAAGAAGATATACCTTTGTTCTTTCGGCGAGGACAGTCCGCCTTCCAATGTCCAGTCTGCTTGCAAGTGAAGCACTTGCCTTTCGGCTTCTTCACTCCTGCCTGAGGTCGCACTGCCACTTTGTTCGCTCCACCTTGAATTCTTCTTCTTCTTACCTTTCGGTTTAGAGGAAGAAACCTTCTGAGCAATCATGGCTTGAGCACTTTGACGAAAAAGCCCCTCTGCCGCCTGGAGTTCTGTCAGAAGCTTCGCCAACGAATACAACCTCTTGTTCATGTTGTAGTTGAGCCGGAACTGCTCAAAACTCCTAGGCAGAGACTGAAGAATGATATCGACCTGGGTTTCCCCATCGATCTCAGCTCCGAGGACTTCCATCTCATTAAGATGAGCCATCATCTTGAGAACATGATCCCTAACGGGTGTTCCCTCGATCATGGTGGTCATCATCAAATTTCTCATCGCCTCCTATCTAGCCGCCCTACTCTGATGTCCGAAAAGTTCTTTGAGAATGAACATCATGTCATAAGTTGTGGCCTGGCCTGATGCTGATGTTGCAGCACATTTGACATAGATGCCAAAATGTAACACCGCGCCATCTCATCTGCCTTGATCCATTTCTTATAACGTTCTTTCTTCTTTTCATCAGAGTCATCGGTGGGCTTAGGAGGACAGACCTCGAAGAGTACAAATTTGTACTCCTCCGCAGTTAAGACAATATCCAGATTTCTTTTCCAATCAATATAGTTTGGTCCAGTAAGTTTATTTTCTTTTAATATCACAGCAAGTGGGTTGAAAGCCATTTGAAAATCCTAAAAATCACAATGATCAAAATATTAGATTTCAAATAATATTGATTCCTCAAAACAATAAAATTCCGAAATCAACCAACACCTCAAATCACCGAGAATGTCGCATGCCACGCTGTGTGGACGTATATGAATTCTACATTTGTAAGAGGAGGTTTTACCCATTAATTTTATTATCTTGTCAACCTTACTTTTTGACAAATAAAATTAATAGTTGGTTCCTCTTTGGCCCTACAAATAAAAGCAGTGACTCCGATGGGGAGGATACTTTTATTTGCATCTAAGTGTGCACCATTACACGATACTAAGGGAATTATTTTGGATTATGTGCCTTACCGCTGTGGAAGTACACATGCTCCTAGATAATTTCCTATAACCATTATTTGACCTAGTGATCCGCAAACAAACCCGTCCACAGGGAGGAAGGCACTCAGAGCCGACACACAAGTTTGTTGCATCACACATCAAATTGTAATGGAGGCCGCGGGAATTAATTAAAATATCCCTCTCCCACATAGTAAATTGAAAATGAGGAATTTTAAAGCATACACAACATGCATATAAAACAAATAAGCAATAAATATGGAAAAAAACAGAATTTTTCCAACTATTATGGCATTGTTCTCCAATACACATCCCGTCGTGTCGCCACCTCGTCCGCTCCATCTTTTCCCGTGCGCAAGTCACCAAAGAGATCCGAGTCGAGATATATCATTTTAATTTACATCCATCGATCCTATACTCCACGAAGGAGTGTACAAATAATCTAGATCGAAAGTAAACTAAAATGAGCGGCTAAACAATGTCGTATTTAATTACAAAAATTAAATACTAATCTAGCCTCGTCAACCCCGAGGATTCAAATAATATATATACAATCACACACAAAACAATCACATACAACCAAATAGCCATAATAGTCGGATCTTATGCCTGCAACCAAAAAGTTAGCCTACGCACATCCTGCTATTATCCGGCATACTCAATATATGATATGTGCATGAAAGTAACCGAATCAAAAACACACAAAACCGGAAACCGTGGCTCTGATACCACTTGAAGGGAGTTGCTTCGGAGGCTCATTGGCTCCCATGTCCCCGAATTAAAATTTTCACTAATGAAAGAACTAATCCGGATGGGATGAGTTTCCTTAGCACAACCAATTCATCGTCGTGCTAACAACTTGAGTGATCGCTTGAACAAACTAGTTGTTCAAGCAACACAACTCTTCTAGTTGGTTAGCCGCGGAAGAGACGACGAACGGATCGCCAGTTTTTGTGTTTGTCTTCGGGGTCCATGATTATACAAAATATATACAAATGCACACTTGTATAATCAACACATAAAAGAACATGCTAAGATCAAAAAATAAAGTTGTAAAACTTTTATACCTCACGATCTTCTACCGTATGTCCTATCCTCCTCGTGGACGACGTGTGGGCGAAGATCCTCCACGAGTAGAAGGCTTCTAGATCGCGTTCTTCCCTTCCTTGTTCGCTGCGAACAAAGAGAAGAACCAACAAAACTTTTCCTTTCTAGAACCAGCCACCAAGCAAGGGAGTTTGATGTAACCGCCGACCAAGGAATGAATGGATGAAGCGTCAGCCACCAATGTATGGAGAACCGCCGGCCACCTTGGAGAGAATGGAGGAATGAACGCCGGTCAACCTTGAAGAGAGGTTGCCACCGGCCAAGGAATGAGAGAGGGAACAAAGAGGATGGGCGCCGGCCACAACTTGATGGAAGAAGATGGGCGCCGTCCACTTGTCCAAGAGTTGCCGCCCAATCCAAAGCTTCCAAACCCTAGCCACCCAACCTAAAACCCTAACTCCAATTGAACCATTCTTGCCGCCCAACCTAAGCCCTCTATTTATAGAATTGGGCTTAAGCCTCCTTTAATCTCCACCGTCGGATCTAGGGATTTAATCTCCACCATCGGATCTAGGGTTTTATCCCAACCGTCGGATCTAGGGTTTCATCCCAACCGTCAGATCTAGGATTTCATCCCAACCGTCGGATCTAGGGTTTCATCCCAACCGTCGGATCTAGGGTCTCATCCCAACCGTCGGATCTAGGGTCTCATCCCAACCGTCGAATCTAGGGATTTAATCCCAACCATCGATTCTAGGGTTTCATCCTAACCATCGGATCTAGGGGTTTAATCCCAACCGTTGGTTCTAGGGTTTCATCCCAACCATCGGATCTAGGGATTTAATCCCAACCGTTGGTTCTAGAGTTTTGTTTTACATCCTTGGATCTAGACTTCTTGAGGATTATATAAGGCTACGATAGGGACTATGAGGAGGAGTTGGATCTTGGCCACCCGATGGATCGGAACCACACAAACTTGATCCATCAATGATGTTCCATTCCACTAGAGGATCATCATTGAACTACCTCACCAACCCCCATAAATTAATATGGGCTCCATATACTATTTGTACATCCATCTCCCAGTGTTTAAGATATCGAATGTCCATCAATTAATTGATTTACTGACCATCAATTAATTAACATCTAACTCCTCGAGTAGTACCACTCAACCTTATCATCATGTTGACTAAGTCAATCAGCTGGGTTTACATGATGAACCTTATGAGCTCCTCAAGGGGACATCATCAACCTAATATATAGGATACGGTTTCCTCCTATAATCAACGGCACACCATGTAAATAATATCATTTCCCAACTTACCGGGCATATTGATTTAATCCATCTAAATCTCACCCTCTGGTAAATCAAAGAAATAAATACTAAGTACATGTGCACATGTATTATATCGGGATTAAGAGCATGTACAACATAATATCCGAGGTCCGATTCAATTATGTAGTCGCAATTAATTGAATCACCTCTATGTCGGTCCTGCTCAATACACCTAAGTGTACTAGTGTAACTCTATGTTCAAGACAAAACAATACCAAGCTACACTACAACCATGCCAATGGTTTGTCCAAAACCATCTTGGTTGTGAGCCTCTACTTATATTTTACAAGGGACTGATAACATGATCTTCTGTGCCTCACCAAGCACCATGTTATCTACAATGTAAAATATTAGACAATATGCACACACATATAATAAATATATAAAGTGCAAACAATGATCATGTGATTCTTATTCCAAAATAAAATGTTCATACAAAAAGAGCTAGGCTTTCAGTATACATTCCAACAAATAAGAGGAGTTTAGACAACAAATGCTAAAATTCAATCGACAATATCATACTACAACAAAAGCATTTGAAGAAATAGTAGATAATTTTGATAATTATATTAGGTTGGATACTCAATATTTACAAATGGACGATGAGGATGTATTTGACACAATCACCGAAGAGGGTAAATCAATTCAATCATCACAAGAAGTGGAACATGAGGAATATAATATTGATATCTTGATCAAGGAGTACATTGGTTCAATTCAAAAACCTCCGAATCTCAAGGATCCAGAAGAGCTTCCCTTAGCGATCAACGAAACTTTAGTTATCAATAATAACACCCCTTTAGTGATTAGTGATGATGAGATTTCATTTGATATAATTGAGACTAATTGATCTTTTGATAAGGATGTTTGTGATAGGTTACATTATTTATAGCATATTGATGTAGAAGAACTCGAGGAATTTATTGACATTTTGATCGAGGAGAGCATTGCTTCAATTCAAAAACCTCCAAACCTCAAGGATCTAGAAAAACCTACCTTAACCACCACCGAAGTTGTAGTAATAGATGATAAACCTTATTTGGTGATTGGTAAAGATGAAATTTCGTTTGATATAATAGAAACTGCTATAAATCTTTTGTTAAGGATGTTTACAGCAGGTTACATTATTTACAGAATAAGGACAAAGACAAATATCATGAACAGACTCCTAATGAACATTTGAAGTTGAGCATATTCAATATCCAACCAAGGAAAGAAGTAAGCAAATACCTAGTTCCTCCAAGAGAAAGATTTAAAAGACATGGAGGAACAAGAAATACGAAGGCAGGGAAGTATCTTATTCCAGAATGAACTTATGGAGAGAGAAAAGAGATGCAACCTCCTCCGCCCACAAGCTAACGATTAAAATTTTAGACGGATCAAGCTTATGACCTTAAATAAGCTCTCCTTGGGAGACAACCCAAGTTTTCTTCTTTCTAGTATTTTCAATTCCTTTCAGTTTATTTTTTTTTGTTAGAATGCAGGAATAAAAAATATCGTGATGTCATCTGAGCAAGCACACCTAACCCATGTCAATTAGCACAGTCGTGTTCAAGTTTTCAGAGATTATCATGCCCCAACTGTGTCAATAAACAGGGCCATGCCCTTTCTCTACTGGTCCTTCTTCATCATCTGTAGGTGCCAGCTATCACGCCCCGAGAGCATGCCGAGCCGAAAAAAAATGGACAACATCTCCCCTGTACATGACACAATATCCTATTTATACAAGCCTTTCGGTCACAACCACAATAACATACATAAATGTAAATATAACAAAACACAGCGGAAACTAACACAACGACATAACAACCTATACACAATGCATACCGGTATGACTAACACAAAAACATAAAGAAAAGCATCATCAAAACCCGAATCAACAAGTGCATACATCAACAATGTCTAGCACAATATCCACCATATAAATCCGGATTGATATATGAAACATCCGAAAACAAAAGGAAACATAAATTCAAAGTCGGGACCCTCAAAAGTGAGATGAGAGGTTGCCAGTCAGCGTTGCTCCAAGCCCATCACGAAGTCGGCTACCTGTTACCTGGGCGACAAGAAAACCCATGGTCTGTGGTGGTGAGTACAAAACTCAGTGGTAATAAGAATAGAAGTGCATACATAATATATATATCACATGTGAGTCAACAATATGTTGTCTAAAGGTATAACAGGTATACACCAGCATGATATAACAACTGTATAACTAAACTAATCAACAATAACAACATAAGGTACTGACATACCTAAAGATCGGCAACAATGTAACTCATACAACCTGAGTATAAGTACCATAATACAACACCTACAACATGGTAGAGTAAATACTGACTCTATAATCAACCAAACCCCATACTGACATTCTATGGCAAATACAACCATGAACCGGGTCCATCCCGTATCACCTCAAGGTACTGGTCAAAAGTATACAACAGTCTGACCAACACGACACTGGTAATCCACACATGACCATATAAGAATATGCAAGTGGAATACAAGATGATGTATAATCAAATGCAGCAAGCATAGTTCAAACAAATGCAACATCCAATGATCATATATATATATATATATATATATGCAAACACCATCTACCATGGAAATGCAGATGCATGGTCATGACTGCGTACCCTACTGCTACCACGACACTAGTGTGGCCTAGGTGGCACAACATGGCAACTGTCCCAACTCAAAAATAACCACTACTCTCGAGTGGTCGAGTGGGCAGTATGAAGTAGCATATAAGCGTAAAGAGCTAGCTACACAACGGGAGTCCCTGCTGTTGGCCACTCCGACTCACACTCCCCATGAGTGGTCGAGTGCCACACACCCAGGACAACTGCACGCAACTCCAACGACCACTGTCAATAGTGGGGCGAGTGTGGCACAACAAATGCACTGCCCTCACACCAGTTACTCCTCCACGAGTAACCTAGGAGGTTGGATGACCGATGACCCTCTTGACCATAAGGGAGACCAGGTCGTCAACACGAATGTAAATGAAAATAATACACGACAATACATACACATGTCCACAACACACTCTCTATTCTATAGAGAGGCATATACAGCTGACAACAACCAAGCTAGGACCTCCAGTCCGTAGCGACGTTGTATTGACAAATCATACATCCATACACAACTCCATAATCCATAGTAGATATATACACAACATCAGGATATGATATGAAAACTCTTCTTACTCCTAGAACATCATCCACCCCCAGATGATTTATCTAAATTGCACAATTCAGTTTTACAACCGAATTTAGCTACGTACACATAGGTAAACGACTACAGGTCCACTTATCATAACATCTATAATTCATAACAAAGATGAATGAATAGATAACAACAATGATAGAGTATTTAAGTGCAAAGGCAAGTATCAAGCATTAGAAAAACTAGAGTGGAGTCAAGGTTGAAGTGACAACAATATAAAGTTATATACTTCAGGGTTTAGCTACTACCTGACCAGGGTAGGAAATATAACCCAAATTCTATAAAGCTCGAAATAATGAAACCTTCATGACCGCGGACCTCTCTCGTATCCACGTCCTGCAAATATCATCAACTACAATTAAATTCAAGCACACAACAAATATACAACTCCACTACTATATCATTCCTATATTCGCATCCCTTTATCGAATACGAATTAAAACCCCCAATCATCAAGCATAACCCTTCTACAACATCCAACTAGGTTTAAATCATTAAACCTCTTAAGTACATTCTAACCAAATCACTTAAACGTACTAACTCACATCCACAACCGAGATCGAGCTGCTCCGACCCGTTCCTAGCCCCCGTATAGAGCACATACAACCCTGCACAACCTTCATAGCCCCTAGTTACACTCATTTAGGGATCTGATGTGCATGAACGCGACCTCAAATCTTGCGACAGATACGATTGAGGACTCAAAGCGCGCTCGCACTCAACGCCCGCAAGTGCACAGATATCGTCAAGTAATAAAGATTATCGATCCCATAGGGACTGGGACTCGAATACCAAATTACTCAGTGGTTGTAATTGTTCGGACATGATCTCTAAGAGGTTTCGGTTGGTGAGGGCTTTCGGTGGACTCTACTCTGTACGGTGTCACACGGAAGAGGAAAGGAGTGTGCCTAGGTCTTCAAAGGTGATTCTAGGACTTCAGTTTTGCTTGTGTATTATAGAACAATATTGTCAATTGGCGTTGTCTAGACGTTTACCTACGGTTTTGTGGAAGGGACATCATACACTCTCCCGCAGAGCTGCCGCATTCACCGGGAGCTATCTCCGCCTAAAAGGACGGGATAGACAGTACGAGGATGCCAAATCAATCCGTACAGTGGGCCGTTTCCGATTCCATTGCACCCTTCTCCCCATAGTTACAGAAGATCAGGTTTACCCCTAGGTTGCTTAATCAAACCTCCTAAATTTTAGATTGTGAGGGCTGTCACCCCTCGTATCACCTAAGCACAGCGAAAAGAAAGCCAAATACGCATAGATATAGTAAAGAGCAACTATCAATTGTCAAATCAAACTCATGGGCAGAATTTAAAGTAAACCAACATTGTTTATGTACAGCAGCTACTCCCTAATCCTAGAATCGAAAGTACTACTCCATGTATACGAAGGAAGAATCATAAAGCATGTCTAATATTGAATACATAAGGAATGAAACACAGAAATAGAGATATACAATGCTTCCGTGTTCTTCTCTCCGACATTGAATTGCAAGGTGTGGACCTCCGGCGGCGTTCCTCCTCCCCATTGTGAGTTATCGAAGCTTTTTAGGGATTCGGTGTGCCTTTCTAGCCGTCGTGCCTCCCCCCTAGGGTTTGGCCGAAGCCATCCTTATATAGACATTGCCTCGGACCGCTGCAAAATCCGAAAAAAACCCTAGTCGCGCAAATTCGTTGGGCCACCGCACGACCATGTGTTTCCACACGGTCAGGCCGTGTGCAGCCCTAGGGTGTTGATCTAGCCCATTGGACACGACCGTGTGAATCCATACGCCCTGGTCGTGTCCCACTCTGCGTCTAGCTGCGAAATGTCCTTCTTTTGCTTCGAAAATGCATCTTTTTCACCCAAAAAGCTAACCTGCACACAAAAGTACAACGAGCAAACCTCCAAACCAGAAAATAGGAAATTCGTGCAAAAATAAAGTAACATATGCATGAAACTAACACAAAATGAAATGAGATGTGAGCGAAAACTACTCCTAAAACCCTATATGTTTTGCTGACATCACTTCCCCCAGACTTAAATCTTTGTTTGTCCTCAAGCAAACCTCAGTGCCATGAAATTTTAAAAAGATATTGTTCCATAATTAGTATGTTAACTAAATTTATCAGGTGGTATTTGCAATCAAAGCAAAACAAATATGTTCTAGAGGTTCACTAAGTTAGCTCCTCGTGCTCGTGCTAAGCGAACCATTCTTAGGGGATGCCCGTTCCATGGTGAGTTAAGTCGTCACCCCATAGCTTTCCTAAGGTTTTCGGCTCTTAGGCACTTACCTGCCCAAAGCGAGGGTCGTTCCCTAGATCTAGCATAAAGTCTCAAAGGCGTGCTCGGTATTAAGAGAAATTGGTAGGTATTTCCCTAGTAACCTAACTCGGTCTCAAAGGGACACCTAGCCATTTCCACCCACGACAACTATTTTTTTATCCCTCATAATCCTTTCTCTTTTTTTTCTTTTCTTTTTTTTTTCTTCTCTATTTTTTTCTTTTTTTCTTTTTCTTTTGTTTCTCTTTTTCTTTTCTCTCTTTATTTTTCGGCGCACTGGGATTTTGATTTTTTCGAATGGGCTTACACAATCCGAGCATCTCTAGTAACTAAAATGCTAAACCTAGAGTCACCTATGGATTCTAAAGTACTAGACTACTAAAGTGAATCATAACTAGGTATGTACTAGATTCTCCCTTTCTAGATTTTCGACATGTGTAAGTGCAAAAACAAAGCTAACCAGTGTAAGTCTAGAACATTCAATAGAGCGAATAAAATAAAATACCACAAGATAAATGGAGTTAAACTACCTATGGGAACAACTCATGCAAGCAATTTTCAAAAATACTACTAAGGTAGCTTCACAGACAACAAAAATCAAGTACTGAAAGAAACTCAACAACTCGTGCATGAATAAATGAAAATATCAGAAAAGAAACTACTGCTAGGAAACAAAACAAAATAAACCTAGATCTCTAGATCCTTAGAGAACCTGCTGCTGAGTTGTTGATGCCACATATACATGTGGTCGATCTGAGAGCTGGTGGATGCAGCGGCTGCTCAGTGCTCCTCCTCCCTAGCCCACTATGCCTGCTAGGCATGCATGTGTTGTCGCATCTCCCTGTGGTAGGCGGCCTCATCCTGACGATGAACAGCCTCCTCCTGGAAGTATATGCGGGCCTAATCGTAGAACTCCTCAGCCCGCTGGAAATGCTCTTGGAATCCCTGGAACTCCGCCTGCTGGTAGGCGCTCTGCTCCTCCCATCACTGCCTCTGCGTCTGTTGCTCAGTGTAAATGTTGTCGAGGCATAATCGGAACTCCAAGAAATCATAG
Organism: Wurfbainia villosa; assembly: GCA_025175895.1. Classification (NCBI taxonomy): domain Eukaryota; kingdom Viridiplantae; phylum Streptophyta; class Magnoliopsida; order Zingiberales; family Zingiberaceae; genus Wurfbainia; species Wurfbainia villosa. The sequence continues at coordinate 81,515,464 of CM046001.1, read as the reverse complement.
GCCGACGTACCTGCATCATGCTCAAAAGTAGAAAAAGGTGGTGGTGCAAGTGTAGGCTCATATCGGCGTGGACTAGGTGGGCTCCTATGCATGTGTGGACCAGAGGGAGAGTGGTATAAAGGTGGAGAGATGGGTGCTGATGTGGATGGTCCCTCATGTGGAGGGGACTCCACTATCAGGTCCAAGTTACAGTTGGTGCATATAGCGATGGTGGTACAATCTGGGTCAGGGAGCCTAAGGGTCGTCAGATTTTTCCTTACAAAGCATAAGGAGTCTCCTTCTCTCATAATCATTTTCATGGCCATGCATACTCCTAGGTCGATCCTAGGGCTCCCCTCTATACTCTCTAATGTTGTGTAATCGTACCCCATCCTATGGCAAATGTGGGTAAGTAGGCCTCCCACATTGATCTCTCCTCGTGCTGCTTTACCCATTTTCACTAAGTGTCTGATGAAGTGGGACCCTACATCGATGCTACTCCTTTCTTGTAGCATATCCCATAGGCAAAGCAGCTCACTAGCTCTGACTACACCGTCACTCTCCCCACGACCAAATATAGTACTGGCCATGATGCGGTGAAGGTATCGAAAGATGTGGTTTTGGAGGCGCGACGCTTTGGCCCTAGAAGGGTCATAAGCGTACTCCCCCGTCAACTTAGTCCAACATTCCTGAGAGTTGAACCCAATAGGGGTTCTTCTTGTAGCGCCCGCCCTTATCTGCTCTCAGGGCGGCGCTACTTGGGTCTATATATATTTTTTTTTATTAGCATACTACATATGGAACCGTTCAAAGTCTACATGCTTGAACAGGTTATCATAACTGAAATCTTCTTTGGCACATGCATCACCTATCTTATTCATCATTAGCATGACCACATATCTTATCTTATTTCATAACATGCATAGCGAAAGGATTCGTTCATGAGTTCTAACATGTCGAACCTCTTAAATTAAGGGATACTCATTAAACACAAGTCTTATAAGCGGAAGCAATGTCTTAAATTGTTCTTAGAGCATATAAATATAAGCAGATAGTGTAGGGTCTTCTTTCACCATGCCACTATCACACACGCACATGGCCCCTCCCCGCCACTCCTCTAGTGCGTACTTTCCTTTATCTGCAGTATATGGACAACATAAACTATAAGCATATAGCTTAGTAAGATCCTTGCCTACTCACAAAAACCACGATTTCATCAAACTATTAGAACATGAGCATGTTGGCATAGAAAATGACCTAAGCATTTCATAGCAACACTAATCAACAACATATCCAGGTAATAGTACAAAAAGAACTAAGCATTGCATAGAATTGTTCATAAGCAGGTTAAGCATAATTAATCTAAGTAGGGCATACTTTGAACATGAGCGTTATAACTGCATAAACTAAGCGTGCATGAAAGAACGTAATCATAAGCATTTGGTTAACTTGAACATAAACATTTATAATAACATAAACCCTAATCATGCAGAAGGAACATAGTCGCAAGTATTCTTAACCTTACCCTTAACCTTCACCACATCATAAATTCTAAACTACCATAAAGTACATAGTCACCACATACTTAGACTTAACTCTAAACATCATAACTTCATAACATCTAGCATGCATAAAGAACCTAGTTCGTAAGCATTCAGAGCATTTAACATAAGCATACACAATATCATAGAAGTCTTTTCTTTTCAAACATACACTTATAATTAATTCAATATCATCGTAACTTCATAACATCTAGCATGCATAAAGAACCTAGTTCGTAAGCATTCAGAGCATTTAACATAGGCATACGATTATCATAAAAGTCTTTTCTTTTCAAAACATATACTTATAAATACTTCAATATCATCATAACTTCATAACATCTAGCATGCATAAAGAACCTAGTTCGTAAGCATTCAGAGCATTTAACATATGCATACAAATTATCATAAAAGTCTTTTCTTTTCAAAACATATACTTATAAATACTTCAATATCATCATAACTTCATAACATCTAGCATGCATAAAGAACCTAGTTCGTAAGCATTCAGAGCATTTAACATAGGCATACACAGTATCATAAAAGTCTTTTCTTTTCAAAACATATACTTATAAATACTTCAATATCATCATAACTTCATAACATCTAGCATGCATAAAGAACCTAGTTCGTAAGTAGCATTGAGCATTTAACATAGGCATACAGATCATAAAAGTCTTTTCTTTTCAAAACATATACTTATAAATACTTCAATATCATCATAACTTCATAACATCTAGCATGCATAAAGAACCTAGTTCGTAAGCATTGAGCATTTAACATAGGCATACACGGTATCATAAAAGTCTTTTCTTTTCAAAACATATACTTATAAATACTTCAATATCATCATAACTTCATAACATCTAGCATGCATAAAGAACCTAGTTCGTAAGCATTCAGAGCATTTAACATAGGCATACACAGTATCATAAAGTCTTTTCTTTTCAAAACATATACTTATAAATACTTCAATATCATCATAACTTGTTTGGGGGGCCCAGGTTAAGTACCACATAATGCGCGTTCCTAATAGGTCAGTAGCGAGCCACCTCTATTAGAGCAAGACCTCTTACGCCTTACCGTGGCAAGACCTCTTACGCCTTCTTCTTGTGTCCCTATGGATTTGATTAACGACCACCGACGGGTCGGGTACTTAACCTCTTGCAAAGTAAAATACTTAATTCTTTTCTTTTCATAATATAAAGAATGCTCTTGATCCCCATCATAAGAAGGGAAGCATCTTGATCTTATCTTGACATAAGGAGAGCTCTTGATCCCTACTTGAAAGGGAAGCATCTCCATCTTATCTTATCATAAGGAGAGCTCTTGATCCCTACTTGAAAGGGAAGCATCTCCATCTTATTTTATCATAAGGAGAGCTCTTGATCCCTACTTGAAAGGGAAGCATCTCCATCTTAGTCATTTTATAAGGACACATGCATTCATAACATAAGAGTACCCTAAAGGGGTCCTAAAGCATAAACGGGTTCATCACATAAGCATGTTTCATGACATATTGCATCGTAAACATGAAGCATATTTCCTAAGCATATTCATGACATATTAAATCACAAAACATATTCTTCACCTAGGTATATTTTGGCACAATACTCCATAACTTGAAGCACATTCCCGAAGCATATACATGGCATATTACTTCACACAACATGTTCATCATGGCATATTACATCATAACAGGAAGTATATCTCCTAAGCTTATTCATGGCATATTAAATCGTAAAACATGCTCATCACATAGCCTAATTTCATGTTGCATTGAATCATAACATATTCATCACCCAAGCAAAGTTCATGTCATATTAAAACTATACACATAGCACAATTACATATAGGGTGTTTTCATGAAACCCTAACCCTAAAAACATGGGTTGGCGAAACTTGTAAGGGGCTCAAGCTTAGGTTTGGTCCCCAAAAATTCATCCATAAAGCATTATAACCTAGCTTAGCATCATGAGGGATATTTTCATGCAACCCTAACCCTAATTACCTAGGGTGGCCGAAACCTACAAGGGGCTCAACTAGGGTTCTTGCCACCTAATATTCATTCATGAGCATTATCATCTAGCATAGCATCATTAGGGATATTTTCATACAACCCTAACCCTAATTACCTAGGGTGGCCGAAACCTACAAGGGCCTCATCTTGGATGGTGGATACCCAAGGGTCTTACTTGAAACATACCAACCAAGAATATCACTTTAGGATCAAGTTCATGCAACCCTAACCCTAAAATCTTGGGGGTGGCCGAACCATATAGGGTCATCACCTTTGCACTTTGGTCTCCTAAAGGTATCTACTTGAAACATATCACCCATAAAAACCTCCCTTAGTAGCATTTTCATGAATCCTAGCCCACCAACTTAGTTGGCCGAAACTTATAAGGCTACAATTTCATATTTCTTTCAAGCAACCAACCCTATCAAACTAATATACTGCAGGTGAGGGGAAAACTTACTTCCTTCGCTTTGCTTGAGGAGATGACCTAATGGAAGTCACCTAGCTCTCTCCTAGCTTGCAAGGGGCTCTCGGCCAAAGGAAGAAGAAGAAGGGCTTAGGTTTCGGTGAGAATGAAGAGAAGAGGAAGAAGGAAAGAAGAAGTGGCCAAGTGGAACTTCTCTCTTCTTTATAAAGGGGAGGAAGAGAAGTTTCTCTTCTCTTTGTCAAGCCTCTTCATTTACCCTCCTCCCCTGTATCTATCGGTTCCCCGTTTCCTCTAATGATATGATTCTATTGGGCTCATGGTTAGTGGGTGCATCTATAAGGCTTGGCTATCTCTAGAGGTGGGGGGTTCAATTCCTAGGCTTTGCATCTCTTTTTGGCTTATTTTCTTTTATTTCTCCAAAAAGGCCTACATAAAGCCTATCATCATAAAGCCAAAAATTCTCGTAAAATTGCTAGAATTTCACGGGCGTTACAATCCCTCATACCTTGTAAAAGTTTCATCCTCGAAACTTAAAACAATTCCGGGTACTTCTGCCTCATGTCCTCCTCGCGTTCCCAAGTAGCCTCCTCATATTGCGAATTCTGCCACAGGACCTTCACTAAGGGCACCTCTTTGTTCCTTAGTCTCTTGACATCTCGGTCTAGTATCTGGATAGGCCGACTTTCGATACTCAGGTCCTCTTGAACGTGTACAATTTGTGGCTCGATCACTTGGTCCGCCTCCGATATGCATTTCTTGAGCATAGAGACATGGAACACGTTGTGTATAGCCGACATCTCTTGGGGCGGCTCAACAGTACGCCACCTTGCCCACTCTGTGATATCGGATAGGGTCCCACGTAACGTGGATTCGGCTTTACCCTTCCTTCCAATCTCATCACTCCCTTCATAGGGGTCACTCGAGAATACCAGGTCCCCGACTTCGAATTCTAACGGTCTACGCCGCATATCCGCATAGCTCTTTTGTCGGCTCTGAGCAGTTTCGATTCTCTGACGGATATTCTGTATAGCGCGGGTGGTATTGTCAATAATATAGGCCTGAAGACCCATTTCCCTCCTTTCACCACCCTCGTACCAACAGATAGGAGACCTGCATCTTCTCCCGTATAGAGCTTCATAGGGTGCCATTCCAATGGTAGCCTGGTAGCTGTTGTTGTAAGCAAACGCGCACAAATATCGACACCAGCTCCCCTTAAAGTCTAGAGCACAGGCCCGCAGCATATCTTCCAGCACCTGGTTCACTCTTTCCGTCTGACCGTCGGTCTGAGGATGAAACGCAGTGCTGAATCTCAACTTAGTGCCAAGAGCCTTCTGAACACATTCCCAGAGATGGGAGGTAAAATGGCCATCCCGGTCAGAAATAATAGCCTTAGGCACTCCATGTAATTTGATAATTTCCTTGACATATAATTGAGCTAGCTGCTCAACCGAATAGGTCATCTTGATTGCCAGGAAATGGGCAGACTTTGTCAACCGGTCTATGATTACCCATATAGCATCGTAACCATTTGTCGTTCTGGGTAATCCCGAGATGAAATCCATGGAAATTTCTTCCCATTTCCACTCGGGAATCTGTATTGCAGAATCCCCGGGTTTACGGTGTTCGCCTTCACCTTCCGCGGCAGTCGACAGTGTTGGCGTCGAGCCACATCCCTTTTCATGCCGGACCACCAAAATTTATCCCTTAAGTCCCGATACATTTTATTAGATCCGAATGCATGGTATAAGGTGTTCCATGGGATTCCTCGAGTATCTTCTAGTAACTCCGGATCGTTCGAATGCATAGGCGATCCGGAAGTATAATAATCCGCCATCGGTGATGAATCCATTATCCCTTCCTTCCGGACTTCTTGTTTGAACTTCGGATGTACGAATCACCATCTTGCTTTCCCTTTATATCGTCGAACAAATGTCGGCGTTATAGTCATGGTGGAAAGTTGTCCAGAAATGATTTCTATTCCGTAATTCATTACTTCACTTTTCAGGGGTTGAGATAGCATCGATAAGGACATCAAAGCGGCACCGGACTTTGTTTCCACTCATTATTCGTATGTTCGAGTCTAGCAACATTGATCAATTATACCATACACTTCCCATGCAAACTCATCTTTAATTTCAAAAAGAACGACTCATCATCTTTTATTCATATTTTCGCACTGTAAGGAATAATGTTAACATATAACATTCTTTATTCCTAATTGGAACAACGAAACTACTTAAGAAGATAGTTCATTATGACTCCCACTAGGACAAACCCTAGTGCGGTTGTAACTATTTTTAGTCCTATCTTCCCCGCCTCACTAGGGTAGTCTCCTACCGCCACTAAGTTGACTGCTTAACCCTCTTCCTTCCTCTTGAGGCCGCTACCACCGGATTCTCTACCACAGCTTCTCTTGAACCTTGTGCTCCGGTAGCTCGGCCAACTCCGCATATGTTATCCGCCTTCATAGCGGCCCCATACGTGATGTGCGACTACCATGAAATCGTTTGGCGAGGCGTACCAAGGCCCATATCCGATAATTATCCAAGATCGGAAACTCCCGCCGAGTCTCCTAAAGAGACCATCGAGTCTCCTCATGTGTCCGACCCCACCATCAGTTTATAAACTATCTCTTCAATAGCTTCCTCAATCGGTTTGGGACACATCACGACGGGTCATGGTAGTCATCGTCTGTGCCATCTCGAAATTGAAAAATGAAGTCAAGATAAGACCGACTAACCCGTACTAAACCGGCTTATTTCAATTCATATGAGCATAGACCCGACACCGATAATTATGAAAATCAGATCTTCGAAATTTTTGGAATGGTATGTCTGGGTTAAAGACATGTTTCCATCATATAAAGCATGGTAAGGTATTGTTGCCATCTCAATCACAAGTACGGTTCCATTATACTAAACATAACGAGGTCTTATTTCTATCTAAGTCACAAGTGTGATTCCAATCTACTAAAACATGATAAGGTATTATTTCTATCTAGATCACAAGTGTGATTCCAATCTACTAAAACATGATGAGGTATTATTTCTATCTAGATCACAAGTGTGATTCCAATCTACTAGAACATGAGGAGGTATTATTTCTATCTAGATCACAAGTGTGATTCCAATCTACTTAAAACATGATAAGGTGTTATTTCTATCTAGATCACAAGTGTGATTCCAATCTACTAAAACATGATGAGGTATTATTTCTATCTAGATAGGAGTCATTCTTCATTATAAAAGAAACTCAGTATGCATAAAGTTACTTACTTGGAAATAGCAGGATGGAGGCTTGATGTGTGATAGTGGAAAGGTGAACCCGCTCTGATACCACCTGTAGCGCCCGCCCTTATCTGCTCTCAGGGCGGTGCTACTTGGGTCTATATATTTTTTTTTTATTAGCATACTACATATGGAACCATTCAAAGTCTACATGCTTGAACAGGTTATCATAACTGAAATCTTCTTTGGCACATGCATCACCTATCTTATTCATCATTAGCATGACCACATATCTTATCTTATTTCATAACATGCATAGCGAAAGGATTCGTTCATGAGTTCTAACATGTCGAACCTCTTAAATTAAGAGATACTCATTAAACACAAGTCTTATAAGCGGAAGCAATGTCTTAAATTGTTCTTAGAGCATATAAATATAAGAAGATAGTGTAGGGTCTTCTTTCACCATGCCACTATCACACACGCACATGGCCCCTCCTGCCACTCCCTCTAGTGCAGACTTCCTTTATCTGCAGTATATGGACAACATAAACTATAAGCATATAGCTTAGTAAGATCCTTGCCTACTCACAAAAACCACGATTTCATCAAACTATTAGAACATGAGCATGCTGGCATAGAAAATGACCTAAGCATTTCATAGCAACACTAATCAACAACATATCCAGGTAATAGTACAAAAAGAACTAAGCATTGCATAGAATTGTTCATAAGCAGGTTAAGCATAATTAATCTAAGCAGGGCATACTTTGAACATGAGCGTTATAACTGCATAAACTAAGCGTGCATGAAAGAACGTAATCATAAGCATTTGGTTAACTTGAACATAAACATTTATAATAACATAAACCCTAATCATGCGTATGAACATAGTCGCAAGTATTCTTAACCTTACCCTTAACCTTCACCACATCATAAATTCTAAACTACCATAAAGTACATAGTCACCACATACTTAGACTTAACTCTAAACATCATAACTTCATAACATCTAGCATGCATAAAGAACCTAGTTCGTAAGCATTCAGAGCATTTAACATAAGCATACACAATATCATAGAAGTCTTTTCTTTTCAAACATACACTTATAATTAATTCAATATCATCATAACGTCATAACATCTAGCATGCATAAAGAACCTAGTTCGTAAGCATTCAGAGCATTTAACATAAGCATACACAATATCATAAAAGTCTTTTCTTTTCAAAACATATACTTATAAATACTTCAATATCATCATAACTTCATAACAACTAGCATGCATAAAGAACCTAGTTCGTAAGCATTCAGAGCATTTAACATAAGCATACACAATATCATAAAAGTCTTTTCTTTTCAAAACATATACTTATAAATACTTCAATATCATCATAACTTCATAACATCTAGCATGCATAAAGAACCTAGTTCGTAAGCATTGAGCATTTAACATAGGCATACATGATCATAAAAGTCTTTTCTTTTCAAAACATATACTTATAAATACTTCAATATCATCATAACTTCATAACATCTAGCATGCATAAAGAACCTAGTTCGTAAGCATTCAGAGCATTTAACATAGGCATACACAGTATCATAAAAGTCTTTTCTTTTCAAAACATATACTTATAAATACTTCAATATCATCATAACTTCATAACATCTAGCATGCATAAAGAACCTAGTTCGTAAGCATTCAGAGCATTTAACATAGGCATACACAGTATCATAAAGTCTTTTCTTTTCAAAACATATACTTATAAATACTTCAATATCATCATAACTTCATAACATCTAGCATGCATAAAGAACCTAGTTCGTAAGCATTCAGAGCATTTAACATAGGCATACACAGTATCATAAAGTCTTTTCTTTTCAAAACATATACTTATAAATACTTCAATATCATCATAACTTGTTTGGGGGGCCCCAGGTTAAGTACCACATAATGCGCGTTCCCTAATAGGCTGGGGTAGCGAGCCACCAGTCCTATTAGAGCAAGACCTCTTACGTCTTACCAGGGCAAGACCTCTTACGTCTTCTTGTGTCCCTATGGATTTGATTAACGACCACCTGACGGGTCGGGTACTTAACCTCTTGCAAAGTAAAATACTTAATTCTTTTCTTTTCTAGACATAATATAAAGAATGCTCTTGATCCCCATCATAAGAAGGGAAGCATCTTGATCTTATCTTGACATAAGGAGAGCTCTTGATCCCTACTTGAAAGGGAAGCATCTCCATCTTATCTTATCATAAGGAGAGCTCTTGATCCCTACTTGAAAGGGAAGCATCTCCATCTTATTTTATCATAAGGAGAGCTCTTGATCCCTACTTGAAAGGGAAGCATCTCCATCTTAGTCATTTTATAAGGACACATGCATTCATAACATAAGAGTACCCTAAAGGGGTCCTAAAGCATAAACGAGTTCATCACATAAGCATGTTTCATGACATATTGCATCGTAAACATGAAGCATATTTCCTAAGCATATTCATGACATATTAAATCACAAAACATATTCTTCACCTAGGTATATTTCATGGCACAATACTCCATAACTTGAAGCACATTCCCGAAGCATATACATGGCATATTACTTCACACAACATGTTCATCATGGCATATTACATCATAACAGGAAGTATATCTCCTAAGCTTATTCATGGCATATTAAATCGTAAAACATGCTCATCACATAGCCTAATTTCATGTTGCATTGAATCATAACATATTCATCACCCAAGCAAAGTTCATGTCATATTAAAAACTATACACATAGCACAATTACATATAGGGTGTTTTCATGAAACCCTAACCCTAAAACCATGGGTTGGCCGAAACTTGTAAGGGGGCTCAAGCTTAGGTTTGGTCCCCAAAAATTCATCCATAAAGCATTATAACCTAGCTTAGCATCATGAGGATATTTTCATGCAACCCTAACCCTAATTACCTAGGGTGGCCGAAACCTACAAGGGGCTCAACTAGGGTTCTTGCCACCTAATATTCATTCATGAGCATTATCATCTAGCATAGCATCATTAGGGATATTTTCATACAACCCTAACCCTAATTACCTAGGGTGGCCGAAACCTACAAGGGCCTCATCTTGGATGGTGGATACCCAAGGGTCTTACTTGAAACATACCAACCAAGAATATCACTTTAGGATCAAGTTCATGCAACCCTAACCCTAAAATCTTGGGGGTGGCCGAACCATATAGGGTCATCACCTTTGCACTTTGGTCTCCTAAAGGTATCTACTTGAAACATATCACCCATAAAAACCTCCCTTAGTAGCATTTTCATGAATCCTAGCCCACCAACTTAGTTGGCCGAAACTTATAAGGCTACAATTTCATATTTCTTTCAAGCAACCAACCCTATCAAACTAATATACTGGTGAGGGAAAACTTACTTCCTTCGCTTGAGGAGATGACCTAATGGAAGTCACCTAGCTCTCTCCTAGCTTGCAAGGGGCTCTCGGCCAAAGGAAGAAGAAGAAGGGCTTAGGTTTCGGTGAGAATGAAGAGAAGAGAAAGAAGGAAAGAAGAAGTGGCCAAGTGGAACTTCTCTCTTCTTTATAAAGGGGAGGAAGAGAAGTTTCTCTTCTCTTTGTCAAGCCTCTTCATTTACCCTCCTCCCATTTATCTATAGGTTCCCCTTTTCCTCTAATGATATGATTCTATTGGGCTCATGGTTAGTGGGTGCATCTATAAGGCTTGGCTATCTCTAGAGGTGGGGGGTTCAATTCCTAGGCTTTGCATCTCTTTTTGGCTTATTTTCTTTTATTTCTCCAAAAAGGCCTACATAAAGCCTATCATCATAAAGCCAAAAATTCTCGTAAAATTGCTAGAATTTCACGGGCGTTACACTTCTCTCCCCCCCACAAGGTAAGCCAAAGCATGAGTTCCATTGGTGAAGGGTCCACTCATGCTCAATGTTAAAAAGCCTAAAAGTTATCCTACCCTCCTCGCTCTCTCTCTCCGTTAAAATTTTCGCCTCTAAGGAACTCAAAAATTCCAAAACTATCCTAAGCTAGGTTAGGTGCTTTATTCCCATAATCTCTTACCACCCCATTTTTGCAAATAGGGTTTGCATATCACCCAACAACCCTAAAGATTGTCGCAAATCCTCATCTAAGTACCTAGTAGCAGTAAGTTTACGAGTAGAGAGCATATTGTATCTATCTCTTTGTTCATTATTGCAAAAAAGTAGAGTGGGTAGGGCGTTTCCCTCCTCCGAAGCTTGAGGGGCGTCGGCTCTCCTTGTTCGTCGCTCCGAGGCGCCAGATCGGGGTGCTACAATCTTGGTCCTCCTCATCTTTGCTTCTTTTGGCTTCTTTAGAGGTTCAAAATGCTTTTAGATGGTGGGGAAGATGAAATCACATGGCTAGGGCAAGAACTTTTGAAGCACACGACGCAAATGGGGTGAAAACACACGGCTCACCCCATTTAACCTCGCGCACCACGGCCATGTGAAAACACACGGCCAAGCCATGTGCGCCTCTAGTCAATCAGGCACGGCCGTGGGAAATACACGGCCAGGTCGTGTGTCCCCTTTTTATGCCCATTTGTGCACCATGGTCCAAATTTTCTCATATTCTTCGCCGTGTAGGCTAATATGGATTTTATTTTTGTCTAGCAAAGTTCTTTTCTATTCCTAACTCTAAATGTGATGGAAATCAAAACTAGAATCAAACAAATGTAAGCAATGCAATCAAAAAGGAAAATCTAAAACTAAACTTGGGTTTCCTCCTAAGAAGTGCTTTGTTTAAGGTCGTTTAGCTCGATCGCACTCTACTATCAACTCGGCTCTGGTGGTTCAGTGAACCTCCATTCATCTGTCTCGGGATCTTCATCTGGAGGTTCCGGCTTAATTCTGCTAAATGTGAAGTCGTCGAGGGAGAAAGCTCTATGCTTCAAAAGGCTGAAAAGGATGACCTCCCCATCTACCTCCAGGGAGATCTGGTGTGCCTTCACATCTATGCATGCCCCTGCAGTCGCTAGAAAAGGCCTTCCCAGAATGATGGGATTCTGGGGATTTGGTCTTGTGTTCAGTATGATAAAGTCCGTGGGTATTATAAAATCCTCAATCATCACAGGCACGTGTGGTAGCAAACCAATGGGCTCCTTGACTGAATCATCCCCCATACGAATACAAGATTCGCTGGTAGGAGCCCGCTCAGTCCAATCTTCAAATAATATGCGTAGGGCATCACACTGACTGATGACCCCAAGTCGCATAGCACTTTGTCGAAGCTCTCCCCATAAATTAAACAAGGAATAACGAATTCACCAGGGTCCTCAAGCTATATTGGAATCTTCTCTTCCAACTCTGCTTGGTTAGGCAGGGTGGAAACCATGGTTGCACACCCCTTGGTGAATTGGCTACTTTGCCCCACTCCTTCCTCTTTTTCTTGACTCGCTGGAGAGCTCTTCACAGGTTACGACACGGATTGGGCTATTTGGGCCACTTGCATCTCCAACATCCTGGTATGACTTGCAAGGTCGTCAACGGTGGCCTTCAAGTCTTTGAGTGATTCTTCAGACTTTTGATGTTGGCGACGAAATTCCTCATTGGCCTTAGTTTGGGTAGCAATGAATTCCTCCATCATCAGTTCCAGTATGGACTTCTGTGGTCGCTGCCCATTGCCCTTCTGCTGCTGCCCATACTCCCCTGATGGTTGGGAGTTTCCCGAGTTATTCTTATAAGAGAAATTCAGGTGATTCCTCCATCTGGGATTGTAGGTATTGGAGTATGGGTTGTGGGGCCTTTGGTCATAGTCCCCAATCGCGTCACAATGCTCAATCTGCTCGTCTGAGGTCCCCCGCCCTTCAAAGTGGTCATCTTGATACGCTGCCGCTCCCTCTCCAAAATCAATGGTCGCGCATGCAGATGAAGGATTCAAAGATTCAAACCATCTACTGAGCGCATCCATCATTGCTGAAAGGTGGTCCATGGAGTTGACAGTGTATCGTCCCACATCAGGTGTAGGTTGACCACGTTCAGAAGCCCATTGATGGTGGTTCTGGGCCACCTCTTCAATAAGCTCTTCCGCTTCCTTTATGGTCTTATTCATCAGTGCTCCTCCTGCGGTAGAATCTAAGGACATCTTCGTAGCATAAGCAATCCCATTATAGAAAATGTGGATCACCAGCCACCTCTCCAGTCCGTGGTGGGGGCATTAGTAGAGTAGCCCCTTGTAGCGATCCCAAGCCTCAAATAGGGACTTCCCCTCCTTCAGGCGAAAGCTCATGATAAGATCACGCATCTGAGTAGTCTTACTTGGTGGGAAGTATTTATTCAGAAATTGTTGCTCACATTGATCCCATGTAGTGATGCTACTAGAAGGTAAGGAGTGAAGCCATGCCTTAGCTTTATACCGTAGTGAAAACGGGAACAGGCTAAGGCGTATCGCGTCAGAAGGGACTCCGTTCATTTTCATCGTGGGTCGTTTTCGATTTAACTGCACCCTTCTCCCCGCAGTTGCAGGAGATCAGGTTTACCCTTAGGTTCCTTAATCAAACCTCCTAAATTTTAGATTGCAAGGGCTGTCACCCCTCGTATCGCCTAAGCGCAGCGAAAATAAAGCCAAATACGCATAGATATAGTAAAGAGCAACTACCAATTGTCAAATCAAACTCATGGGCAGAATTTAACGTGAACCAACATTGTTTATGTACACCAGCTACTCCCTAATCCTAGAATCGAAAGTACTACTCCATGTATACGAAGGAAGAATCACAAAACATGTCTAATATTGAATACATAAGGAATGAAATGCAGAAATAGAGATATACAATGCTTTCATGATCTTCTCTCCGGCGTTGAATTTCAAGGTGTGGACCTACGACGACGTTCCTCCTCCCCATTGCAAGTTACCGAAGCTTTTTAGGGTTTCGGCGTCCCATCCTAGCCGTTGTGCCTCCCCACTTGGGTTTGGATGGAGCCATCCTTATATAGACATCGCCTCGGACCGCTGCAAAATCCGGAAAAAAATCATAGTCATGCAAATCCATCGGGTCACCACACGACCAGGCCATGTGCGACCCTAGGGTGCTGATCTCACCCATTGGACACGGGCGTGTGAATCCACATGCCCTGGTCATGTCCCACTCTGCGTCTAGCTGCGAAATGTCCTTCTTTTGCTCCGAAAATGCATCTTTTTCACCCGAAAAGCTAACTTGCACACAAAAGTACAACGAGCAGACCTCCGAACAAGAAAATAGGAAATGCGTGCAAAAATAAAGTAACATATGCATGAAACTAATACAAAATGCAATGAGATGTGAGCGAAAACTACTCCTAAAACCCTATATGTTTTGCTCACATCAAGATCCACACCTTAATTGAAACACCCCACTCCATCAGTCCCTTCTCACTCAACCACAATCGAGTAAACCTCAGAACCAACCATTCACAGCCACTTACAGCCGTTCACAGCCATTAACAGCCTACAAAAACCCCAACTCATAGCCGCACAACACTCACAACTCCACACATAGCCACCAACAGCCCATAAACAGCCAACACATCCTGCTTATTCACCGAAACAACCTACTCGAGTTTTCTCCTCTCACTCATAGTCGCACAGCTGACATCAAACCCATTCACAGCCATTACAACAACACAACAACCCACAAATCTCATATCCACACTAATACACATCTCTATTTGTAGCCCAGAACAGAGTTGCTACTTCACAGCCGGCCAAACTCCAACCCACATTCGTCTTAACCGACCAAAACTCTAACTCATAGCCAACCCCATCCCCCCGATCATAACACAGCGACAATCAACCAAACTACACCAACAGCAGACGAAAGAAAAAGATATAGTTCAAGATATATGTGACCTTGGGATCCATCGATGGTGTTCCTCCCCTAATCCTCTATTCATCCACACCACCGACACTCACAATTATTGTTCAAAATCACAAATTCAAACTGAATGAGAGAAGGCTCAGCTAGGACTTAAATCTCGTCCAAAATCAAGGAAAAACCATGCCTCACCTTGCTCTGACAAAAAAATGGTGGCTTCTGGGCAGAATACGGTGTCGACACCGCCGACCCAAGCACCCAGCCATGCGCACCTTTGCTGCTCTGGCTCGTCCATGGGCACCGATGAGGAAACTCGCTTGCCACCACTTGCAGTGAAGTGGATGGGTTGTGGTCAACCGTCTCTTGCAAAGAAAGGGGACGACTGTGGTTGGTCGTCGCTTGCAGAGAAAGGGGACAGGCAGATGTCAGAGAGGTCGTGAGAGGAAAGGGGCTCGCGAGAAGGAAAACTCGTGAGAAAGAAAAACAGTGAGGAGGAGAGGGAGAGTTTCGGCCACGGGTCGCTTCGGAGAAGAAGAGAAAAATGTGAGGCATAGCGTCGTGATGGGGAAGAGAAGGGGTTCGCAAGTGAAGAAATGCTCCCATGGAGAAACTGCCGGACAGCGTGAACGACACGATCATTAAGGGAAACGAGTCGGGTTTTGGGGATAACGGGCCGGGTTTCAGACCCTATAAGTAGTTAACCCTTGGTTCAATTGAACCCAAATTCCATTAAACCAATAAACTCTTGAGCTATGTTAGGTTTAAATTAAATCCCTAATCATGCCTCAAAAAATTTTATTAACCCACTAATAAAATTACCCTTTAGCCATCTATTTGGGGTATTTTACATTATCCCCCACTTAATAAAATTTGGTCCACAAATTTTGTACTTAATTGCGAAAATTAATTCAAGCAAATTTGTGAAATGACCAAATTCCTCAAGTGAACAGATGAGGGTATCGAGCTCGGATAATATCTTCTACCTCCCACGTAGCCTCCTCATCAGTATGATGTTGTCATCCAACCATTATGAGTCGGATGGTTTTGTTTCACAACTGACGCTCCTTGCGACCAAGAATCAACACTGGAATCTCTTCATAAGTCACATTCGTCTGGAGTGGAATTGGTACCTCTTTCAGAACATGATCAGAATGCGACATGTATTTCCTCAGTATAGAAACATGAAATACATTGTGAACACCTGCAAGTGTCAGAGGTAAAGCCAACCGGTAAGCTACACCCCCAATCCGCTTCAATATCTCAAATGGACCAATGTAGCGTGGCACTAATTTTCCTTTTAGCCAAAATCTTTTGACTCCTTTGGTGGGTGAAACTCGTAGGAATACATGATCCCCAACTGGAAATTCCAAAGGTCTTCGCCTCCAGTCCGCATAACTCTTCTGTCGATCCTGTGCCTTGGATAACCGTCATCTGATTACTTGCACCAACTCTGCATCATGCTGAATACTCTATGGCCCCAGCAACTGTCGTTCCCCAACCTCCTCCCACAACAAAGGAGATCTACAGGGTCTACTGTATAAGGCCTCAAAAGGAGCCATCTGAATAGAAGAGTGGTAGCTATTGTTATAGGAAAATTCAACTAAATGAACATGGTCCTCCCAACTGCCTCCAAAATCCATAACACAAGATCTCAGTAAATCCTCAAATGTCTAAATGGTACACTCAAACTGTTCATCTTTCTACAGATGAAATGTTTTACTAAGTCGAAGCTCTGCGCCCATGGCCTGCTAAAAACTCTGCCAAAATCACGAGGTAAACCACGGATCTCTATCAGATATGATACTCAAAGGCACCCCATGCAGCCTGATAATATCTCGGCAGTACAACTCTGCCAGACGATTCAACGGGTCTATTCCACGAATAGGCAGAAAGTGAGAAGATTTGGTTAATCGATTCACGATCACCCAAATCGCATCATGCCCTTTATGGGTTCTGGGCAATCTCGTAATGAAATCCATAGTGATATGCTCCCACTTTCATTCCGGAATCGGAATTTCCTGAAGCAACCCAGAGCGAGTTTCTGATTTTCAGCCTTTACCTGCTGGCATACTAAACATCGAGCAACAGAGTCTGCAATATCTCTCTTCTTCCCATTCCACTAGTATAAGTATTTCAAATATCGGTACATCTGAGTACCACTAGGATATATAGCAAATCTCGAATGATGTGCTTCCTATAGCAACTCTTCCTTAACTGGATGCATGTTCGGAATACATAATTGTCCACAAAAATGAAACACTCCATTCTCGTCACTCAAAAAATCTGTCTGACGTTCTGAGTCTATTGTGTTGCATAAGAACTGCAAATGTTGATCACTAACTTGTGCTTCTTTGATTTTCTCAACAATAGTGGACTGGGCAACCATAGAAACCAATATTCCCCAGGATATTTGACCTTGTTCAGATAATCCTAACTTCGAGAACCATCAAACTAGATCGGTAATTGTTGTCAGATGATTGGTCAGAACCCCACGAGACTTCCTGCTCAGCGCATCTGCTACCACATTAGCTTTTCCCGGATGATAATGGATTGTGCAGTCGTAATTCTTCAGATATTTCATTCACCTCCTCTGTCTCAGGTTCATCTCTTTTTGTGTGAATAGATATTTCATACTTTTATAGTCTGTGTAGACCTCAAATGTAATTTCATATAAGTAGTGCCTCCATATTTTTAATGCGAAAATGATGGATGCCAACTCTAGATTGTGCAATGGATAATTCCATTCGTGATCCTTTAGTTGGCGGGAGGCATAAGATACCACCTGGTTGGACTGCATCAGAATTGCACCCAACCCTTGGATAGAAGCATCAGTATATAGGATCATCCCATCAACACCAGAAGGAATCACTAAGACTGGTACAGAAATTAGCCATCGCTTAAGCTCCTGGAAGCTAGTTTCACAAGCTTCTGACCAGGAGAACTTGACCCCTTTCCGAGTCAGGCGAGTGAGTGGCATGGTAATACTTGAGAATCCCTCCATGAATCTCTGATAATACCCCGCCATACCTAGGAAACTATGGACCTCTTGAACTGATTTTGGCTGCTCCCAACTGGTAATCGCCTCGATTTTCTGATAATCTATAGAAATACCTCTGTTGGACATCACGTGTCCAAGAAAACTCACTGAGGATAACCAAAATGCACACTTGCTAAATTTGGCATACAACTGCTCCCATCGCAACATCTCTAACACTATCCGCAGATGTTGTTCATGATCCCCCTCAAATCGAGAATATATCAATATATCATCGATGAATACTATCATAAATTGATATATATACCTCAAGAATACCCGGTTCATCAAGTTCATAAATACAGCTGGGGGATTCGTGAGACCAAAAGGCATAACCAAAAACTCGTAATGCCCATAACGAGTGTGAAATGTTGTTTTCTACACATCCTCATCTCTTATCCATGTTGGCAAGTATAATGAAAGTCGAGCCTTTGTATGAACATCTTCATTTTGAAATAAGAATCACATGATAATTGTTTGCATTTTATATTTATGCATAATGTCTGATACTTTACATTGAAGATAACATGGTGTGTGGTGTCGCACAGAAGGTCATATTATTAGTTCCTTATAGAGTATAAGTAGAGGCTCACAACCAAGATGGTTTTGGACAAACCATTGGCATGGTTGTAGTGTGATTTGATATTGGTTTATTTTGACCATAGAATTAGACTAGTATACTTTGTGTGGAGCAGGACCGATTTAGAGGTGATTCAATTTATACTGACTATATAATTGAATCGGACCTCAGATATTATGGTGTACATGCTCTTAATCCCGATATAATAATGGGCACATGTACTTAGTATTTATTTCTTTGATTTACCAATGTGCGAAATTTATGTATTAAATCGATAGGCCTGGTAAGTTGGAAAATAATATTATTTATATGATGTGTCATTGATTATAGGAGGAAACGATGTCCTATACACTAGGATGATGATGTCCCCTTGAGGAGCTCATAAAGTTCATCATGTAAATCCTGCAGGTGGACTTGGTCCAACATGATGATAAGGATGAGTGGTACTACTCATGGAGTTAGATATTAATTAATTAAATTGTCAGTAATTTAATTAATTAATGGACATTCGATATCCTAAACACGGGGAGATATTTTATACAAATAATATGTGGAGCCCATATTTATTTATTGGGGTTGGTGAGGTAGATCAATGATGATCCTCTAGTGGAATGGATCATCATTAATGGATCAGGTTTTGTGTGGTTCGGATCCATTAAGTGGCCAAGATCCAACTTCTCCTCATGGTCCCTATTGAAGCCTAGACCTAAGGGCATCCAAGGGTTGGCGTTGGAAAGGATTGGGCGGCAAGGAGATAGGAGGTGTGCTAGGGTTTTGTCTCTTTGGCCGACGGCACAAGAGGGTCTAGGTTTCCTTCTCTCTCTCTTGGCCAGCGCACCCTCTTCTTCTCCTAGGGCCGACGGTGCCACCTTCTCTCTCTCCCTTGGCCGGTGGCAACAAGAGAGCTCTCTTGGCCGGTACTCCTTTCCTCCCCTTAGGGCCGGTGGACGCCAACCTTGGTGATTGGTGGTCGGCACAATTAAGGAGAAGAAAGGAGCTTTTGTTCTTCCCTTGTTCGGAGCGAGCAAGGAAGGGAAGACACATGGTCTAGGAGGCTTCGACTCTTGGAAGATCGTCGCCCACACGACGTCCAAGAGCAGGATAGGAATACAATAGAAGATCAAGAGATAAAACAAGAGGTATAATCTTGTTTAATTTTGATTAGTGTTCTTTTGTATTTTGTATGTTATTGATTAACATGGACCCCCAATGATAAACACAAAAATCGGCGATCCATTCATCGTCTATTCCTCGGCTAATCGAGGAAAAGAGTTAGGTTGCTTGAATAACAAATTTGTTCAAGCGACTACTCAAATCGAATAGCACGATGATGGATCGGTTGCTTGGGTAATCCATCTCCGTTCGAATTAATTTTTTTTTTAATTCGGGGATGAGTGATAGGATCACCATGCATAAGCGACCGAAGCGAGAAGCAATTCCCTTCAATCCAAAGCTGATAATAGCCTGACCACAGATCAATTTTAGAATACACACTTGCATCCTTGAGCTGATCAAAAAAATCCTCTATCCTCGACAATGGATATTTGTTCTTAACTATGACTCGATTTAGTTGTCGATAGTCAATACATAACCGCAATGATCCTTCCTTCTGACAAAAAGTACCGGAGCTCCCCATGGAGAAACGCTAGGCCGAATAAATCCATTATCTAACAACTTCTGCAGTTTCACTTTAAGTTTGTTTAACTCCTTTGGTGTCATCCGATAAGGAGTTTTCGATACCGGAGTGGTACCTGGAATCACCTCTATCGCAAATTCTACTTGCCTAGGAGGTGACAAGTCTGGAAGTTCATTTGGAAATACATCCAGATACTCTCGGACTATTCGCACATTAGAGAGGGGTGGTAGTCCTTCGTTCTCAACTTTGACTAAAGATAGTAAATTACCCTGACAACCATGGGCCAACAACTTCTGAGCCTGTAATGCAGATATAATGGATAGCCTATCATCTCTAGTGCCAATGAATTTCCATGCAAGTTGATCCGGTGGTCGAAAAGTCACTACTCTCGCTCTATAATCCACTGTAGCATAATAAGTAGTCAACAAATCCATACCGAAAATGATGTCAAATTCCACCGTCTCTAACACCTGGGAGGTCCACCGTAAGGATATGCCCATCAAAATATAATGGGAAACCTTTGATTTCTTGGTGGCTAGTGAGAACCTCTCCCGATGGAAAAGATACTGCTAACCCACAAGATCAAACCATCGGAATCATTCTGACTCTACCCAAAAATATTCTAGATACGAATGAATGTGAAATGTCGGTATCAATCAAAGTATCAACATATATAGAATAAACTGAAACCATACCCCTTATGATTGATCCCTTAGCCCGCTGTGCCTCATCTCTGATGATGGCATAAAGACGTATAGTCTCCATATTTGATGGTTGCGTCCCTGTTAAAGTAGTAGAGTGCCTCCACTCAAGTTGCATCTGGCTCGGTGGTACTGAAGACTGAGTCGACTGCGCAGGCATAATGTACCCTAGAGAGCTAGCTGGTAAAAACTACAGTGCAGGTACCCCTAGATAGTAGATCACTAGAGATGCAGGATACTGGATAGATGTCGGCATCACTAAAGAGGCACCACCCTATATCTGATACAACTGTGCCTGTGGAGGTACTGGCGGCTCTGACCATACGACAATGTTTGCGGTGTTGTCCTCTGCTGCCACTGCTAGCTAGACTTCCTTCTCTTATTAGAGCTATCAGAAAACTCCAACTGTGCTCTCAATGTATACTCCCGGCTAGTATGCCCAGGTTGCTTGCAATAATAGCAAACAGGCTGCTCTAAGGGGCACTCTAGAACTTTGTGGCTTTCAGATCCACATTTATAATACCCAGTCCAGTTCCGACCCTTACGGCTCTTCTGAGACCCTCAAGAATACTCAGAAACTGGACACTTCCCCTTCTGTAATCTAGCTGACCCCTCTGTAGCACCTCGAGTAGTTCCTTTTTGGTCTCGCCTCTTCTGAGTCTCCTTAGTTGAACCCTGGTTCAGCTACTTACTCTGGGTCATCTGTTTCTTAGTATCCTTTTCCCTAGAAATTTGTTGGGAAGTCATCTCAATGAAAATAGCTCGGTCCAATTCCTCCCTATAAGAGGTAATAGTAGATCCTGACATCCTGACCCAAATATAAGAAGCTAGTCCCTGAGTAAATTGGAACATCCGATCTCCATCCTGTATTACCAGATGAGGGTAGAACTCTGCAAGTCTAGTAAACTCCGCATTATATTTCATGACGGATCGGTCACCTTGTTTCAGACTTAGGAACTCTTGACGACGTGCCGTAGAAAATGCCGAGGGAAAATACTGTCTCCAGAAGGCATCTCGAAAGACTACCCAGGTAATCCCACGCTCCCAAAATAGGGTTTTCTACATCTTCCACCAAGAAACAGCCTGATCTCTAAGGTGGTATGAAACAAGGCCCACTTTCTCCTCGTCTGTACAATCCACGTACTCAAAAGTGTCCTCCAGATTTTCCAGCCAAGCACGGGCAATCCATGGATCAAACTCCCCTCAGAACAAGGTAAGTCTATCCTTAGCCGACCGCACTAATATGAGTATCTGTGCTTTATCATTGAGCCAATTAGACTCTAATGCATGCCAACAGACCTCAAATCTCGTGACAGAGACCATCGAGGGGCTCGAAGTGCGTGCTTGCACTCAACGCCCACAAGTGCATGGATGTCATCAAGTAATAAAAAATATCGATCCCACAGGGACTGAGATTTTGAGTGTCGGTCTGTCCAGTGGATGTGTTGTTGTTCGGTTTTGGAAATCTGAGGGTTTATGAATGCGATGTTGTCGGTGGTCCGAACTCAGTACGGTGTCACACGGAAAAAGAGAAAAGTTGCTACGAGGGTTTGGATTGGATTCTAGGACTTCGATTTCGTTTGTGTGTCGCAAAACATGCTATCAATTGAATGTATCTAGGTTTTCTAGCTAGGGTTTTGTGGAAAAGACATCATACATTATGGTACGAGGATACTGAATCGATCCCTGTGACGATCCGAAAATGATACACATTACCGACTCTATCGCATCCTTCTATCCATAGTTGCAGGCGATGAGGCCAACCTCTAGGTTCCTCCTAATATCCCCTAAATCTTAGATACAAGGACTATCACTCCTCGTATTGTCTATGCACAGAAGATAGAAAACCAAAACACAAAGCTATAGATCTAAACAATCATTCAACTGCAAATATATTTCAAGAATGGAAACATATTTGAAATAGCAATGTTCTACTCAACACAAACTACTCCCTTATCCCATATTGGAGAATCTACTCCATAAATACGAGAAAAGAGTCACAATACATTATAGAATTCATGAGTAAAACGATAAATGTGTAAGAAATATGAATTACAATGTAATTGCAGCTCTTCCCTCTAGTGTTGTGGTGCAGATCTTGATCCTCGAGCGACTCTCTCCTTCCCTAATGCGAGTTCCCGAAGCTTTTTAGGGCTCTAGAGTGTCGTCCTAGTCGGCAAGCCTCCCCCCTAGAGTTTGGGTGGAGCTTTCCTTATATAGACATCACACCAGATTGCTGTGAAATATGGTAAAAACCATAGTCGCGTCAAATCGCTTGGCCGCCACATGGTCGTGTGAAAACACACGGCCTGGCCGTGTATCAGGCTGTGGTGGCCGTTTTTGCCTTCTGAACACGGTCGTGTGTAGGCACACGCCCTAGTCGTGTTCCCCTCTGCGTTGAGCTACCAAATGTCTTCTTTTTGCTCCGAAAGTCCATCGTTTTCCCCACGAAATGCTATCCTGCACACAAAAGTATATAGAACAGATCTCCAAACCAAAAAATAAAAAATGCATAGAAAACAAAGTAAAATATGCATGAAACCAACATAAAATGAGATGAGATGTGAGCAAAAACTACTCCTAAAACCCTATATGTTTTGCTCACATCAATTCCTTCAGACTTAAGTCTTTGCTTGTCCTCAAGAAAACCTCGGTGCCATGAAATTTTAAAAGGTATTGTTCCATACATAGTATGTTAACTAGATTTATGAAGTGGTATTTGCAATCAAAGCAAAATAGATATGTTCTCGAAATTCACTAAGTTAGCTCCTCGTACTCGTGCTAAGCAAATCTTCTTAAGGGATACTCGTTCTATGGTGAGTTAAGTCTGGAGGTTTTTGTCGGAACCGAAGCTCTGATACCACTTGAAGGTAGGAAACTTCACTTCCCACTTCAACTCGGTCGCTTGTTCATAGCGATCCCTTCTACGTCCCCGGATAAAAAAATTTATCCTTGACAAGAGGGATTACCCAAGCTCCCGTTTCATCGTCGTGCTATTCGATTAGAGTTGTCACTTGAACAAACTTGTTGTTCAAGTCACCAACCTCTATTCTATGAATAGCCGTAGAATAGACGATGTACGGATCGCTGACTTTTGTGTTTATATTCGGGGTCCAAGTATATTTAACCATAAAAATAGAATACACAACATGTATATGATTGAAAAACAATTATAGACATGTTACAAAAGAAAATAGACAATCGTTATACCTCTCGATCTTCTATTGTATGTCCTTCCTCATTTTGGACGTCGTGTGGGCGACGATCTTCCAAAAGTCGAAGCTCCTAGATCACCAATCTTCCTATCATTGTTCTCTCCGAACAACAAAAGAAGATCAATAACAAAACTCTTCCTCTCCTTGCTTGCGCCAACCACCAAGCACCACCTTGGTGTGCGACGGCCAAAGGAATGGATGAAGGAGATGGATACCGGCCAAGAGCTCCAAGGGAAGACCCTAAGCTTTGTTTCCACCAACCAAGGAGAAGAAAAGGAGGGCTTCAATGATGGCCAAGGAGAGGAGAAGAAGACTTGGGCACCGGCCAACAACAAGAAGAAGAAGAGAAAGGAAATTCTTTCCTTAATTGAGGCCGCCCAACCCCCTTGCTCCTTGCCGCCCAAAACCCTAGCTCCTCCCTTGATTCTTATTCTCCACACAAACCCTAATCATCTCCTTTAATAGAGTTAGGGATAACCCTTTTTTTAATCTCCACCATTGGTTCTAGGGATTTAATCTCAACTGTCGGATCTAGAGATTTAATCTCAACCGTCGGATCTAGAGATTTAATCTCTACCATTGGATCTAGAGTTTTGTTTTCATCCATTGGATCTAGGCTTCATGAGGTTTTAATAGGCAACAATAGGGACCATGAGGAGGATTTGGATCTTAGCCACCCAATGGATCAAACCCACATAAAGTCCGATCCATTAATGATAATCCAATTCACTAGAGGATTATCATTGATCTACCTCACCAACCCCCATAAGTTAATATGGGCTCCATTTATTATTTGTACATTTTTCTACCCGTGTTTAAGATCTCGAATGTCCGTCGATTAATTAATTTACTGACAATTAATTAATCAACATCTAACTCCATGATTAGTACCACTCAACCTTATCATCATGTCGGACCAAGTCTACCTGCAGGGTTTACATGATGAACCTTATGAGCTCCTCAAGGGGACATCATCATCCTAATATATAGGACACGGTTTCCTCCTATAATCAACAGCACACCATATAAATAATATCATTTCCCAACTTACCGAGCCTATCGATTTAATCTATAATTCTCGCCCATTAGTAAATCAAAGAAATGAATACTAAGTATATGTGCCCGTTATTATATTGGGATTAAGAGCATGTACAATATATTATCTGAGGTCCGATTCGATTATGTAGTCAGCAATAAATCGAATCACCTCTAAGTCGATCCTGCTCAATACACACAAAGTGTACTAATGTGATTCTATGGTCAAGACAAACCAATACAAAATCACACTACAACCAGACCAATGGTTTGTCCAAAGCCATCTAGGTTGTGAGCCTTTATTTATACTTTACAATGGACCGATAACATGATCTTCTGTGTGACACTACACACCATGTTATCTACAATGTAAAGTATCAGACTATATGCATAACCAAAAATATGCAAACAATGATCATGTGATTCTTATTGTAAAATAAAGATGTTGATACAAAAGATAGACTTTTCAGTATACATCCCAACAATCTCCCACTTATACTAAAAGACTATGTTGTGCTCATACTGCCATACATCTGATTCCCATTCCCTCCACATGCCTATCAAAAGCTCTCACTTGAAGGGCCTTAGTGAAAGGATCTACCAGGTCATCCTCTGATGCTAGGTGACAACAAGTTCTACCTCCTTTATGATCTCTCGTATCAAGTGGTACTTGCGCTCTATGTGTTTACTTGCCTTATGGGCTCGTGGTTCCTTCGAGTTTCCAACTGCACCATTATTATCAAAATAAATTGTGATAGTTCTGGGAAAACCAGAAATCACATCCAAGTCCATCAGGAAGTTCCTGAGCCACACAACTTCTTTGGCTGCCTCAGAGGCTGCCACATACTCAGCTTCCATGGTAGAGTCCGCCACGCATTTCTGCTTGACACTCCTCCATACAATGGCTCCACCTCCCAAAGTAAATACAAAACCTGAGGTAGACTTACTGTTATCCCTATCTGATTGGAAGTTGAAATCTGTATAACCCACATGAGGTAATTAGTCTGCCTGGTAAACTAGCATATAATCCCTAGTCCTTCTCAGGTATTTCAATATATGCTTTACCGCAGTCCAATGCCCCTATCCTGGATTTTTTTTATATCTACTAACCATGCCCACAGCAAAGTAGATATCTGGTCTCGTACATAGCATTGCATACATGAGGCTTTCTACTACTGAAGCATAAGGAACCGCCTTCATCTCTTTTATCTCCTCAGATGTTCTAGGACACATCTCCTTAGATAAATGAACTCCATGCCTGAAAGGTAGAAAAACTTTCTTGGAGTTCTGCATGCTAAAACGATCCATAATGGTGTCTATGTATGAAGCATGAGATAAGCACAACATCCTTTTCATGCATTCCCTTATAACCTTGATCCCAAGGATGTGTCCCACTTCTCCCAAGTCCTTCATATCAAACTGTTTGGACAACCATACCCTTACGTCCGATAACACCTTGACATTGTTGCCAATTAACAAAATATCATCTACGTATAGTACAAGAAATACTACTACATTTCTGTCACATCTCTTGTATACACAAGACTCATCCGGACTTTGAATAAATCCATAAGACTGGATTACCTCATCAAAGCGGATGTTCCAAGACCTCGAAGCTTGCTTCAATCCATAAATGGACCGATTAAGCTTGCACACAAGATGCTCTTTGCCCTTTGCAATGAATCCCTCTGGTTGCTTCATATAGATGTTTTCCTCAAGACTTCCATTAAGGAAAGCTATCTTGACATCCATCTGCCATACCTCATAATCCATATGAGCAGCAATGCATAAGAGAATCCGGATAGACTTAAGCATGGCTACTGGCGAAAAGGTCTCCTCATAATTGATACCCTCTTTCTGAGTATACCCCTTCGCAACAAGCCTCGCTTTGAAGGTCTCAACCTTCCCGTCTATTCATCTCTTTCCTTTGTAGATCCACTTGCATCCAATGGTTTTTACACCATTGGGTGGTTCTACTAGCTCCCTGACCTGATTTGAATCCATAGATTCAATCTCAGTATTCATTGCACTTTGCCAAGATACTGCATCTTTATCTTGGATTGCCTCATCATACGTCCAGGGATCAGGTTCATGTTCACCAGGGACCAAATCAGAAGATTCTCCCAAGAACATGAATCTATCAAGTTGTCTCACAACCCTCCCACTACGACGAGGTATCACCTGTGTATCCTCTGTGACACGCGGTGCAGTGACTTTGTTGTATATCCTCTTGTACCGGTGGTACTGAAGAAGTGACTTCCCCTTTTAATTTTTCCAGAACAATCTTACTCATGGGCTTGTGGTTCATTACATAGTCTTCCTCTAGAAATCTAGCGTTCGTGCTAACGATCACCCTCTGATCTCTAGGACTATAAAACAAACCTCCTTTCGTTCCTCTAGGATATCCAACGAGCATGCGCACTTCTATACGAGGCTCCAACTTACCAGCATCTGCCTTTAGCACATGTGCTGGACTCCCCCAAATCCGAATATGTCTTAGACTAGGTTTTCGCCCAGTCCACAATTCTGTGGGAGTAGAAGGCACTGATTTAGATGGTACCAAGTTCAGAATATACACTGTCATATCTAGAGCATATCCCTAGAACGAGTCTGGCAACTCAGAATAACTCATCATCGATCTAACCATCTCCATAAGAGTCCTATTCCTTCGCTCTGCTACACTATTCTGCTGGGGTGTGCCAGGTGTAGACAATTGGGATTGAATCCCAGCCTCTGATAAGTAATTCCTAAACTCTCCCAAGTGGTACTCACCACCACGATCATATCGCAGTGTCTTGATACATTTACCTTGATGTTTCTCCACATCAACCATGAATTCTTTGAACTTGTAAAAGCATTCAAACTTGCGGCGCACCAAGTAAATGTATCCATATCTTGATTAATCGTCTATGAAGGAGACGAAATATTCAAAACCACCTCTAGCCTGGATAGACAATAGACCAAACAAATCAGAATGAACCAATTCCAACACATCTTTGGCTCTATACCCCTTGGCCTTAAAAGGTCTCTTGGTCATTTTTCCCTCCAAGCAAGATTCGCAGGTTGGGAAATCTTTCACCACTAATGAACCCAGAGGTCCATCAGCTATCAACCTTTGAATTCTGCTTAGGTTAATATGACCAAGTCTTAGATGTCAAAGATATGTTTGGATCATCTTCGAAGGTTCTTTTCTCTTATTGGAATTAGAAGATGAGTTATTAACTTCTATTTGCATCGTGGGAGATTTTGGTTCAAGTGTATATAAATTTCCTATCAATGCACCAGAACAGATAATCTCCTTATTCCTTTTTATAACAACTCTGTCATTAAGAGAAATAGAATATCCATCCATAAACAATTTAGAAACCAAAATCAAATTCTTTCTAAGTAATGGTACATAAAGGCAATTCTTAAGAACCAAAACTTTATTTTTCTCAAAACATCTCCCACTGCAACAGCCGCCACCTTCGTGGCATTGCCCAAGTATACGGTAATCTCTCCCTCAGCCAGTTGTCTGGTTTCCTGGAACCCCCGCAAAGTATTGCAGACATGATCAGTGGCTCCCGTATCTACACACCAGGTGCTGGTAGATAACACCGCTAAATATGTTTCAACAACTAGACCAAAAGATATACCTTTATTCTGCTTGCGGTTGGGGCAGTCCTTCTTCCAGTGTCCAGTCTGCTTACAAGTGAAGCACTTGCCTTTCGACTTCTTCACTCCTCCCTGAGATCCTCCCACCACCTTTGCCCCAGCTTGATTCTTCTTCTTCTCGCCTTTAGGCTTAGAAGTAGAAACCTTTTGGGCAACCATGGCTTGCGCCTGAGCACTCTGACAAAAAAAAACCCATCTACCGCCTGGAGTTCTGTCAGAAGCTCCGCCAACGAATACAACCTCTTATTCATGTTGTAATTCAGGCGAAACTGCTCAAAACTTCTAGGTAGAGACTGGAGTATGATATCGACCTGGGTTTCTCCATCGATGTCATCTCCAAGGACATCTAGCTCATTCGCAGGTTTAGGAGGACACTCTTCGAAGAGTCCATACTTGTACTCCTCAGCAGTTAAGACAATATCTAGATTTCTTTTTCCAATCAACATAATTATGTACAGTAAGTTTATTTTCCTTTAGTATCATAGCAAGTGGACTGAAAGTCATTTTTGAAAAACCTAAAAATCACATAGATCAAAACTTTAGATTTCAAAAAATTATTGATTCCTCAAACAATAAAATTTTAAAATCAACCAACACCTCAAAACACCGAGAATATCGTATGCCACGATCGTGTGGATGTATACGAATTCTACATTTGTAAGAGGAGATATTACCCATTAATTTTACTATCTTGTAAACCTAACTTTTTGACAAATAAAATTAATAGTTGGTTTATCTTCGGCCCTACAAATAAAAGCAGTGACTCAGATGGGGAGGATACTTATATTTGTATCTAAGTGTTCACCATTACTCGGTACCAAGGTAATTATCTCGGGTTATGTGCCTTCCGATAGGAAAGTACACACGTTCCTTAATAATTTTCTATAACCATATTCGACCTTGTGATCCGCAAACAAACTCATCCGATGGGGAGGAAGGCACACAGAGTCGACGCGCAAGTTTGTTTGCATCACATGTCAAATCGTAATGGAGGTCGTGGGAATTTATAAAAATATCCCTCTCCCACTTAGTAATTTAAAATTGAGGAATTTTCTAGCCTACGACATGCATATCAAACAATAAGCAATAAATATGAAAAATAAATATTTTTCAACTATTATGGCTTTTGTCTTCAATATGTCTCCCGTCGTATCGCCATCTCATCCGCTCCTCCCTACGCCATGTACAAGCCATCCGGAGATCCGAGCCGAGAAAAAAACTATTTTAATTTACATCCATCGATCTTATACTCCACGAGGGAGTGTACATGAAATCTAGATCGAAAGTAAATTAAAATAAAAAGAGTGGCTAAACAATGCCGTATCTAATTACATAAATTAAATACTAGCCTCGTCAACCCCGAGGATTCAACAAAATATACAATTACACAAATACAATCACATACACACATATGGCCATAATAGTTGGATCCTATGCCTGCAACCAAAAAGTTAACCTACACACATCCTACTATTATCCGGCACATATAATATATGAAAAGTGCATAAAAGTAACCGAATCCTAAACACACAAAACCGGAAACCGTGGCTCTGATACCACTTGAAGGTTTTTGTCGGAACTGTAGGTAGATGCTTCGGAGGCTCATTAGCTCCCATGTCCCCGGATTAAAATTTTCACTAATGAAAGAATTAATCCGGATGGGATGAGCTTCCTTAGCACAACCTTTTCGTCGTCGTGCTAACAACTTGAGTGGTCGCTTGAACAAACTAGTTGTTCAAGCAACACAACTCTTCTAGTTGGTTAGCCGCGGAAGAGACGACGGACGGATCGCCGGTTTTTGTGTTTGTCTTCGGGGTCCATGATTATACAATATATATTCATACACACACATGCATAATCAAAACAAATAAGAACATACTCAGATCTGTACATAAAGTTAAAATAACTTTATACCTTACGATCTTCTACCGTATGTCCTATCCTTCTCGTGGACGACGTGTGGACGAAGATCCTCCACGAGTAGAAGCCTTCTAGATCACTTTCTTCTCTACCTTGTCCGCTGCGAACAAAGAGAAGAAACCACAAATACCTTCCTATCTAGAACCGGCCACCAAATTATGGAACTTGGTGTAACCGCCGGCCAAGGAACTATTGGATGATGCGCCGGCCAACTTCAAGAAGTGTTGCCGCCGGCCACTTTGGAGAATGGGGAGGAGGAAGAGAACCGGCCACCAATGGGAGGAGAACCGCCGGCCAAGGAAGAAGGTAGAGGGCTCTATGATGGGCGCCGGCCAAGGAATGATAGAGGAGGATGGGCGCCGGCAATCAACTTGAAGGAAGAAGCTTGCCGCCCAAGCTTTGCTCCAAAACCCTAGCCGCCCAATGAACCCTAGCCGCCCACTTGTGGATGAACCAAACCCTAACTCCAATTCCTTGATCCTTGATCCTTGATCCTTCTCGTCGCCCAACCCTAAGCATCTATTTATAGAATAGGGCTTAAGCCTCCTTTAATCTCCACCGTCGGATCTAGGGATTTAATCTCCACCGTCGGATCTAGGGTTTTATCCCAACCGTCGGATCT
Organism: Wurfbainia villosa; assembly: GCA_025175895.1. Classification (NCBI taxonomy): domain Eukaryota; kingdom Viridiplantae; phylum Streptophyta; class Magnoliopsida; order Zingiberales; family Zingiberaceae; genus Wurfbainia; species Wurfbainia villosa. The sequence continues at coordinate 81,484,046 of CM046001.1, read as the reverse complement.
AGGGTTTAATCCCAACCGTCGGATCTAGGATTTCATCCCAACCGTCGGATCTAAGGTTTCATCCCAACCGTCGGATCTAGGGTTTTATCCCAACCGTCGGATCTAGGGATTTAATCCCAACCGTCGATTCTAGGATTTCATCCTAACCATCGGATCTAGGGATTTAATCCCAACCGTTGGTTCTAGGGTTTCATCCAACCATCGGATCTAGGGATTTAATCCCAACCGTTGGTTCTAGGTTTTGTTTTACATTCTTGGATCTAGACTTCACAAGGATTATATTAGGCTACGATAGGGACCATAAGGAGGAGTTGGGTCTTGGCCACCCGATGGATCGGAACCACACAAACTTGGTCCATCAATGATGTTCCATTCCACTAGAGGATCACCATTGAACTACCTCACCAACCCCATAAATCAATATGGGCTCCATATATTATTTGTACATCCATCTCCCCGTGTTTAAGATATCGAATGTCCGTCAATTAATTGATTCAGACCATCAATTAATTAACATCTAATTCCTCGAGTAGTACCACTCAACCTTATCATCATGTTGACTAAGTCAACCAGCTGGGTTTACATGATGAACCTTATGAGCTCCTCAAGGGGACATCATCAACCTAATATATAGGACACGATTTCCTTCTATAATCAACGGCACACCATGTAAATAATATTATTTCCCAACTTACCGGGCATATTGATTTAATCCATCTAAATCTCACCCACTGGTAAATCAAAGAAATAAATACTAAGTACATGTGCCCGTTATTATATCGGGATTAAGAGCATGTACAACATAATATCCGAGGTCCGATTCAACTATGTAATCAGTACTAAATTGAATCACCTCTATGTCGGTCCTGCTCAATACACCTAAGTGTACCAGTGTAACTCTATGTTCAAGACAAAACAATACCAAGCTACACTACAACCATGCCAATGGTTTGTCCAAAACCATCTTGGTTGTGAGCCTCTACTTATATTTTACAAGGAACTGATAACATGATCTTCTGTGCCACACCAAGCACCATGTTATCTACAATGTAAAATATTAGACAATATGCACACATATATAAAGTGCAAATAATGATCATGTGATTCTTATTTCAAAATAAAATGTTCATACAAAAAGAGCTAGGCTTTCAGTATACATTCCAACAATCTCCCACTTATACTAAAAGACTATGCCGTCATCATTCTGCCATACATCTGATCCCCATGTCCTCCACATGCCTTTCAAACGCTTTCGCTGGAAGGGCCTTAGTGAATGGATCCGCCAGGTTATCCTCTGATGCAATCTTGGCGACAGCAACTTCTCCTCGCTTTACGATCTCTCTTATAAGGTGGTACTTGCGCTCTATGTGTTTACTCGCCTTATGGGCTCGTGGTTCCTTCGAGTTTGCAACTGCACCACTATTATCACAATAATTTGTGATAGTTCTGGGCAAATCAGGAATCACATCAAAGTCCATCAAGAAGTTCCTGAGCCATACAGCTTCCTTGGCTGCCTCAGAGGCTGCCACATACTCAGCTTCCATGGTAGAGTCCACCACGCATTTCTGCTTGACACTCTTCCATACTATGGCTCCACCTCCAAAAGTAAACACAAACCCCCGAGGTAGACTTACTCTTGTCCCTATCTGATTGGAAATCCGAATCCGTGTAACCCACAGGGACTAATTGATCTGCTCGGTAAACCAGCATATAATCCCTAGTCCTTCTCAGGTACTTCAATATATGCTTTACCGCAGTCCAATGTCCCTGTCTAGGATTACTTTGATATCTGCTAACCATGCCCACGGCAAAGCAGATATCCGGTCTCGTACATAGCATAGCATACATAAGGCTTCCTACTGCCGAAGCATAAGGAACCGCCTTCATGTCCTCTATCTCCTTTGATGTTTTGGGACACATCTCTTTAGATAAAGGAACTCCATGCCTAAAAGGTAGAAAACCTTTCTTGGAGTTCTGCATGCTAAAACGAGCAAGGATAGTGTCAATGTATGAAGCTTGAGATAAGCACAACATCCTTTTCTTGCGATCCCTTATAACTTTGATCCCAAGGATGTGTCCCACTTCTCCCAAGTCCTTCATGTCAAACTTTTTAGACAACCATACCCTTACGTCTGATAACACTTTGATATTGTTGCCAACTAACAAAATGTCATCTACGTATAGTACAAGAAACACCACTACGTTTCCGTCACATCTCTTGTATACACAAGGCTCATCTAGACTTTGAATAAATCCATATTATTGGATTACCTCATCAAAGAGGATGTTCCAAGATCTAGAAGTTTGCTTCAATCCATAAATGGACCGATTAATCTTACATACAAGATGCTCTTTGCCTTTAGCAATGAATCCCTCTGGTTGCCGCATATAGATGTTCTCCTCAAGACTTCCGTTAAGGAAAGCTGTCTTGACATCCATCTGCCATATCTCATAATCCATATGAGCTGCTATAGATAAGAGAATCCGGATAGACTTAAGCATAGCTACCGGCGAAAAGGTCTCCTCATAATCGATACCCTCTTTCTGAGTATACTCTTTCGCAACAAGCCTAGCTTTGAAGGTCTCAACCTTCCCGTCTACTCCTCTCTTTCTCTTGTAGATCCACTTGCATCCAATGGTTTTTACACCATCGGGTGGCTCTACTAGCTCCCAGACCTGATTAGAATCCATAGATTCTATCTCTGAATTCATCGCTCTTTGCCAAGATACTGCATCTCTATCTTGGATTGCCTCGTCATATGTCCAGGGATCAGGTTCATGTTCACCAGGGACTAAGTCCGAAGACTCTCCCAAAAACATGAATCTGTCGGGTAGTCTAACAACCCTCCCACTACGACGAGGTGCCTCCTGTGTATGCTCTGTGACACGCGGTGTAGTGACTTGTGGTGTCTCCTCTTGTACCGGTGGTACTGAAGTTGGGACTTCCCCTGTCATCTCCTCAAGAACAATCCTACTCGTGGGCTTGTGGTTCATCACATAGTCCTCCTCTAGAAATCTGGCATTCGTACTCACGATCACCTTCTGATCTCTAGGACTATAGAATAAACCACCCTTCGTTCCCTTAGGGTAGCCAACAAACAAGTGCACTTCTGTACGAGATTCCAACTTACCAGCATCTCCCTTCAGCACATGTGCTGGACTACCCCAAATCCGAATATGTCTTAGACTAGGCTTTCGCCCAGTCCACAACTCTGTGGGAGTAGAGGGTACTGACTTAGATGGAACCAAGTTCAGAATGTGTGCTGCTGTTTCCAGAGCAAACCCCCAGAACGAATCAGGTAACTCAGAATAACTCATCATAGATCTGACCATCTCCATAAGAGTCCTGTTCCTTCGCTCCGCCACACCATTCTGCTGGGGTGTGCCAGGTGCGGACAATTGGGATTGAATCCCAGCCTCTGATAAGTAACTCCTAAACTCTCCCAAGAGGTATTCACCACCGCGATCAGATCGTAATGTCTTGATACTTTTACCTTGACGGTTCTCCACATCAGCCTTGAATTCTTTGAACCTGTCAAAGCATTCAGACTTGTGGCGCATCAAGTAAATGTATCCATATCTTGAATAATCGTCTATAAAAGAGACGAAATATTCAAAACCACCTCTTGCCCGGATAGACATAGGACCGCACAAATCAGAATGAACCAATTCTAACACATCTTTGGCTCTATACCCCTTGGCCTTGAAAGGCCTCTTGGTCATTTTACCTTCCAAGCAAGATTCGCAGGTTGGGAGATCCTCCACCACTAATGAACCCAAAGGTCCATCAGCTATCAACCTTTGAATTCTACTTAGGTTAATATGACCAAGCCTTAGGTGCCAAAGATATGTTTGGTTCATTTGCGATGGTTCTTTTCTCTTATTAAATTTAGAAGATGAGTTATTTACTTCTATTTGCATCGTGAGAGTTTTGGTTCAAGAGTATATAAATTGCCAACCAATGTACCAGAACAGATAATCTCCCTATTCCTTTTTACAACCACCTTGTCATTAAAAGAAACAGAATATCCATCCATAAACAATTTAGAAATTGAAATTAAATTCTTTCTAAAAGTAGGTACATAAAGACAATTTCTCAAAATCAAAACTTTATTCCTATCAAAAGATAAATAAACGTCTCCCACTGCAATAGCCGCCACCTTTGAAGCATTGCCCATGAAGACGGTAATCTCTCCCTCAGCTAGTCGTCGGGTTTCCTTGAACCCCTGCAAAGTATTGCAGACATGATCGATGGCTCCTGTATCTACACACGAGCCTTTGGTAGATAACACCGCTAAACATGTTTCAACAACTAAACAAGAAAGATATACCTTTGTTCTTCTTTGGCCGAGGGCAGGTCCGCCTTGATATCCGATCTGCTTGCAAGTGAAGCACTTGCCTTTCGGCTTCTTCACTCCTGCCCGCGGTCCCACTGCCACTTTCTTTGCTCCACCTTGCTTCTTCTTCTTCTTACCTTTCGGTTTAGAGGAAGAAACCTTCTGAGCGACCATGGCTTGAGAACTCTGACGAAAAATCCCCTCTGCTTTGGAGTTACAGCCGAAGCTCCACCAACGAATACAACCTCTTGTTCATGTTGTAGTTGAGGCGGAACTGCTCAAAACTCCTAGGTAGAGACTGGAGAATGCTATCGACCTGGGTTTCCCCATCGATCTCAGCTCCGAGGACTTCCATCTCATTAAGATGAGCCATCATCTTGAGAACATGATCCCTAACGGGTGTTCCCTCGACCATGGTGGTCGTCATCAAGTTTCTCATTGCCTCTTGCCTAGCCGCCCTACTCTGATGTCCGAAAAGTTCCTTGAGATTGAACATCATGTCATAAGCAGTGGCTATGGCATGATGCTGATGTTGCAGCACATTTGACATAGATGCCAAAATGTAACACCGCGCCATCTCATCTTCCTTAACCCATTTCTTATAACGTTCTTTCTCCTTTTCATCAGAGTCATCGGTGGGCTTAGGAGGACAGACCTCGAAGAGTACAAATTTGTACTCTTCCGCAGTTAAGACAATATTCAGGTTTCTTTTCCAATTAATGTAGTTTGGACCAGTAAGTTTGTTTTCTTTTAAAATCACAGCAAGTGGGTTGAAAGCCATTTGAAAATCATAAAAATCACAATGATCAAAAAAATATTAGATTTCAAATATTATTGATTCCTCAAAACAATAAAATCCCGAAATCAACCAACACCTCAAAACACCGAGAATATCGCATGCCACGATAGTGTGGACGTATACGAATTCCACATTTGTAAGAGGAGGTTTTACCCATTAATTTTATTATATTGTCAATCTTACTTTTTGACAAATAAAATTAATAGTTGGTTCCTCTTTAGCCCTACAAATAAAAGCAGTGACTCCGATGGGGAGGATACTTTTATTTGCATCTAAGTGTGCACCATTACACGATACTAAGGGAATTATTTTGGATTATGTGCCTTACCGATGGGGAAGTACACACGCTCCTTAATAATTTCCTATAACTATTATTTGACCTAGTGATCCGCAAACAAACCCATCCGATGGGGAGGAAGGCACTCAGAGCCAACGCGCAAGTTTGTTGCATCACACGTCAAATTGTAATGGAGGCCGCGGGAATTAATTAAAATGTCCCTCTCCCACTTAGTAAATTAAAATTGAGGAATTTTAAAACATACACAACATGCATATAGAACAAATAAGGAATAAATATGGAAAAAAACAGAATTTTTTCAACTATTATGGCATTGTCCTCCAATATGCATCACGTCGTGTCGCCACCTCGTCCGCTCCATCTTTTCCCGTGCGCAAGTCACCAAAGAGTTCCGAGCCGAGATAAAACATTTTAATTTATATTCATCGATCCTATACTCCACGAAGGAGTGTACAAATCATCTAGATCGAAAGTAAACTAAAATGAGCGGCTAAACAATGCCGTATTTAATTACAAAAATTAAATACCAATCTAGCCTCGTCAACCCCGAGGATTCAAATAATAAATTTTTACACACATCCATTCACATACACACACATGGCCATAATAGTCGGATCTTATGCATGCAACCAAAGAGTTAAACTACGCATATCCTACTATTATCCGGCACATATAATATATGAAAAAGTGCATAAAAAATTAACCGAATTCATAACACACAAAACCGGAAACCGTGGCTCTGATACCATTTGTAGGTAGATGCTTCGGAGGCTTATTAGCTCCCATGTCCCCGGATTAAAATTTTCACTAATGAAAGAATTAATCCGGATGGGATGAGCTTCCTTAGCACAACCTTTTCGTCGTCGTGCTAACAACTTGAGTGGTCTCTTGAACAAACTAGTTGTTCAAGCAACACAACTCTTCTAGTTGGTTAGCCGCGGAAGAGACGACGGACGGATCGCCGGTTTTTGTGTTTGTCTTCGGGGTCCATGATTATACAATATATATTCATACACACACATGCATAATCAAAACAAATAAGAACATGCTCAGATCTGTACATAAAGTTAAAATAACTTTATACCTTACGATCTTCTACCGTATGTCCTATCCTTCTCGTGGACGACGTGTGGACGAAGATCCTCCACGAGTAGAAGCCTTCTAGATCACTTTCTTCTCTACCTTGTCCGCTGCGAACAAAGAGAAGAAACCACAAATACCTTCCTATCTAGAACCGGCCACCAAATTATGGAACTTGGTGTAACCGCCGGCCAAGGAACTATTGGATGATGCACCGGCCAACTTCAAGAAGTGTTGCCGCCGGCCACTTTGGAGAATGGGGAGGAGGAAGAGAACCGGCCACCAATGGGAGGAGAACCGCCGGCCAAGGAAGAAGGTAGAGGGCTCTATGATGGGCGCCGGCCAAGGAATGATAGAGGAGGATGGGCGCCGGCAATCAACTTGAAGGAAGAAGCTTGCCGCCCAAGCTTTGCTCCAAAACCCTAGTCGCCCAATGAACCCTAGCCGCCCACTTGTGGATGAACCAAACCCTACCTCCAATTCCTTGATCCTTGATCCTTGATCCTTCTCATCGCCCAACCCTAAGCATCTATTTATAGAATAGGGCTTAAGCCTCCTTTAATCTCCACCGTCGGATCTAGGGATTTAATCTCCACCGTCGGATCTAGGGTTTTATCCCAACCGTCGGATCTAGGGTTTAATCCCAACCGTCGGATCTAGGATTTCATCCCAACCGTCGGATCTAAGGTTTCATCCCAACCGTCGGATCTAGGGTTTTATCCCAACCGTCGGATCTAGGGATTTAATCCCAACCGTCGATTCTAGGATTTCATCCTAACCATCGGATCTAGGGATTTAATCCCAACCGTTGGTTCTAGGGTTTCATCCAACCATCGGATCTAGGGATTTAATCCCAACCGTTGGTTCTAGGTTTTGTTTTACATTCTTGGATCTAGACTTCACAAGGATTATATTAGGCTACGATAGGGACCATAAGGAGGAGTTGGGTCTTGGCCACCCGATGGATCGGAACCACACAAACTTGATCCATCAATGATGTTCCATTGCACTAGAGGATCATCATTGAACTACCTCACCAACCCCCATAAATCAATATGGGCTCCATATATTATTTGTACATTAATCTCCCCGTGTTTAAGATATCGAATGTCCGTCAATTAATTGATTCACTGACCATCAATTAATTAACATCTAATTCCTCGAGTAGTACCACTCAACCTTATCATCATGTTGACTAAGTCAACTAGCTGGGTTTACATGATGAACCTTATGAGCTCCTCAAGGGGACATCATCAACCTAATATATGTTGGGTTTCCGGCAACGCCGCGTGTGTGTGTTCGATCATGTTTCGTAAACATGAACACAGCGGAAGCAATAAAAATAATAAATCTACATTTATTACAACACACACAACACACGCATGCATATTACAACAAGTGTAGACATAACCGTAAATTTAAATTTGCAATAAAAGGAAATTTATCTACGTTATACCTTTCGTATGACGTGTAGCGGGAACGGCATCAACCGGAATGATCCTCGCTAGAATCGTCTCTATCCGTATCCATGCCGAGTTCCTCGGGATGACTTCGCTAAGCCACGAGCTTCGTCTTCGTATGGGTTACTAGCCTCGTGTTGAAGACGACGTGATCGAGAGATGATCACGATCCGAATCCAAATTCGGATCCTAATACGAGTTCTCAAAACTCGCTTCTCCGGAGAGGTATTCGTCAACCAATTGACGAATCCTTCGTCCTCCACCTCAGAGGATTACCGGAGATCGAATCCCCGGTAGTTTAGCCACTGTCGGAGCTCAAACCGTCATCCAAATGACGCTCCGACTAGAGGAGAAGAAGTTGTTCTAGAAAACTGGACAGCTTGGTGGAGGAGTAGGCGCCGGCCAAAACAAGGAAGCCAAGTGCTCACCTTTTCACCGAGGCCTAGGAAGATCACCGGAGGGTCGCCGGAGGGTTCACCGGCTGAAGCTTGGACGCCGGCAAGGAGCTGGACGGCGACACAAGGAGGTGGGCGGCAAGCTTAGGGCGCCGAAAATACTCCTTCAATGGGGTTGGGCGGCAACTTTTGCTAGGGCTTGGATTAGGGCGTAATTATCCATTAAGCCCTCTTTTATTGAGAACTAATTCTCTTAATGGTTATTGGATCATAACCATTAGGCCCGTTAACCCGCTCCATTAAGATAAGTTAAAATAAACCAAACCATGATGGTTTATTTTAAGTTAAAACGAACCGAACCAACTTTTGGTTCATTTGTTTAAAATAAACCAAACCCTTTGGTTTATTCTACTCCATTGGATTAGAACCAAACTATTTTGGTTCATCCATTATGTCTTCATAAGACACGGCCCATCCATGCTTCCATTGTGACTGAAACGATTTCATGCTCGCTTTATGTTTGGTCCAACCAAACCTAGTTTCTCTCGGTCTGAGAATCTCATTCTCAAGCTCGTTTTAAATCCTTTGGATTACGCTCGTTGTGCGTGTGACCAAATAGCTTCTCGGTTTATGTTGGCCGTCTATAATTAACCATTAATTATAGAACGATCATGAGTGGCACCTAGTAGTACATCATGATCCCCAATTAACCGAAAAGATCAACGGTTGATCCAGAACTATTTCTGAAACCCTTGGCTCGAATGATTCGTGCCCCATTCCCTTCACTCATCTTATACCCACTTGGTTCGGGACATGGTCTATTGTGCCGATCCCCACTGGTGATTCTCGTCACACCTAGCCCAGTATCATTTCCTCGTCCTCACAGTTCTAGTTCTTGCACATGTATCGAAGAGTACTTTACTCTAAACATGTAATGGCTTTGGCCAAAGACTTTAGTAACAATCCGAGAGGTATACATCTCCTCGCAAGGAGTGGTGAATCCTTTATAGGCTATTCAAACACCTTGATCACTTGACTTATACCCAATCATCCGGGTCCACATCTCCTTAGAGATGTTTGCTTAAGATGTCAAAGCATAAGTCTCCATGATCAAGATGACTTGAATACCGCAAGTCGAAGAACATCGCACTTAAGCCACGATAAGAACTTCATTGACATATCTATATGCGAGAGAACCATATGAAGTCTTCACGGTGGTCACTCGATGAACTAGTTACCATAACTAGCATCACGATTAACTCACGGACATCACTATGTCTCGGCCCGGTGAGAATCAATTTGCTTGGATACACCAAGGTATACCTCGTGCTAGTCTCGCGAATTGATGGTGTCCAAATCCATCAATTCATCGACTAGGATAATTCGATACATCACAATTACACATGTAGAGATACTCACTAGTTGTGATCCAATCACAAATTCTCTCATCTTTGTGAATCGTATCGTGGACATTCGATAAATGAGTTTAAGATCAATCAAATACATAAAACATGTATACTCGAATAGTGAATCTTCATTTATCATATAAATGGTTCATACATAAAGCGATTGCCTTAGGACATCTCTCATATATTACTAACGGACTCACTTGGCCTAATGCCAATCGCTCACGGTATCAATACCATAGCTCGAACATGACCCTCGAACTTATTTTGAGGTAATGCCTTAAGTCAAGGGATCCGCTAAGTTCCTTTCGATTGGGAATTTTCTCGATTTGTATTTCGTTCCTCTTGATGATCTCTCCGATAAGATGATAGCGCGGCTAAGCACATGTTTGATCATTGATGAGACCTTGGCTCTTTCGCTCAGCAATTGCTCCATTGTTGTCGCAGTGAGACCGGTATTGCTTCAACAATGGCCGAATCACACCAAGTTCATGAACGAACTTTTGATCCAAACCGCTCGGCCGCAATGTATTCTACCTCAATGGTAGAATCCGCTACGCCTCTTGTTTGGAACTTTTCCAACTCATCGCGCCCCTATTCAAGGTGAACACGTGCATCGAGACCTGGAATCATCCTTGTCTCGTCTCGAAGCCGCATCCGTATACCCACGTATCACCATGTCCCCTTCTCCATATATTAGGAACACATCCTTAGTTCTTCTCAAGTACTTAAGGATCGCTCTTAATACGCCCAATGATCCATTCCTCGATCGGATCGGTATCCGCCGTGACACTCGTGAGCATACGATACATCGGGCCTCGCATATAACATAGCATACATGATAGATCCTATTATGGATGCATAGGAATCTTACTCATGCAAATCCTCTCGCCTTCTCGGCGGACACATAGACTTCAAAGGTGTACCCCATGGTCGATGGGTAGGAAACCTTTCTTGGATTCCGACATGCTAAACCTCTTTAGCACTCGGCCTATATATATGTAGATCCGCGAAAGACCAAGCAACCGCTTCGATCTATCTCTATAGATCTTAATCCCGAGGATGTAGGTTGCTTCTCCCAGTCTTTCATGGAGAATGTCTTGGATAACCAAACCTTCACGATCAGAAGATTAAAACATCGCTTCCTATAAGTAGTATGTCATCGACATACAATACTAGGAATACGATCGACTCTACTACTAACCTTCTTGTACACACAAGGTTCGCTCGATTTTGTGAGAAATCAAACTTTTGATTGTCTCATCAAACGGATATTCCAGCCTCGGATGCTTGCTTCAATCCATAAATGGACCGTAATTTGCATACCTTGGTTTTATCAACCGATGTGAAACCTCAGTTGTATCATATACACGCCCTCGAGCAAGTTTCCATTAAGGAAAGATGTTTTTACATCCATCCGCCATATCTCATAATCATAATGAGCCGCTATGGCCGTGAGCATCCGAATGGATTTAAGATAGCTACAAAGTAATAGGTTTCGCCATAATCAACACCTTGTTTTGACGATATCCTTCGCCACCAATCTAGCCTTATAGGTAATCACATTACCATCCATGTTTTCTTCTTGAAAACCCACTTGCACCCTATAGGCTTTATCCTTCAGTGGGTCAACCAAGTTCCAAACTTGGTTTTCATACATGGAATCCATTTCCGACTTCATGGCACCAAGCCACTTATCCCTTTCTCAACTTGTCAAGACTTCTTCATAACTGTAGGCTCTCATCATCAATGAGTAACACGTCGCTCGATTCGCTTACGAAATCCATATCTCTCGTGAATATATGCGTGTTCTACCAGATCTACGAAGATGTGGTGTTACAATAGGTCCAAATTGATTGCTCATCACTATGAGTTGTCGTTGTGCTTCACCGTGTATCTCATCAATGTCTATTTGAGTCTCTCGAGCCTCCTCAAGCTCGATGACACTCCCACGCTTTCTTGCAAGAGAAACTCTTTCTCTAGAAACACAAAGATGCCTCTAAACAAACACCTTTGTTCCACAGATGATAGAATTGGTAACCCCTTGTTTCCTTAGGGTATCCAATAAATAGACATTTATCGACTTAGCATCCAATTTGTCTCGACATACCCCGCTTCACATAAGCAGACAACCCCATATCTTCAAGTAAGATACATGAGGTTTCTTACTATTCCATATCTCATATGGAGTAGTTGAGACTACCTTGGTAGGCATTCTGCTTAACAAGTAACAAATTCTCAAGTGCATAGCCCCAAAAGGACTTGGGAAGAGTTGCATGATTCATCATTGACTGACCATGTCCAACAAGGTCCTACGCCTCGATACACCATTATGTTGTGGTGTATAGGGCGGAGTCCATTGAGACAATATGCCATTGTCTCTTAGATAATCAAGAAACTCTTGACTTAAGTATTCACCACCTCGATCCGATCAAGTATTTTAATACTTTGTCATGTTGTTTCTCTACTTCATTTCTGAATTCTTTGAACCTTTCAAAGGCTTCAGACTTGTGTTTCATCAAGAACACATACCCAAACCGTGAGTGATCATCGGTGAAGGTAATGAAGTAGCTATAGCCTCCTAATGCTTGAGTTGACATAGGTCCACATACATCAAGATGTATTAGACCTAGTAACTCTCCCACTGCTCACCTTTCCAAAGAAAGGTAACTTATTCATCTTGCCTTTTAAGCATGATTCGCATGTATCGTATGAATCCAATTCAAACGATTCCAGAATTCCACATCGGTGTATTTCGGACATGCGTTTCTTGCTTATATGGCCAAGACGACAATGCCACATATAGGAGTCTATTTGATTATCCTTTCGAGCACGCGTGTTGCTCGCTTCGATATTGAAAATGTCACTGGATACGCCCAACGATAAATGTCATTACTCAAGGTTCCAGCCCATAAAGTACGCCATTTAAAGTTATATAACAACAATTGTTACTAAACGTCAAATGGAAACCATTTCTATTTAAACAGAAATAGAAACAATGTTCTTTATTAGAGAAGGAACATAATAGCAATTGTCCGCTTCTAAGACTAGTCCACTAGGAGCTTCAAAGAATAAGTTCCGATGGCGATCAAAGAACCTTTGCTCCATTGCCAACTCGCAAATTTGACTCTCCGACAAGTCTTCTTCTATTCCTTAGCCCTCGTATGTCATTACATATATGTGAGCTACACCCAAGATCCAATACCCAAGTGTCTAAGGAAATAGAATGACAATCAATAACGAAGATACCTGAAGAGGATGGGGCATCGGATGCCTCCTTCTTCTTCATGGACTCAAGATAAATCTTGCAGTTTCTTCGCCAATGGCCTTCCTTGCCACAGTGATGGCAAGTGCCCTTTTGCGTTGGTTCTGCCTTCTTTGCCTTTTTCTTCTTTCCTTTCTTCGCTTCTTTGCCTTCCTCTTAGAACCTTTTGAGGAATCAACTAATGTAACCGCCTTTCTCCTCATGCTTCACGTAAGGCTCCACAGCCTTCAAAGATATTGAGGAGCTCGAATGGTGGATTCTAATTTGTTCATCCGATAGTTCATCACAAATTGTGAGAAACTCTTGGGCAAACAATGCAAAATTAAGTCAATACTTAACTCATGATCCATCACAAAACCGAGGGTGGCTAGCCGCTGATGTACCTGCTCATCTTTAGCACAAACCGCACTACATGCATTTAACCTTCTTGCATCTTCGTGGTGAAGAGGAGCCTAGAGACCTCGAACCTTTCTGATCTCGCTTGCTCATCGAACAACTCATGAAGATGGAAGACTATAGTATTAGCATCCATATGCTCATGCCGCTTGCACTGTACCATCGCCGCTAGCATGATGCAACTCGCCACCGTAGACCGCCACATGCTTCGATAGACCAACATTTGGTCCGAGTTGCATCGCCCTTAGGACGGTCGTGAAGAGGCTCTTCAAGGACATATGCAAGCTTTTCCGCTTGAGAACAATTCTCGTGTTTCTAAGCCACCCAGAAGTTAGCCTACCACTTTGTTCAATCCAAAATAGTGCAAATTCAAAGACGCTATGATCAATTTATCGACCTAGAAATACAAAACGAGCATATATGAGAAAATGATTTTAAAATGCATCAATATACATTTATAAATCCCATTCATTTTTCAATTTCAAAACCCCAAAATCACTGAGATCGTAGGTCCATCTCCGAATGGTCGATATCCATCATAGTTATGAACAACCTTGAGAGAGTCCAACAAGCCATTCATAACTACGACTTTAGGTATCAACTATACCCATTGCATATCACGTATATGCAACTATCACAATGTGCTATCAACTAATTGAATGTTCACACATACATCGGGTTGTTAACACATTAACAAGTATGCATCATATGCATAGCACCCAACTTCACCTCCCTTTACATCGACCTTGAGAGAGTCCAACAAGCCGATGCTGTTAAAGCCAACCCATTAATCGAGAAATAGTTTTAATATGGTTAGAGCGCATTCAACCAATTAGCCCAGCTTGGAGAGAGTCCAACAACCAAAGCTAACGATTGACCTCGACTCTACCATATTAGTATTAAACTATTCCATGGTTTGAACATGTTCTGTTCGAGTCGGCTCGAGAGAGTCCAACAACCCAAACAAGAAACGAACTCGGTTCTAACCATATTAATGGAAGGTAGGCTTTAATATCGCGACTATCACGATCGTTCCGCCAATGGGGAGGAAAATCACAGTTTAAAGAACGAAGAGCACACACGTAACTGGAACGAAGATGTCACGACACGCATGGCATAATGTTATGCATCTAATGCAATTACATGGCATACAATTATGTCATGTATATATTTCCTTATATGTCATAACTATTTATGGAAATAAAATATGTTTAAGATTTGATTCTCCAAATCAAATCATAATTAAATTAGGAAACAAATTTCCAAATCTAATCACATATTTTATTCATGGAATTATTTGATTAAGGAAAATCTATTTAGGAAAACCAATTTCATCTAATCAAATATTTTATTTATGGAAAATATCAATTTCCATAAATACTTCCAACTTTCCAAAAGTGGAAGATTTCCATAAATACTTCTAGACTTTCCAAAATTGAAAAATTTCCATAAATACTTCTAAATTTCCAAAATTAGAAAATTTTCAGAAATACATTATGACTATCGCAAAATGATTTTTACGACTATGTCGAAACACAACCTGGGCTCTGATACCACTATTGGGTTTCCGGCACCGCGGCGTGTGTGTGTTCGATCATGATTCGTAAACATGAACACAACGGAAGCAATAAAAATAATAAATCTACATTTATTACAACACACACAACACACGCATGCATATTACAACAAGTGTAGACATAACCGTAAATTTATATTTGCAATAAAAGGAAATTTATCTACGTTATACCTTTCGTATGACGTGTAGCGGGAACGGCATCAACCAGAACGATCCTCGCTAGAATCGTCTCTATCCGTATCCACGCCGAGTTCCTCGGGATGACTTCGCTAAGCCACGAGCTTCGTCTTTGTATGGGTTACTAGCCTCGTGTTGAAGACGACGTGATCGAGAGATGATCACGATCCGAATCCAAATTCGGATCCTAATACGAGTTCTCAAAACTCGCTTCTCCGGAGAGGTATTCGTCAACCAATTGACGAATCCTTCGTCCTCCACCTCAGATGATTACCGGAGATCGAATCCCTGGTAGTTTAGCCACTGTCGGAGCTCAAACCGTCGTCCAAACGACGCTCCAACGAGAGGAGAAGAAGCTGTCCAGAAAACTGGACAGCTTGGTGGAGGAGTAGGCGCCGGCCAAAACAAGGAAGCCAAGTGCTCACCTTTTCACCGAGGCCTAGGAAGATCACCGGAGGGTCGCCGGAGGGTTCACCGGCTGAAGCTTGGACGCCGGCAAGGAGCTGGACGGCGGCACAAGGAGGTGGGCGGCAAGCTTAGGGTTGGCGCCGAAAATACTCCTTCAATGGGGTTGGGCGGCAACTTTTGCTAGGGCTTGGATTAGGGATTAATTATCCATTAAGCCCTCTTTTATAGAGAACTAATTCTCTTAATGGTTATTGGATCATAACCATTAGGCCCGTTAACCCGCTCCATTAAGATAAGTTAAAATAAACCAAACCATGATGGTTTATTTTAAGTTAAAACGAACCGAACCAACTTTTGGTTCATTCGTTTAAAATAAACTAAACCCTTTGGTTTATTCTACTCCATTGGATTAGAACCAAACCATTTTGGTTCATCCATTATGTCTTCATAAGACATGGCCCATCCACGCTTCCATTGCGACTGAAACGATTTCATGCTCGCTTTATGTTTGGACCAACCAATCCTAGTTTCTCTCGGTCTGAGAATCTCATTCTCAAGCTCGTTTTAAATCCTTTGGATTACGCTCGTTGTGCGTGTGACCAAATAGGTTCTCGGTTTATGTTGGCCATCTTTAATTAACCATTAATTATAGAACGATCATGAGTGGCACCTAATAGTACATCATGATCCCCAATTAACCGAAAAGATCAACGGTTGATCCAGAACTATTTCTGAAACCCTTCAGCAGCTCGAATGATTCGTGCCCCATTCCCTTCACTCATCTTATACCCACTTGATTCAGGACATGGTCTATTGTGTCAGTCCCCACTAGGCTGACTACGTCACACCTAGCCCAAGTATCATTTCCTCGTCCTACGGATTCTAGTTACTTGTAACGCCCGCCCTTATCTGCTCTCAGGGCGGCGCTACTGTTACTCTTTTTTTTTTTTTAAAACATACTACATATGGATCCTCTCACAACCTACGTACTTTAACAAGTCATCATAACTTAAACCTTCTTTTGCACATGCATCACATATCATATTCATCATTAGCATGTTAACATATCTTTCATAACATGCATACATAAAGATTCGTTCATGAGTTCTAACTTTTCCAACCTTCTTAAGTAGATGATACTCATTAAACACAAGTCTTATAAGCGGAAGCAATGTCTTAAGTTGTTCTTAGAGCATATAAATACAAGCAGATAGTATAGGGTCTTCTTCCACCATGCCACTATCACACACACTTGGCCCCTCCTGCTACATCCTCTAGCGCATTTCCTTTATCCGGCAGTATATGGACAACATGAACTATAAGCATATAGCTTAGTAAGATCCTTGCCTACTCACAAAAGCCACAAACTTCATCAAGCAATTAGAACATGAGCATACTAGCATAAAGGACCTAAGTATTTCATAGCAACACTAATCAACAACATATCCATGTAATAAAAAAAACTAAGCATGGCATAGAATTGTTCATAAGCCGCTTACATAATTAATCTACATATAATTAGGCAATAATGTAACTGAACGAATACATAAAACTAAGCATGCATGAAAGACATATTCATGAGCGTTTTAAAACTTAACAATAAGCATTCCTAACCTAAGCATCCGTAACATCCTACATCTTAAACCTACATAAAGTACATAGGCACAAACATTCTTCAACTTAACCATGACCATTCATCAGAGAATCCAAACATGCATAAAGGACAAAATCATAAGCATTTGTTTAACTTGAACATAAACATTTGTAATAACATAAATCCTAAACCTGCAGAAGGAACATAATCGCAAGTATTCATAAACTTAACCATAACATTCACCACATCATAAATTCTAAACTAGCATAAAGTACATAGTCACAACATTCTTAAACTTAACTCTAAACATCATAACTTCATAACATCTAGCATGCATAAAGAACATAGTTCGCAAGCATTCAGGGTATTTAACATAAGCATACACAATATCATAAAAGTCTTTTCTTTTCAAAACATATACTTATAGATACTTCAATATCATCATAACTTCATAACATCTAGCATGCATAAAGAACATAGTTCGCAAGCATTCAGGGTATTTAACATAAGCATACACAATATCATAAAAGTCTTTTCTTTTCAAAACATATACTTATAGATACTTCAATATCATCATAACTTCATAACATCTAGCATGCATAAAGAACATAGTTCGTAAGCATTCAGAGTATTTAACATAAGCATACACAATATCATAAAAGTCTTTTCTTTTCAAAACATATACTTATAGATACTTCAATATCATCATAACTTCATAACATCTAGCATGCATAAAGAACATAGTTCGTAAGCATTCAGAGTATTTAACATGAGCATACACAATAATCATAAAAGTCTTTTCATTTCAAAACATATACTTATAGATACTTCAATATCATCATAACTTGTTTGGGGGGCCCCAGGTTAAGTACCACATAATGCGCGTTCCCTAATAGGCTGGGGTAGCGAGCCACCAGTCCTACTAGAGCAAGACCTCTTACGTCTTACCAGGGCAAGACCTCTTACGTCTTCTTATGTCCCTATGGATTTGATTAACGACCACCTGACGGGTCGGGTACTTAACCTCTTGCAAAGTAAAATACTTAATTCTTTTCTTTTCTTGTCATAATATAAAGAATGCTCTTGATCCCCAACATAAAAAGGGAAGCATCTTAATCTCATCTTGTCATGAAGAGAGCTCTTGATCCGTACTTGAAAGGGAAGCATCTCCATCTTATCTTATCATAGGGAGAGCTCTTGATCCCTACTTGAAAGGGAAGCATCTCCATCTTATCTTGTCATAAGGAGAGCTCTTGATCCCTACTTGAAAGGGAAGCATCTCCATCTCAGTCATTTCATAAGGACACATGCATTCATAACATAAGAGTACCCTAAAGGGGTCCTAAGCATAAACATGTTCATCACCCAAGCATATTTCATGGCACATTATATCATAAACATGAAGCATATTTCCAATGCATATTCATGGCATATTAAATCACAAAACATGTTCCACCTCTAGGTATATTTCATGGTACCTTACATCATAGACATGAAGCATATTTCCTAGGCATATTCATGGCATATTAAATCACAAAACATGTTCCACATCTAGGTATGTTTCATGGAATACTATATCATAAACATGTTCAACACATAAGCTTATTTCATATTGCATTGAATCATAAACATATTCATCACACAAGCATAGTTCATGACACATAAACAAAAAAACCATACCCTTAGCACAACTACATGTGGGGGTGTTTCCATGAAACCCTAACCCTAAAACCATGGGTTGGTCGAATCTTGTAAGGGGCTCAAGCTTGGGTTTTGTCCCCTAAAGTTCATTCATGAAGCCTTATAACTGATCATAGTATCATTAGAGATATTTTCATGCCACCCTAACCCTACTTTCATTGGTTGGCCGAATCTTGTAAGGTTATATCTTTGGACTTTTGTCCCCTAAATCTATTCATGTAGGCCTATATCATAACCTAACCTTATAAGAGGGTATTTTCATGAAACCCTCACTCTAAGAGTCTTGATTGGCCGAAACATGTGGGGGTTCAAGCTTAGGTTTTGTCCCCTAAAGTTCATTCATAAAGCATTATTACTTAACCTAGTGTCATTAGGAACATTTTCATGCAACCCTAACCCTAATTATATGGGTTGGCCGAAACATGGAATGGGTTCAAACTTAGGTTTTGTCCCCTAGAATTCATTCATAAAGCATTATCATGGCCTAACCTCATAAGAGGGAGTTGTCATAAAAACCCTAACCCTAAAAAGCCTTGGTGGCCGAAACCTATAAGGGCACCAAGTTAGAATCTTTGTCCCCTAAAAGTTCCTATAGTGAGCATACAACCTATAGAAGTTCCCTAGAATCATTTTCATGAATCTTAGCCCAAGAAAACTTGATTGGCCGAAACCTACAAGGGCTACAACTTCATCTTTCTTTCATGAAATTTAACCTACGAAACTAATACACTGCAGGTGAGGGAAATCTTACTTCCTTCGCTTTGCTTGAGAGATGACCTAATGGAAGTCACCTAGCTTTCTCCTAGCTTGAAAGGGGATCTCGGCCAAAGGGTGAAGAGGGAGATTGGTTTCGGTGAGGATGAAGAGGAGAGGAAGAAAATGGCCAAATGGAAACTTCCTTCTTCTTTATAAAGGGAGGAAGAGAAGTTTCTCTTTTCTTTGTCATGCCTCTTCACTTACCCTCCTTCCACTTATCTATAAATTCCCCTCTTCCTCTAATGATATAATTCTATTGGGCTTATGGTTAGTGGGTGCATCTATAGGGCTTGGCTATCTCTAGAGGTTTGGGGTTCAATTCCTAGGCTTTGCATCTCCTTTTTTTTTTTTTTGGCTTATTTTCTTTTATTTTTCCAAAAAGGCCCACATAAAGCCTATCATCATAAAGCCAAAATTCTCGTAAAATTGCTAGAAATTTTACGGACGTTACAATCCCTCATACCTTGTAAAAGTTTCGACCTCGAAACTTAAAACAATTCTGGGTACTTCGGCCTCATGTCCTCCTCTCGTTCCCAGGTAGTTTCCTCATATTGCGAATTCTGCCATAGGACCTTTACAAAGGGCACCTCTTTGTTCCTTAGCCTTTTGACATCTCGGTCTAATATTTGGATAGGCCGACTTTCTACACTCAGGTCCTCTTGAACGTGTATTGTTTGTGGCTCGATCACTTGGTCCGCACTGGATACGCATTTCTTGAGCATAGAGACATGGAACACGTTGTGTATGAGGCATCTCTTGGCGGCTCCGGCATGCGCTACCTTGCCCACCCTCTGCGATATCAGATACGGTCTCACGTAACGTGGATTCAGTTTGCCCTTCCTTCCGAATCTCATCACTCCCTTCATAGGGGTCACTTTGAGGAATACCAGGTCCCCGACTTCGAATTCTAACGGTCTACGCCGCATATCCTCATAACTCTTTTGTCGGCTCGAGAAGTTTGATTCTCGACGGATAGTCCAGATAGTGCGGGTGGTATTGTCAATAATATCGGCATGAAGACCCATTTCCTCCTTTCACCACCCTCGTTACCAACAGATAGGAGACACCGTCTTCTCCCGTATAGAGCTTCATAGGGTGCCATTCCAATGGTAGCACAGTAGCTGTTGTTGTAAGCAAATTCGCCAGCACAAATATCGACACACCCGGCTTAAAGTCTAGAGCACAAGCTCGCGATATCTTCCGGCTGGTTCACTCTTTCCGTCGGCCGTTTACGAGGATGAAACGATCTTTGAATCTCAACTTAGTGCCAAGAGCCTTCGAACACATTCCCAAAATGGGAGGTAAAAAGCGGCCATCACGGTCAGAAATAATAGCCTTAGGCACTCCATGTAATTTGATAATTTCCTTGACATATAATTGAGCTAGCTGCTCGATCGAATAGGTCATCTTAATTGCCAGGAAATGGGCAGACTTCGTCAACCGGTCTATGATTACCCATATAGCATCGTAACCATTTATTGTTCTGGGTAATCTCGAGATGAAATCCATAGATAGTTCTTCCCATTTCCACTCTGGAATCGGTATTTCGCAGTAATCCCCGTGTTTACGGTGTTCGCCTTCACCTTCCGGCAGTCGAGCCAGTGTTGACGTACTGAGCCACCTCCCTTTTCATGCCGGACCACCAAAATTTATCCCTTAAGTCCTGATACATTTTATTAGATCCAGGATGCATGGTATAAGGTGTTCCATGGGATTCCTCGAGTATCTTCTTCCGTAATTCTGGATCGTCCGGAATACATAGTCGGTCCCGGAGGTATAATAGTCCGTCGTTGAAAATGCGGAATCCATTATCCCTTCCTTCCAGTACTACTTGTTTGATCTTCTGGATGTCTGAATCACCATCTTGCTTTCCCTTTATATCGTCGAACAGCGTCGGCATTATAGTCATGGTGGAAAGTTGTCCAGAAATAATTTCTATCCCGTAATTCCTTACTTCCCTTTTCAGGGGTTGAGATAGCATCGATAAGGACATCAAAGCGGCAATTTCGTTTCCCCTCCTTATTCGTATGTTCCGGTCTACCCAGCATAGTTCAACTATACCCTACACATCCCATGCAATGAACTCATCATCAATTTTTTTTTTTTTAAAAAGGAACGACTTGTCATCTCTTATTCATATCTCTTATTCATATTTTCCAACCAGAAGGAAAAATGTTAACATATAACATTCCTTATTTCCAAATTAAACCACAGAAACTATTTGAGAAGATAGTTCATTATGACTCCCACTAGGACAAACCCTAGTGCGGTTGTAATTATTTTTAGTCCTATCTTCCTTGGCCTCACTAGGGTGGTCTTCGGCTGGCCAATAAGTTGACTGTTTACAGAACCCTCTTCCTTCCTCTCGAGGCCAGCTACCACCGGATTCTCTACCATAGGCTTCTCTTGAACCTTGTGCTCCAGCAGTTCCCAGCACAACTCCGCATAGGTTATTCGCCCTTCATAACAGCCCCACACATGGTGTGCAACTACCATGAACTCATTTGGCAGGGAGCGGACCAAGGCCCATATCCTATAATTGTCCAGTAACGAAAACTCCTGCCGCTCGAGTCTCCTAAAAAGACCATCGAGCCTTCTCATGTGTCCGATGACCCCACCATCTGGTTTATAGACTATCCCTTCAATAGCTTCCCTTAATCGGTTTCGTGACACATCACGACGGGTCATGGTAGTCATCGTCCGTGCCATCTGAAATTGAAATAAATGAAGTCAGTACAAAACCGACTACCCCGTACGAAACTAACTTAATTCAATTCAGATGAACATAGACCTTACACAAATAATTACGAAAATCAAATCTTCGTAATTTTAGGAGTTTTTTTTTTGGAGTGTAATTAAACTAAGGCTAGCATAAGATTATCCTACATGAATTCATGCATAATTAAGCTAAAACAAAAAAAAACAATTCTCATTCTCGCAAGGTAAGGTACCCCTTTCTAGCGGTATTTCTAGGTTAGAGACATGTTTCCATCATATAAAGCTTGGTCAGGTATACTATCTAAGTCACAACTATGATTCCATTATACTAAACAGGACGAGGTATTATTTCTATCTAAATCTCAAGTGTGAGTCCATTCTACTAAAACATGATGAGGTTTTTTTTTTTTCATTCTAAATAGAAGACATTCTTGATTATAAAGGAAACTTAAGTATGCATAAAATTACTTACTTGGAAATAGCAGGATGGAGGCTTGATGTGTGATAGTGGAAAGGTGAACCCGCTCTGATACCACCTGTAACGCCTTCCCTTATCTGCTCTCGTATGGCGCTCTCATTACTCCTTTTTTTTTTTAAACATACTACATATGGATCCTCTCACAACCTACGTACTTTAACAGGTCATCATAACTTAAACCTTCTTTTGCACATGCATCACATATCATATTCATCATTAGCATGTTAACATATCTTTCATAACATGCATACATAAAGATTCGTTCATGAGTTCTAACATTTCCAACCTTCTTAAGTAGATGATACTCATTAAACACAAGTCTTATAAGCGGAAGCAATGCCTTAAGTTGTTCTTAGAGCATATAAATACAAGCAGATAGTATAGGGTCTTCTTCCACTATGCCACTATCACACACACTTGGCCCCTCCTACTACTTCCTCTAGCGCAGACTTCCTTTATCTGCAGTATATGGACAACATGAACTATAAGCATATAGCTTAGTAAGATCCTTGCCTACTCACAAAAGCCACAAACTTCATCAAGCAATTAGAACATGAGCATACTAGCATAAAGGACCTAAGTATTTCATAGCAACACTAATCAACAACATATCCATGTAATAAAAAAAACTAAGCATGGCATAGAATTGTTCATAAGCCAGTTAAGCATAATTAATCTAAGCAGGGCATAATTTGAGCATAAGCATTATAACTACATAAAACTAAGCATGCATGAAAGACATATTCATGAGCGTTTTAAAACTTAACAATAAGCATTCCTAACCTAAGCATCCGTAACATCCTACATCTTAAACCTACATAAAGTACATAGGCACAAACATTCTTCAACTTAACCATGACCATTCATCAGGGAATCCAAACATGCATAAAGGACATAATCATAAGCATTTGTTTAACTTGAACATAAACATTTGTAATAACATAAATCCTAAACTGCGGAAGGAACATAATCAAGTATTCATAAACTTAACCATAACATTCACCACATCATAAATTCTAAACTAGCATAAAGTACATAGTCAACATTCTTAAACTTAACTCTAAACATCATAACTTCATAACATCTAGCATGCATAAAGAACATAGTTCGCAAGCATTGTGGTATTTAACATAAGCATACACAATATCATAAAAGTCTTTTCTTTTCAAAACATATACTTATAGATACTTCAATATCATCATAACTTCATAACATCTAGCATGCATAAAGAACATAGTTCGCAAGCATTCAGGGTATTTAACATAAGCATACACAATATCATAAAAGTCTTTTCTTTTCAAAACATATACTTATAGATACTTCAATATCATCATAACTTCATAACATCTAGCATGCATAAAGAACATAGTTCGTAAGCATTCAGAGTATTTAATATAAGCATACACAATATCATAAAAGTCTTTTCTTTTCAAAACATATACTTATAGATACTTCAATATCATCATAACTTCATAACATCTAGCATGCATAAAGAACATAGTTCGTAAGCATTCATAGTATTTAACATGAGCATACACAATAATCATAAAAGTCTTTTCTTTTCAAAACATATACTTATAGATACTTCAATATCATCATAACTTGTTTGGGGGGCCCCAGGTTAAGTACCACATAATGCGCGTTCCCTAATAGGTCAGTAGCGAGCCACCAGTCCTACTAGAGCAAGACCTCTTACGTCTTACCAGGGCAAGACCTCTTATGTCTTCTTATGTCCCTATGGATTTGATTAACGACCACCTGACGGGTCGGGTACATAACCTCTTGCAAAGTAAAATACTTAATTCTTTTCTTTTCTTGTCATAATATAAAGAATGCTCTTGATCCCTAACATAAAAAGGGAAGCATCTTAATCTCATCTTGTCATGAAGAGAGCTCTTGATCCCTACTTGAAAGGGAAGCATCTCCATCTTATCTTATCATAGGGAGAGCTCTTGATCCCTACTTGAAAGGGAAGCATCTCCATCTTATCTTGTCATAAGGAGAGCTCTTGATCCCTACTTGAAAGGGAAGCATCTCCATCTCAGTCATTTCATAAGGACACATGCATTCATAACATAAGAGTACCCTAAAGGGGTCCTAAGCATAAACATGTTCATCACCCAAGCATATTTCATGGCACATTATATCATAAACATGAAGCATATTTCCAATGCTTATTCATGGCATATTAAATCACAAAACATGTTCCACCTCTAGGTATATTTCATGGTACCTTACATCATAGACATGAAGCATATTTCCTAGGCATATTCATGGCATATTAAATCACAAAACATGTTCCACATCTAGGTATGTTTCATGGCATACTATATCATAAACATGTTCATCACATAAGCTTATTTCATATTGCATTGAATCATAAACATATTCATCACACAAGCATAGTTCATGACACATAAACAAAAAAACCATACCCTTAGCACAACTACATGTGGGGGTGTTTCCATGAAACCCTAACCCTAAAACCATGGGTTGGCCAAATCTTGTAAGGGGCCTGCTTGGGTTTTGTCCTAAAGTTCATTCATGAAGCCTTATAACTGATCATAGTATCATTAGAGATATTTTCATGCCACCCTAACCCTACTTTCATTGGTTGGCCGAATCTTGTAAGGTTAGATCTTTGGACTTTTGTCCCCTAAATCTATTCATGTAGGCCTATATCATAACCTAACCATATAAGAGGGTATTTTTATGAAACCCTCACTCTAAGAGTCTTGATTGGCCGAAACATGTGGGGGTTCAAGCTTAGGTTTTGTCCCCTAAAGTTCATTCATAAAGCATTATTACTTAACCTAGTGTCATTAGGAACATTTTCATGCAACCCTAACCCTAATTATATGGGTTGGCCGAAACATGGAATGGGTTCAAACTTAGGTTTTGTCCCCTAGAATTCATTCATAAAGCATTATCATGGCCTAACCTCATAAGAGGGAGTTGTCATAAAAACCCTAACCCTAAAAAGCCTTTGTGGCCGAAACCTATAAGGGCACCAAGTTAGAATCTTTGTCCCCTAAAAGTTCCTATAGTGAGCATACAACCTATAGAAGTTCCCTAGAATCATTTTCATGAATCTTAACCCAAGAAAACTTGATTGGGCGAAACCTACAAGAGCTACAACTTCATCTTTCTTTCATGAAATTTAACCTACGAAACTAATACACTGCAGGTGAGGAAAATCTTACTTCCTTCGCTTTGCTTGAGAGATGACCTAATGGAAGTCACCTAGCTTTCTCCTAGCTTGAAAGGGGGTCTCGGCCAAAGGATGAAGAGGGAGATTGGTTTCGGTGAGGATGAAGAGGAGAGGAAGAAAATGGCCAAATGGAAACTTCCTTCTTCTTTATAAAGGGAGGAAGAGAAGTTTCTCTTTTCTTTTTCATGCCTCTTCACTTACCCTCCTTCCACTTATCTATAAATTCCCCTCTTCCTCTAATGATATAATTCTATTGGGCTTATGGTTAGTGGGTGCATCTATAGGGCTTGGCTATCTCTAGAGGTTTGGGGTTCAATTCCTAGGCTTTGCATCTCCTTTTTTTTTTTTTGGCTTATTTTCTTTTATTTTTCCAAAAAGGCCCACATAAAGCCTATCATCATAAAGCCAAAATTCTCGTAAAATTGCTAGAAATTTTACGGGCGTTACAATCCCTCATACCTTGTAAAAGTTTCGTCCTCGAAACTTAAAACAATTCTGGGTACTTCTGCCTCATGTCCTCCTCTCGTTCCCAGGTAGCTTCCTCATATTGACTCGCCACAGGACCTTTACTAAGGGCACCTCTTTGTTCCTTAGCCTTTTGACATCTCGGTCTAATATTTGGATAGGCCGACTTTCAACACTCAGGTCCTCTTGAACGTGTACTGTTTGTGGCTCGATCACTTGGTCCGCACTGGATACGCATTTCTTGAGCATAGAGACATGGAACACGTTGTGTATAGCCGACATCTCTTGAGGCAGCTCCAGCCTGTACGCTACCTTGCCCACCCTCTGCGATATCGGATACGGTCCCCACGAGCGTGGATTGCTTTACCCTTCCTTCCGAATCTCATCACTCCTTCATAGGGTCACTTGAGGAATACCAGGTCCCCGACTTCAATTCTAACGGTTCACGCCGCATATCCGCATAGCTCTTTGTCGACTCTGGCGCTTTGATTCTCGACGGATAGTCTAGATAGCTGGTGGTATTGTCAATAATATCGGCCAAGACCCATTTCCTCCTTTCACCACCTCCCAATAGATAGGAGACTGCATCTTCTCCGTATAGAGCTTCATATGGTGCCATTCCAATGGTAGCCTGGTAACTGTTGTTGTAAGCAAATTCTGCCAGGCACAAATATCGACACCAGCTCCCCTTAAAGTCTAGAGCACAAGCCCGCAGCATATCTTCCAGCACCTGGTTCACTCTTTCCGTCTGACCGTCGGTCTGAGGATGAAACGCAGTGCTGAATCTCAACTTAGTGCCAAGAGCCTTCTGAACACATTCCCAAAAATGGGAGGTAAAATGGCCATCACGGTCAGAAATAATAGCCTTAGGCACTCCATGTAATTTGATAATTTCCTTGACATATAATTGAGCTAGCTGCTCGATCGAATAGGTCATCTTAATTGCCAGGAAATGGGCAGACTTCGTCAACCGGTCTATGATTACCCATATAGCATCGTAACCATTTGTTGTTCTGGGTAATCCCGAGATGAAATCCATAGATAGTTCTTCCCATTTCCACTGAATCAGATCACCGCAGTAATCCCCGGTTTCGGTGTTTCGCCTTCACCTTCCGGGCAGTGTCGTGTGTACATGCAGCCACCTCCCTTTTCATGCCGGACCACCAAAATTTATCCCTTAAGTCCTGATACATTTTATTAGATCCAGGATGCATGGTATAAGGTGTTCCATGGGATTCCTCGAGTATCTTCTTCCATAATTCCGGATCGTCCGGAATACATAGTCGGTCCCGGAGGTATAATAGTCCGCCGTTGAAAATGCGGAATCCATTATCCCTTCCTTCGATTTCTTGTTTGATCTTCTGGATGTCTGAATCACCATCTTGCTTTCCCTTTATATCGTCGAACAGCGTCGACGTTATAGTCATGGTGGAAAGTTGTCCAGAAATAATTTCTATCCCGTAATTCCTTACTTCCCTTTTCAGGGGTTGAGATAGCATCGATAAGGACATCAAAGCGGCAATTTCGTTTCCCCTCCTTATTCGTATGTTCTGGTCTACCCAGCATAGTTCAACTATACCCTACACATCCCATGCAATGAACTCATCATCAATTTTTTTTTTTTAAAAGGAACGACTTGTCATCTCTTATTCATATCTCTTATTCATATTTTCCAACCAGAAGGAAAAATGTTAACATATAACATTCCTTATTTCCAAATTAAACCACAGAAACTATTTGAGAAGATAGTTCATTATGACTCCCACTAGGACAAACCCTAGTGCGGTTGTAATTATTTTTAGTCCTATCTTCCTTGGCCTCACTAGGGTGGTCTTCGGCTGGCCAATAAGTTGACTGTTTACAGAACCCTCTTCCTTCCTCTCGAGGCCAGCTACCACCGGATTCTCTACCACAGGCTTCTCTTGAACCTTGTGCTCCAGCAGTTCCCAGCACAACTCCGCATAGGTTATCCGCCCTTCATAACGGCCCCACACGTGGTGTGCAACTACCATGAACTCATTTGGCAGGGAGCGGACCAAGGCCCATATCCTATAATTGTCCAGTAACGGAAACTCCTGCCGCTCGAGTCTCCTAAAAAGACCATCGAGCCTTCTCATGTGTCCGATGACCCCACCATCTGGTTTATAGACTATCCCTTCAATAGCTTCCCTTAATCGGTTTCGTGACACATCACGACGGGTCATGGTAGTCATCGTCCGTGCCATCTGAAATTGAAATAAATGAAGTCAGTACAAAACCGACTAACCCGTACGAAACCGGCTTAATTCAATTCAGATGAACATAGACCTTACACAAATAATTACGAAAATCAAATCTTCATAATTTTAGGAGTTTTTTTTTTTGGAGTGTAATTAAACTAAGGCTAGCATAAGATTATCCTACATGAATTCATGCATAATTAAGCTAAAACAAAAAAAAAACAATTCTCATTCTCGCAAGGTAAGGTACCCCTTTCTAGCGGTATTTCTAGGTTAGAGACATGTTTCCATCATATAAAGCTTGGTCAGGTATACTATCTAAGTCACAACTATGATTCCATTATACTAAACAGGACGAGGTATTATTTCTATCTAAATCTCAAGTGTGAGTCCATTCTACTAAAACATGATGAGGTATTTTTTTTTTTCATTCTAAATAGAAGACATTCTTCATTATAAAGGAAACTTAAGTATGCATAAAATTACTTACTTGGAAATAGCAGGATGGAGGCTTGATGTGTGATAGTGGAAAGGTGAACCCGCTCTGATACCACCTGTAACGCCCGCCCTTATCTGCTCTCAGGGCGGCGCTACTGTTACTCCTTTTTTTTTTTTTTTAAACATACTACATATGGATCCTCTCACAACCTACATACTTTAGCAGGTCATCATAACTTAAACCTTCTTTTGCACATGCATCACATATCATATTCATCATTAGCATGTTAACATATCTTTCATAACATGCATACATAAAGATTCGTTCATGAGTTCTAACATTTCCAACTTTCTTTAGTAGATGATACTCATTAAACACAAGTCTTATAAGCGGAAGCAATGTCTTAAGTTGTTCTTAGAGCATATAAACACAAGCAGATAGTATAGGGTCTTCTTTCACCATGCCACTATCACACACACTTGGCCCCTCCTGCTACTTCCTCTAGCGCAGACTTCCTTTATCTGCAGTATATGGACAACATGAACTATAAGCATATAGCTTAGTAAGATCCTTGCCTACTCACAAAAGCCACAAACTTCATCAAGCAATTAGAACATGAGCATACTAGCATAAAGGACCTAAGTATTTCATAGCAACACTAATCAACAACATATCCATGTAATAAAAAAAACTAAGCATGGCATAGAATTGTTCATATTAAGCATAATTAATCTAAGCAGGGCATAATTTGAGCATAAGCATTATAACTACATAAAACTAAGCATGCATGAAAGACATATTCATGAGCATTTTAAAACTTAACAATAAGCATTCCTAACCTAAGCATCCGTAACATCCTACATCTTAAACCTACATAAAGTACATAGGCACAAACATTCTTCAACTTAACCATGACCATTCATCAGGGAATCCAAACATGCATAAAGGACATAATCATAAGCATTTGTTTAACTTGAACATAAACATTTGTAATAACATAAATCCTAAACCTGCAGAAGGAACATAATCGCAAGTATTCATAAACTTAACCATAACATTCACCACATCATAAATTCTAAACTAGCATAAAGTACATAGTCGCAACATTCTTAAACTTAACTCTAAACATCATAACTTCATAACATCTAGCATGCATAAAGAACATAGTTCGCAAGCATTCAGGGTTTTTAACATAAGCACACACAATATCATAAAAGTCTTTTCTTTTCAAAACATATACTTATAGATACTTCAATATCATCATAACTTCATAACATCTAGCATGCATAAAGAACATAGTTCGCAAGCATTCAGGGTATTTAACATAAGCATACACAATATCATAAAAGTCTTTTCTTTTCAAAACATATACTTATAGATACTTCAATATCATCATAACTTCATAACATCTAGCATGCATAAAGAACATAATTCATAAGCATTCAGAGTATTTAACATAAGCATACACAATATCATAAAAGTCTTTTCTTTTCAAAACATATACTTATAGATACTTCAATATCATCATAACTTCATAACATCTAGCATGCATAAAGAACATAGTTCGTAATCATTCAGAGTATTTAACATGAGCATACACAATAATCATAAAAGTCTTTTCATTTCAAAACATATACTTATAGATACTTCAATATCATCATAACTTGTTTGGGGGGCCCCAGGTTAAGTACCACATAATGCACGTTCCCTAATGGGCTGGGGTAGCGAGCCACCAGTCCTACTAGAGCAAGACCTCTTACGTCTTACCAGGGCAAGACCTCTTACGTCTTCTTATGTCCCTATGGATTTGATTAACGACCACCGACTGCCTGGGTACTTAACCTCTTGCAAAGTAAAATACTTAATTCTTTTCTTTTCTTGTCATAATATAAAGAATGCTCTTGATCCCCAACATAAAAAGGGAAGCATCTTAATCTCATCTTGTTATGAAGAGAGCTCTTGATCCCTACTTGAAAGGGAAGCATCTCCATCTTATCTTATCATAGGGAGAGCTCTTGATCCCTACTTGAAAGGGAAGCATCTCCATCTTATCTTGTCATAAGGAGAGCTCTTGATCCCTACTTGAAAGGGAAGCATCTCCATCTCAGTCATTTCATAAGGACACATGCATTCATAACATAAGAGTACCCTAAAGCGGTCCTAAGCATAAACATGTTCATCACCCAAGCATATTTCATGGCACATTATATCATAAACATGAAGCATATTTCCAATGCATATTCATGGCATATTAAATCACAAAACATGTTCCACCTCTAGGTATATTTCATGGTACCTTACATCATAGACATGAAGCATATTTCCTAGGCATATTCATGGCATATTAAATCACAAAACATGTTCCACATCTAGGTATGTTTCATGGCATACTATATCATAAACATGTTCATCACATAAGCTTATTTCATATTGCATTGAATCATAAACATATTCATCACACAAGCATAGTTCATGACACATAAACAAAAAAACCATACCCTTAGCACAACTACATGTGGGGGTGTTTCCATGAAACCCTAACCCTAAAACCATGGGTTGGCCAAATCTTGTAAGGGGCTCAAGCTTGGGTTTTGTCCCCTAAAGTTCATTCATGAAGCCTTATAACTGATCATAGTATCATTAGAGATATTTTCATGCCACCCTAACCCTACTTTCATTGGTTGGCCGAATCTTGTAAGGTTAGATCTTTGGACTTTTGTCCCCTAAATCTATTCATGTAGGCCTATATCATAACCTAACCTTATAAGAGGGTATTTTCATGAAACCCTCACTCTAAGAGTCTTGATTGGCCGAAACATGTGGGGGTTCAAGCTTTGGTTTTGTCCCCTAAAGTTCATTCATAAAGCATTATTACTTAACCTAGTGTCATTAAGAACATTTTCATGCAACCCTAACCCTAATTATATGGGTTGGCCGAAACATGGAATGGGTTCAAACTTAGGTTTTGTCCCCTAGAATTCATTCATAAAGCATTATCATGGCCTAACCTCATAAGAGGGAGTTGTCATAAAAACCCTAACCCTAAAAAGCCTTGGTGGTCGAAACCTATAAGGGCACCAAGTTAGAATCTTTGTCCCCTAAAAGTTCCTATAGTGAGCATTCAACCTATAGAAGTTCCCTAGAATCATTTTCATGAATCTTAGCCCAAGAAAACTTGATTGGCCGAAACCTACAAGGGCTACAACTTCATCTTTCTTTCATGAAATTTAACCTACGAAACTAATACACTGCAGGTGAGGGAAATCTTACTTCCTTCGCTTTGCTTGAGAGATGACCTAATGGAAGTCACCTAGCTTTCTCCTAGCTTGAAAGGGGGTCTCGGCCAAAGGATGAAGAGGGAGATTGGTTTCGGTGAGGATGAAGAGGAGAGGAAGAAAATGGCCAAATGGAAACTTCCTTCTTCTTTATAAAGGGAGGAAGAGAAGTTTCTCTTTTCTTTGTCATGCCTCTTCACTTACCCTCCTTCCACTTATCTATAAATTCCCCTCTTCCTCTAATGATATAATTCTATTGGGCTTATGGTTAGTGGGTGCATCTATAGGGCTTGGCTATCTCTAGAGGTTTGGGGTTCAATTCCTAGGCTTTGCATCTCCTTTTTTTTTTTTTTGGCTTATTTTCTTTTATTTTAAAAAAAATGCACACATAAATCCAATCATCATAAAGACAAAATTCTCGTAAAATTGCTAGAAATATTACGTGCGTTACAAACACTCATAACTTGTAAAAGTGTCTTCCTCGAAACTTAAAACAATTCTGGGTACTTCTGCCTCATGTCCTCCTCTCGTTCCAAGGTAGCTTCCTCATATTGCGAATTCTGCCACAGGACCTTTACTAAGGGCACCTCTTTGTTCCTTAGCCTTTTGACATCTCGGTCTAATATTTGGATAGGCCGACTTTCAACACTCAGGTCCTCTTAAACGAGTACTGTTTGTGGCTCGATCACTTGGTCCGCACTGGATACGCATTTCTTGAGCATAGAGACATGGAACACGTTGTGTATAGCCGACATCTCTTGAGCGGCTCGGCTGTCGCTACCTTGCCCACCCTCTGCGATATCGGATACGGTCCCACGTAGCGTGGATTCAGTTTACCCTTCCTTCCGAATCTCATCACTCCCTTCATAGGGGTCACTTTGAGGAATACCAGGTCCCCGACTTTGAATTCTAACGGTCTACGCCGCATATCCGCATAGCTCTTTTGTCGGCTCTGAGCAGTTTCGATTCTCTGATGGATAGTCTATATAGTGCGGGTGGTATTGTCAATAATATCGGCCTGAAGACCCATTTCCCTCCTTTCACCACCCTCGTACCAGGATAGGAGACTGCATCTTCTCCGTATATAGAGCTTCATAGGGTGTCATTCCAATGGTATAACATGTTGTAAGCAAATTCGCAGCACAAATATCGACACCCTCCTTAAAGTCTAGAGCACAAGCCCGCAGCATATCTTCCAGCACCTGGTTCACTCTTTCCGTCTGACCGTCGGTCTAAGGATGAAACGCAGTGCTGAATCTCAACTTAGTGCCAAGAGCCTTCTGAATACATTCCCAAAAATGGGAGGTAAAACGGCCATCACGGTCAGAAATAATAGCCTTAGGCACTCCATGTAATTTGATAATTTCCTTGACATATAATTGAGCTAGCTGCTCGATCGAATAGGTCATCTTAATTGCCGAATGAAATGGGCGGATTTCGTCAACCCGGCCTATGATTACCCATATAGCATCGTAACCATTTGTTGTTCCGGGTAATCCCGAGATGAAATCCATAGATAGTTCTTCCCATTTCCGTAATCCCCTGTGTTTCGTGTTCTCGCCTTCACCTTCCGGCAGTCGACAGTGTTGACGATCGAGCCACCTCCCTTTTCATGCCGGACCACCAAAATTGATCCCTTAAGTCCTGATACATTTTATTAGATCCAGGATGCATGGTATAAGGTGTTCCATGGGATTCCTCGAGTATCTTCTTCCGTAATTCCGGATCGTCCGGAATACATAGTCGGTCCCGGAGGTATAATAGTCTGCCGTTGAAAATTTGGAATCCATTATCCCTTCCTTCCAGTACTTCTTGTTCGATCTTCTGGATGTCTGAATCACCATCTTGCTTTCCCTTTATATCGTCGAACAGCGTCGGCGTTATAGTCATGGTGGAAAGTTGTCCAGAAATAATTTCTATCCCGTAATTCCTTACTTCCCTTTTCAGGGGTTGAGATAGCATCGATAAGGACATCAAAGCGGCAATTTTGTTTCCCCTCCTTATTCGTATGTTCCGGTCTACCCAGCATAGTTCAACTATACCCTACACATCCCATGCAATGAACTCATCATCAATTTTTTTTTTTTTTAAAAGGAACGACTTGTCATCTCTTATTCATATTTTCCAACCAGAAGGAAAAATGTTAACATATAACATTCCTTATTTCCAAATTAAACCACAGAAACTATTTGAGAAGATAGTTCATTATGACTCCCACTAGGACAAACCCTAGTGCGGTTGTAATTATTTTTAGTCCTATCTTCCTTGGCCTCACTAGGGTGGTCTTCTACCGCCAATAAGTTGATGCTTATGAACCCTCTTCCTTCCTCTCGAGGCTAGCTACCACCGGATTCTCTACCACAGCTTCTCTTGAACCTTCTAGCAAAGACAACTCCGCATAGGTTATCCGCCCTTCATAACGGCCCCACACGTGGTGTGCAACTACCATGAACTCATTTGGCAGGGAGCGGACCAAGGCCCATATCCTATAATTGTCCAAAGAACGCGAAAACTCCGCCGCCGAGTCTCCTAAAAAGACCATCGAGCCTTCTCATGTGTCCGATGACCCCACCATCCGGTTTATAGACTATCCTTCAATAGCTTCCTTAATCGGTTTCGTGACACATCACGACGGGTCATGGTAGTCATCGTCCATGCCATCCAAATTGAAATAAATGAAGTCAAGATACAAACCGACTACCCCGTATGAAACCGGCTTAATTCAATTCAGATGAACATAGACCTTACACAAATAATTACGAAAATCAAATCTTCATAATTTTAGGAGTTTTTTTTTTTTGAGTGTAATTAAACTAAGGCTAGCATAAGATTATCCTACATGAATTCATGCATAGTTAAGCTAAAACAAAAAAAAAACAATTCTCATTCTCGCAAGGTAAGGTACCCCTTTCTAGCGGTATTTCTAGGTTAGAGACATGTTTCCATCATATAAAGCTTGGTCAGGTATACTATCTAAGTCACAACTATGATTCCATTATACTAAACAGGACGAGGTATTATTTCTATCTAAATCTCAAGTGTGAGTCCATTCTACTAAAACATGATGAGGTATTTTTTTTTTCATTCTAAATAGAAGACATTCTTCATTATAAAGGAAACTTAAGTATGCATAAAATTACTTACTTGGAAATAGCAGGATGGAGGCTTGATGTGTGATAGTGGAAAGGTGAACTCGCTCTGATACCACCTGTAACGCCCGCCCTTATCTGCTCTCAAGGCGGCGCTACTGTTACTCCTTTTTTTTTTTTTAAACATACTACATATGGATCCTCTCACAACCTACGTACTTTATCAGGTCATCATAACTTAAACCTTCTTTTGCACATGCATCACATATCATATTCATCATTAGCATGTTAACATATCTTTCATAACATGCATACATAAAGATTCGTTCATGAGTTCTAACTTTTCCAACCTTCTTAAGTAGATGATACTCATTAAACACAAGTCTTATAAGCGGAAGCAATGTCTTAAGTTGTTCTTAGAGCATATAAATACAAGAAGATAGTATAGGGTCTTCTTCCACCATGCCACTATCACACACACTTGGCCCCTCCTGCTACTTCCTCTAGCGCAGACTTCCTTTATCTGCAGTATATGGACAACAT
This sequence comes from Wurfbainia villosa, assembly GCA_025175895.1. NCBI lineage: Eukaryota > Viridiplantae > Streptophyta > Magnoliopsida > Zingiberales > Zingiberaceae > Wurfbainia > Wurfbainia villosa. Next base: position 81,447,961 of record CM046001.1, on the reverse strand, counting down.
GAACTATAAGCATATAGCTTAGTAAGATCCTTGCCTACTCACAAAAGCCACAAACTTCATCAAGCAATTAGAACATGAGCATACTAGCATAAAGGACCTAAGTATTTCATAGCAACACTAATCAACAACATATCCATGTAATAAAAAAAACTAAGCATGGCATAGAAGTGTTCATAAGCCAGTTAAGCATAATTAATCTAAGCAGGGCATAATTTGAGCATAAGCATTATAACTACATAAAACTAAGCATGCATGAAAGACATATTCATGAGCGTTTTAAAACTTAACAATAAGCATTCCTAACCTAAGCATCCATAACATCCTACATCTTAAACCTACATAAAGTACATAGGCACAAACATTCTTCAACTTAACCATGACCATTCATTAGGGAATCCAAACATGCATAAAGGACATAATCATAAGCATTTGTTTAACTTGAACATAAACATTTGTAATAACATAAATCCTAAACCTGCAGAAGGAACATAATCGCAAGTATTCATAAACTTAACCATAACATTCACCACATCATAAATTCTAAACTAGCATAAAGTACATAGTCACAACATTCTTAAACTTAACTCTAAACATCATAACTTCATAACATCTAGCATGCATAAAGAACATAGTTCGCAAGCATTCAGGGTATTTAACATAAGCATACACAATATCATAAAAGTCTTTTCTTTTCAAAACATATACTTATAGATACTTCAATATCATCATAACTTCATAACATCTAGCATGCATAAAGAACATAGTTCGCAAGCATTCAGAGTATTTAACATAAGCATACACAATATCATAAAAGTCTTTTCTTTTCAAAACATATACTTTTAGATACTTCAATATCATCATAACTTCATAACATCTAGCATGCATAAAGAACATAGTTCGTAAGCATTCAGAGTATTTAACATAAGCATACACAATATCATAAAAGTCTTTTCTTTTCAAAACATATACTTATAGATACTTCAATATCATCATAACTTCATAACATCTAGCATGCATAAAGAACATAGTTCGTAAGCATTCAGAGTATTTAACATGAGCATACACAATAATCATAAAAGTCTTTTCTTTTCAAAACATATACTTATAGATACTTCGATATCATCATAACTTGTTTGGGGGGCCCCAGGTTAAGTACCACATAATGCGCGTTCCCTAATAGGTCAGTAGCGAGCCACAGTCCTACTAGAGCAAGACCTCTTACGCCTTACCAGGCAAGACCTCTTACGCCTTCTTATGTCCCTATGGATTTGATTAACGACCACCCGATGGTCGGGTACTTAACCTCTTGCAAAGTAAAATACTTAATTCTTTTCTTTTCTTGTCATAATATAAAGAATGCTCTTGATCCCCAACATAAAAAGGGAAGCATCTTAATCTCATCTTGTCATGAAGAGAGCTCTTGATCCCTACTTGAAAGGGAAGCATCTCCATCTTATCTTATCATAGGGAGAGCTCTTGATTTCTACTTGAAAGGGAAGCATCTCCATCTTATCTTGTCATAAGGAGAGCTCTTGATCCCTACTTGAAAGGGAAGCATCTCCATCTCAGTCATTTCATAAGGACACATGCATTCATAACATAAGAGTACCCTAAAGGAGCCCTAAGCATAAACATGTTCATCACCCAAGCATATTTCATGGCACATTATATCATAAACATGAAGCATATTTCCAATGCATATTCATGGCATATTAAATCACAAAACATGTTCCACCTCTAGGTATATTTCATGGTACCTTACATCATAGACATGAAGCATATTTCCTAGGCATATTAAATCACAAAACATGTTCCACATCTAGGTATGTTTCATGGCATACTATATCATAAACATGTTCATCACATAAGCTTATTTCATATTGCATTGAATCATAAACATATTCATCACACAAGCATAGTTCATGACACATAAACAAAAAAACCATACCCTTAGCACAACTACATGTGGGGGTGTTTCCATGAAACCCTAACCCTAAAACCATGGGTTGGCCGAATCTTGTAAGGGGCTCAAGCTTGGGTTTTGTCCCCTAAAGTTCATTCATGAAGCCTTATAACTGATCATAGTATCATTAGAGATATTTTCATGCCACCCTAACCCTACTTTCATTGGTTGGTCGAATCTTGTAAGGTTAGATCTCTGGACTTTTGTCCCCTAAATCTATTCATGTAGGCCTATATCATAACCTAACCTTATAAGAGGGTATTTTCATGAAACCCTCACTCTAAGAGTCTTGATTGGCCAAAACATGTGGGGGTTCAAGCTTAGGTTTTGTCCCCTAAAGTTCATTCATAAAGCATTATTACTTAACCTAGTGTCATTAGGAACATTTTCATGCAACCCTAACCCTAATTATATGGGTTGGCCGAAACATGGAATGGGTTCAAACTTAGGTTTTGTCCCCTAGAATTCATTCATAAAGCATTATCATGGCCTAACCTCATAAGAGGGAGTTGTCATAAAAACCCTAACCCTAAAAAGCCTTGGTGGCCGAAACCTATAAGGGCACCAAGTTAGAATCTTTGTCCCCTAAAAGTTCCTATAGTGAGCATACAACCTATAGAAGTTCCCTAGAATCATTTTCATGAATCTTAGCCCAAGAAAACTTGATTGGCCGAAACCTACAAGGGCTACAACTTCATCTTTCTTTCATGAAATTTAACCTACGAAACTAATACACTGTAGGTGAGGGAAATCTTACTTCCTTCGCTTTGCTTGAGAGATGACCTAATGGAAGTCACCTAGCTTTCTCCTAGCTTGAAAGGGGGTCTCGGCCAAAGGATGAAGAGGGAGATTGGTTTCGGTGAGGATGAAGAGGAGAGGAAGAAAATGGCCAAATGGAAACTTCCTTCTTCTTTATAAAGGGAGGAAGAGAAGTTTCTCTTTTCTTTGTCATGCCTCTTCACTTACCCTCCTTCCACTTATCTATAAATTCCCCTCTTCCTCTAATGATATAATTCTATTGGGCTTATGGTTAGTGGGTGCATCTATAGGGCTTGGCTATCTCTAGAGGTTTGGGGTTCAATTCCTAGGCTTTGCATCTCCTTTTTTTTTTTGGCTTATTTTCTTTTATTTTTCCAAAAAGGCCCACATAAAGCCTATCATCATAAAGCCAAAATTCTCATAAAATTGCTAGAAATTTTACGGGCATTACATTACTGCACATGTATCGAAGAGTACTTTACCCTAAACATGTAATGCTTTGGCCAAAGACTTTAGTAACAATCCGACGAGAGGCCATGGGTATATATCTCCTCGCAAGGAGTGGTGAATCCTTTATAGGCTATTCAAACACCTTCGATCACTTCGACTTATACCCAATCATCCCGAGTCCACATCTCCTTAGAGATGTTTGCTTAAGATGTCAAAGCATAAGTCTCCATGATCAAGATGACTTGAATACCGCAAGTCAAAGGAACATCGCACTTAAGCTACAGTAAGAACTTCATTGACATATCTATATATGCAGAGAACCATATGAAGTCTTACGGCTGGTCACTCCAATGAACTAGTTACCATAACTAGCATCCACGATTAACTCCGGACATCACAATGTCTCCAGCCAGTGAGAATCAGCTGCTTGGATACACCAAGGAGTATACCTCGTGCTAGTCTCGATAGAATTGATGGTGTCCAAATCCATCAATTCATCGACTAGGGATAATTCCGATACATCACAATTACACATGTAGAGATACTCACTAGTTGTGATCCAATCACAAATTCTCTCATGCTATGAATCGCATCGTGGACATTCAGTAAATGAGTTTAAGATCCAATCAAATACATGAAACATGTATACTCAAATAGTGAATCTTCATTTATCATATAAATGGTTCATACATAAGGCGATTGCCTTAGGACATCTCTCATATATTACTAACAATATATAGGACACGGTTTCCTTCTATAATCAACGGCACACCATGTAAATAATATTATTTCCCAACTTACCGGGCATATTGATTTAATCCATCTAAATCTCACCCACTGGTAAATCAAAGAAATAAATACTAAGTACATGTGCCCGTTATTATATCGGGATTAAGAGCATGTACAACATAATATCCGAGGTCCGATTCAACTATGTAATCAGTACTAAATTGAATCACCTCTATGTCGGTCCTGCTCAATACACCTAAGTGTACCAGTGTAACTCTATGTTCAAGACAAAACAATACCAAGCTACACTACAACCATGCCAATGGTTTGTCCAAAACCATCTTGGTTGTGAGCCTCTACTTATATTTTACAAGGAACTGATAACATGATCTTCTATGCCACACCAAGCACCATGTTATCTACAATGTAAAATATTAGACAATATGCACACATATATAAAGTGAAAACAATGATCATGTGATTCTTATTTCAAAATAAAATGTTCATACAAAAAGAGCTAGGCTTTCAGTATACATTCCAACAGGAACCGAAGCTCTGATACCACTTGAAAGTAGGAATCTTTGCTTCCCACTTCAACTCGGTCTCTTGTTCATGGCGATCCCTTCTATGTCCCTAGATAAAAAAATTTATCCTTGACAAGAGGGATTACCCAAGCTCCCATTTCATCGTCGTGCTATTCGATTAGAGTTGTCACTTGAACAAACTTATTGTTCAAGCCACCAACCTCTATTCTACGAATAGCCACGGAATAGACGATGTATGGATCGCCGACTTTTGTGTTTATATTCGGGGCCAAGTATATTTAACCATAAAAACATAATACACAACATGTATATGATTGAAAAGCAATTATAGACATGTTACAAAAGAAAATAGACAATCGTTATACCTCTCGATCTTCTATTGTATGTCCTTCCTCCTTTTGGATGTCGTGTGGGCGACGATCTTCCAAAAGTCGAAGCTCCTAGATCACCAATCTTCCTATCCTTGTTCTCTCCGAACAACAAAAGAAGATCAATAACAAAACTCTTCCTCTCCTTGCTTGCGCCAACCACCAAGCACCACCTTGGTGTGTGTCGGCCAATGGAATGGATGAAGGAGATGGATGCCGGCCAAGAGCTCCAAGGGAAGACCCTAAGCTTTGTTTCCACCAGCCAAGGAGAAGAGAAGGAGGGCTTGAACACTGGCAAAGGAGAGGAGAAGAAGACTTGGGCGCCGGCCAACAACAAGAAGAAGAAGAGAAAGGAAATTCTTTCCTTAATTGAGGCCGCCCAACCCCCTTGCTCCTTGCTGCCCAAAACCCTAGCTCCTCCCTTGATTCTTATTCTCCACACCAACCCTAATCATCTCCTTTAATAGAGTTAGGGATAACCCTTGTTTTAATCTTCACCATTGGTTCTAGGGATTTAATCTCAACCGTCGGATCTAGAGATTTAATCTCTACCGTTGGATCTAGAGTTTTGTTTTCATCCATTGGATCTAGGATTCATGAGGTTTTAATAGGCAACAATAGGGACCATGAGGAGGAGTTGGATCTTAGCCACCCAATGGATCAAGCCCACATAAAGTCTGATCCATTAATGATAATCCAATCTACTAGAGGATTATCATTGATCTACCTCACCAACCCTCATAAGTTAATATGGGCTCCATATATTATTTGTACATTTTTCTCCCCGTGTTTAAGATCTCGAATGTCTGTCGATTAATTAATTTACTGACAATTAATTAATCAATATCTAACTCCATGATTAGTACCACTCAACCTTATCATCATGCCGGACCAAGTCCACCTGCAGGGTTTACATGATTAACCTTATGAGCTCCTCAAGGGGACATCATCATCCTAATATATAGGACACGATTTCCTCCTATAATCAACAGCACACCATATAAATAATATCATTTCCCAACTTACCGAGCCTATCGATTTAATCTATAAATCTCGCCCATTGGTAAATCACAGAAATGAATACTAAGTATATGTGCCCGTTATTATATCAGGATTAAGATCATGTACAATATAATATCTGAGGTCCGATTCGATTATGTAGTCAGCAATAAATCGAATCACCTCTAAGTCGATCTTGCTCAATACACACAAAGTGTACTAATGTGATTCTATGGTCAAGACAAACCAATACCAAATCACACTACAACCATACCAATAGTTTGTCCAAAGCCATCAAGGTTGTGAGCCTTTATTTATACTTTAAAATGGACCGATAACATGATCTCCTGTGTGACACTACACACCATGTTATCTACAATGTAAAGTATCAGACTATATGCATAACCAAAAATATGCAAACAATGATCATGTGATTCTTATTTCAAAATAAAGATGTTGATACAAAAGATAGACTTTTCAGTATACATCCCAACAAAGTCGTCATCCTATAGCTTTCCTAAGGTCTCCGACTCTTAGGCACTTACTTGCCCAAAGCGAGGGGCATTCCCTAGATTTAGCACAAAGTCTCAAAGGCATGCTCGGTATTGAGACAAATTGGTAGGTGTTTCCCTAGTAACCTAACTCGGTATCAAAGGGGCACCTAAACATTTCCACCAACGACAAATATTTTTTTTATCTCTCATAATCTCTTTTTCATCTTTCTTTTCTTTTTCATTTCTTTTTCTCTCTCTCTCTCTCTTTCTCTCTCTCTTTTTTTTTTCTCTCTTTTATTTCTCGGCTCACTAGGATTTTCATTTTTCCGAATGGGCTTACACAATCCGAGCATCTCCAGTAACTAAAATGCTAATCTTAGGGTCACCTATGGATTCCAAAGTACTAGACTACTGAGATGAATCATAACTAGGTATCAACTACGACGGTAGGTATCAACTATACCGATTGCATATCACGTATATGCAACTATCACAATGTGCTATCAACTAATTGAATGTTCACACATACATCGGGTTGTTAACACATTAACAAGTATGCATCATATGCATAGCACCCAACTTCACCTCCCTTTACATCGACCTTGAGAGAGTCCAACAAGCCGATGCTGTGTTAAAGCCAACCCATTAATCGAAATAGTTTTAATATGGTTAGAGCGCATTCAACCAATTAGCCCAGCTTGGAGAGAGTCCAACAACCAAAGCTAACGATTGACCTCTGACTCTTACCATATTAGTATTAAACTATTCCATGGTTTGAACATGTTCGGGTTCGAGCCGGGCTTGGAGAGAGTCCAACAACCCAAACAGGAAACGGAACTCTGGTTCTAACCATATTAATGGAAGGTGTAGGCTTTAATATTGTTTAAGGGTTTTTATGTCCCATCCTCTTTGCATGCAAATAACTATTATCTACATGGCATGACATACATGGCATACATCTACATGTCACGACACGCATGGCATAATGTTATGCATCTAATGCATTTACATGGCATACAATTATGTCATGTATATATTTCCTTATATGTCATAACTATTTATGGAAATAAAATATGTTTAAGATTTGATTCTCCAAATCAAATCATAATTAAATTAGGAAACAAATTTCCAAATCTAATCACATATTTTATTCATGGAATTATTTGATTAAGGAAAATCTATTTTGGAAACCAATTTCCTAAATCATTAAAACTACTTATGGAAATAAAATATTTTAAGATTTGATTTCCCAAATCAAATCATGATTAAATTAGGAAACAAATTTCCAAAATATAATCAAATATTTTATTTATGGAAAATATCAATTTCCATAAATACTTCCAACTTTCCAAAAGTGGAAGATTTCCATAAATACTTCTAGACTTTCCAAAATTGAAAAATTCCCATAAATACTTCTAAATTTCCAAAATTAAAAAATTTCCAGAAATACATTATGACTATTGCAAAACCATTTTTACGATTATGTCGAAACACAACCTGGGCTCTGATACCATCATGGGTTTCCTAAGATCACAAGGCAGTGTGTTCGATCATGTTTCGTAAACATGAACACAAATGGAAGCAATAAAAATAATAAATCTATATTTATTACAACACACACAACACACGCATGCATATTACAACAAGTGTAGACATAACTGTAAATTTAAATTTGCAATAAAAGGAAATTTAACTACGTTATACCTTTCGTATAACGTGTAGCGGGAACGGCATCAACCGGAACGATCCTCGCTAGAATCGTCTCTATACGTATCCACACCGAGTTCCTCGATGACTTCGCTAAGCCACGAGCTTCGCTTTCGAGACGGGTTACTAGCCTCGTGTTGAAGACGACGTGATCGAGAGATGATCACGATCCGAATCCAAATTCGGATCCTAATACGAGTTCTCAAAACTCGCTTCTCCGGAGAGGTATTCGTCAACCAATTGACGAATTCTTCGTCCTCCACCTCAGAGGATTACCGGAGATCGAATCCCCGGTAAGTTATCCGCTGTTGGAGCTCTAACCGTCGTCCAAACGACGCTCCGACGAGAGGAGAAGAAGCTGTCCAGAAAACTGGACAGCTTGGTGGAGGAGTAGGCGCCGGCCAAAACAAGGAAGCCAAGTGCTCACCTTTTCACCGAAACCTAGGAAGATCACCGGAGGGTCGCCGGAGGATCACCGGCTGAAGCTTGGACGCCGGCAAGGACTTGGACGGCGGCACAAGAGTTGGGCGGCAATGGAGTTGGCGCCGAAAACTCCAAGGAGAGGAGGTGGGCGGCAACTAGGTTTAGGGCTCTTGGATTAGGGCTTAATTATCCATTAAGCCCTCTTTTATAGAGAATTAATTCTCTTAATGGTTATTGGATCATAACCATTAGGCCCGTTAACCCGCTCCATTAAGATAAGTTAAAATAAACCAAACCATGATGGTTTATTTTAAGTTAAAACGAACCGAACCAACTTTTGGTTCATTCGTTTAAAATAAACCAAACCCTTTGGTTTATTCTCCTCCATTGGATTAGAACCAAATCATTTTAGTTCATCCATTATGTCTTCATAAGACACGGCCCATCCACGCTTCCATTGCGACTGAAACGATTTCATGCTCGCTTTATGTTTGGTCCAACCAAACCTAGTTTCTCTCGGTCAGAGAATCCCATTCTCAAGCTCGTTTTAAATCCTTTGGATTACGCTCGTTGTGCGTGTAACCAAATAGGTTCTCGGTTTATGTTGGTCGTCTATAATTAACCATTAATTATAGAACGATCATGAGTGGCACCTAGTAGTACATCATGATCCTCAATTAACCGAAAAGATCAACGGTTGATCCAGAACTATTTCTGAAACCCTTCAGCAGCTCGAATGATTCGTGCCCCATTCCCTTCACTCATCTTATACCCACTTGGTTCAGGACATGGTCTATAGTGTCATCCTCACTAGGTCGACTACGCCACACCTAGCCCAAGTATCATTTCCTCGTCCCTACGGATTCTAGTTACTCCACATGTATCAAGAGTACCTTACTCTAAACATGTAATGCTTTGGCCAAAGACTTTAGTAACAATCCGACGAGAGGCCATGGGTATACATCTCCTCGCAAGGAGTGGTGAATCCTTTATAGGCTATTCAAACACCTTCGATCACTTCGACTTATACCCAATCATCCGGTCCACATCTCCCAGAGATGTTTGCTTAAGATGTCAAAGCATAAGTCTTTATGATCAAGATGACTTGAATACCGCAAGTCAAAGGAACATCGCACTTAAGCTACAGAAAGAACTTCATTGACATATCTATATATGCAGAGAACCATATGAAGTCTTACGGCTGGTCACTCCAATGAACTAGTTACCATAACTAGCATCCACGATTAACTCCGGACATCACAATGTCTCCAGCCAGTGAGAATCAGCTGCTTGGATACACCAAGGAGTATACCTCATGCTAGTCTCGACAGAATTGATGGTGTCCAAATCCATCAATTCATTGACTAGGAATAATTCCGATACATCACAATTACACATGTAGAGATACTCACTAGTTGTGATCCAATCACAAATTCTCTCATGCTGTGAATCGCATCGTGGACATTCAGTAAATGAGTTTAAGATCCAATCAAATACATGAAACATGTATACTCAAATAGTGAATCTTCATTTATCATATAAATGATTCATACATAAGGCGATTGCCTTAGGACATCTCTCATATATTACTAACAGTGGATGCAGCGGCTGGTCGGTGCTCCTCCTTCCTAGCCTATTGTGCCTGCTAGGCTTGCATATGCTGCCGCATCACCTGGTGGTAGGCGACCTCTGCCTGGCGATGGGTAGCCTCCTCCTGGAAGGAGACGCGGGCCTCGTCGTAGAACTCCTTGGCGCACTGGAAGTGCTCACAGAAGCCCTGAAACTCTACCTGTGTGTAGGTGCTCTACTCCTCCCATTGCTGCCTCTATGTCTGCTGCTCGACATATATGTCATCGAGATACGATTGGAACTCTGAAAAATCATAGGCAGAGGTACCTGCATCCTGCTCAAAAGTAGAAAAAGGTGGTGGTGCAGGTGCAGGCTCATGTCGACGTGGACTAGGTGGGCTCCTATGTATGTATGGACTGGAGGGAGCGTGATGCAAAGGGGGAGAGATGGGTGCCTATGTGGATGGTCCCTCATATGGCGGGGACTCCACAATCAGGTCTAAGCGCAGTTGGTGCATGTGGTGATGGTGGTACGATCAGGGTCGGGGAGCCTAAGGGCCGTAAGGTTTTTCCTTACAAAGCATAAGGAGTGTCCCTCTCTTACAATCATCTTCATGGTCATACACACTCCCAAGTCGATCCTAGGTCTCCCCTCTATGCTATCTAGTGCAGTGTAGTTGTACCCCATCCTATGGCAAATGTGGGTAAGCAGGCCCCCCCCCCCCACATTAATCTCTCCTCTCGCTGCCTTGCCCATTTTCACTAAGTGTCTAATGAAATGAGACCCTACATTGATGCTACTCCTTTCTTATAGCATGTCCCATAGGCAAAGTAGCTCGCTAGCTCTCACTACACCGTCACTCTCCCCACGACCAAAAATAGTACATGCCATGATTCGGTGGAGGTATCGGAAAATGGGGTTTTGGAGGCATGATGCTTTGGCCCTAGAAAGGTCGTAAGCATGCTCTCCTGTTATTTCGGTCCAAAAGATCCGAGAGTTAAACCCAATAGGGGTTCTTCTCTCTCCCCCACTCGGTAAGCCAAAGCATGAGTTCTATTGGTGTAGTGTCCATTCATGCTTAATGTTAAATATCCTAAAGGTAATCCTACCCTCTTAGCTCTCTCTACCCGTTAAAACTTTATCTTCTAAAGAACTTAAAAATTCCAAAACTATCCTAGGGTAGGTTGGGTGTCTTATCTCCATTATCTCTCCCCACCCTATTTTTGCAAATAGGGCTTGAATGTCACCCAACAACCCCAAGGACTCTAGTAAATCTTCATCAAGATACCTAGTTACAGTGATTTTATGAGTAAAAAGCATGTTGTATCTATCCCTATGCTCATTGTTGCGAAAAAAAGGGTTGGAAGAGCATTACCCTCCTCCGGAGCTTGAGGGGCGTCGGTTCACCTTGCTCGTTGTTCCGAAACACCGAATCGAGATACCACTTGCTTGGTCCTTCTCATCCTTGCTTCTTTTGTCCTCCTTGAAGGTTGGAAAAGCTTCTAGGTGGTGGGGAAGAAGAATCCACACGGCTAGGGCAAGAAAAATCGAAACACACGGCGCATTTGGGGCAAAAACGCACGGCATGGCCTTTTTACCCTCGCATTACATAGTCATGTGAAAACACATGACCAGGCCATGTGCGCCTCGGGTTGGTCGGGCACGACCATGGGAAAACACATGGCCGGGCCATGGTCCCCTATTTCTCTCTTTTTGTGCACAATGGTCAGAATTTTCTCACATGCTTCATCGTGTAAGCTAAAAATTGATTTTATTTTTTTACCTAGCAAGTTCTTTCTGTTCCTAATTCTAAATGAAATGGAAATCAAAGGTCAAATTAATCAAATGAATGCAATACAATCAAAAGAAAACCTAAAAACTAAACTTGGGTTGCCTCACAAGAAGTGCTTTGTTTAAGGTCTTTTAGCTCGACCACACTCCATTATCAACCTGGCTCTGGAGGTTCTATGAACCTCCATTCATCCATCTTGGGAACTCTATATACGGTTTCCTCCTTAGCTCTAGTTGGAATCACGTATTTCCCTGACGCGGGTCCATGACTTCCCGTACTAGTAGGCTCAAATTCCATCTCATCGTCTCCCGCTTTTAGGATCAGCTTATGATTCCTTACATCAATGACCATTCCGACATTTGCTAAAAATGGTCGCCCAAGGATGACAGATATCTTCGGATCCTCTTCCAACTCCATGACCACAAAGTCAGTTGGAAGTGTAAATTTCCCCACCTTTACAGGCACATCTTCTAGAATCCCTAGGGGGTATCGGTATGTATGGTCAGCCAGTTGCAATGTCATAGTAGTGAATTTTAAATTTCCTAACCCTAGCTTTTTGCATAAGGTATAGGGCATCAGGTTCACACTCGCGCCCAAGTCGCAGAAGGCTTTGCTAATCACGGTCGTCCCTATATAACATGGAATATAGAAGCTCCCCGAATCTTTTAGTTTCTGAGTGGTCTCATTCCGAAGATAAGCGCTTGATTCCTCTGTGAGGGCCACTGTTTCAGCCTTTTCGACCTTCCTACGATGCGCTAGAATATCTTTCATGAATTTTCTGAACTAGGGCATTTGATGCAGCGCTTCGAGTATCGGTACCTCTACTGAGATCGACTTCAGCATGTCCAGAAATTTACCAAAATCAGCATCCTTCTTCTCATTAGTCAACCGCTGTGGGAATGGTATCGTAAGGGGTGGTTGAGTTTTCGTGGCAAGTTCCGAATTTATTTCTCTGGCTTCTTCCTTCTCGGTCTCCCTCAAAGGTACCCGTATTTCGGGTCTTAGCCCCTTTTTAGCAACTGACTAGCCTGACATCTCTTTCAGAACCCTCCCACTTCGCAACATCACTGTCTTGCACTGCTCTACCGGATTAACCTCTGCCTTTCCTGGCAGCTTCTCTACTACCCTGGAGATATGGTTTGCAATCTGAGCTACATGAATCTCTAGTGACTTTTGCCTGTTGGCAAGATCCCTTACAGACGATCCTAACTCTTCGATCATCGTATCTGTCTTTGAATGTCACCACTGAAATTCAATATTCGCCTCCCGTTGCATTCTAATGAAGCTCTCTAGCATATTCTCCATACGGGTGTTAGGCAGCTGTGGCTATCCATTTCCTCCCGATTGTTGGAAACTGTTGGATCGAGAAGCGTCGCTAGAGGGGGGGGTGAATAGCGATCGTAAATCTTTTCGACGTTTCATTCGAGTAGATAATTAAATGAGTAAAAGCAGTGGAAAATAAAGAAACACGTTTATTTTTACTTGGTTAACAACCCAGCGGTTGCTACTCCAAGGCCCTATCGGTCCTAGACCGCGTACGGAGGGCAAAGCACTATAACGTCTCCTCCTCGTTGGAGGTAGGAGACAACGATCACAAAACCGAATGTACGAGGATGAGGCAACAAGCCTACCTCACCTCGTTACGAATAAAAACAATGAATACAATATCAAAATAAATTACTAGATGCTGCTGTCGACGAAGAAGATCTGATCTTGTTGTCGCGTCGGCGTTATGACGGTGTTGGAGCGTTGGCGTTGTAGGAGCACTTGATGAATAAACTTGATGATGTTTGGAGTTGGAATCCACCCCTCCTTTTATAGATTTTGCCCTCTGAATATGCCTTCTCTTTTTTCGGAACAGATCACGAAGTTGTATAATTTTTATCGCGAAGTGGCCGCATCAAACCTTATCCATTTTGACCTAGCGCAAAGGTGATGACTCCCATCGATCGGCCCAATGTCCGAATGATCCGTCACCGCCACTTCCTGCAGTGAGAGGTTAGCTCGAAAAATGATAAATACGACGGTTTCTAACCGTCTGATCTCGACCTAGACCTTCCACAGGAAGTCTTAGTCGAATCGCCGCCTACGGTCATCCCCGTATAGAGGACACGACCTTACCATCTCTCACTCACACGAGCTTACCTCAATTCTTACTGTGTCGCTTTCGCTTCTGGCCTTCCACTCGATTCCTTCAGCTCCCTCCGAAGTCACTCGAGTGTCGCCTGACCACCGCAACTTCCTCCGGGTGTCGCTAGCCTTCAGCTCTAGCTTTAGTACTTTTATTCACACTCGATTTAGCTCGTGAGATAACGATGTAAACTTAACTTTGTGTCTTTGCCATAATCAAAATACAGGTTCGATTATCTGGTGCCCCTGCACCAACAGAAACTTCCCGAATTATTCCTACAGGAAAATTTTGGGCGGTTTCTCCATCCAGGATTAGAAGTGCTGGAGTATGGGTTATTGGCCTTTCGATTTAGGTCGCCAACCGCATCACATTGCTCACTCTTCTCTTTTGGGCCACCCTTCCCTCCACAGTAGTCCTCTCGATACACTGCTAGGTGGTCCATCGAGTTTACAACATATCGTCCCACTGCAGGAGCTGGGTGACTATGTTCGAAAGCCCATTGATGGTGGTTCTGGGCCACCCCTTCTATCAACTCCTCTGCTTCCTCGATAGTCTTATTCATAAGTGCTCCTCCTGCGGCAGAATCGAGGGACACCTTTATGGCGTACATGATCCCCTTGTAGAAGATGTGGATGACCAACCACCTTTTCAGTCCATGGTGGGGGCATTGGTAAAGTAGCCCCTTGTAGCGATCCCAAGCTTCAAATAGGGACTCCCCCTCCTTCTGATAGAATCTTGTGATCAGATGGTGCATGTGAGCAGTTTTCCTTGGTGGGAAGTATTTGTTCAAGAACTGCTGCTCACATTGCTCCCATGTAGTAATACATCCCGAAGGCAGGGAGTGAAGCCATGCCTTAGCCTTATCCCGCAATAAGAACGAGAATAGACTCAGGTCGATCGCGTATGCAGGGACTCCATTTATCTTCATCGTCGAGCAGATTTCTAAGAATGACTCCAGGTGCCAGTTCGGGTCTTTAGTTGCAGCTCCCCCGAATTGACTCTACTGGACCATATGTATGAGTGTTGGCTTTAGTTCAAAGTTGTTTGCTGAAATGGATGGTTCAACTATACTCGACCTAAATCCTCTAGCGCTAGGGGTTGCGTAATCTCGCAAAGGTCGGCTACCTATATTCACTTCGGATGCAGCTTGGTCCTCCATCCTCTTATGTTCGGCTTTCCAGCGGTGATAGGTTCGTTTGATTTCTAAATCCATCTGAATCAGGCCTTCCGATCCGAAGCGTCTAAGCATACGAAGAACCGAGCCACAAAATTATGAGTATTTACCTAAGGTTTAGAAATAGGAAATAAACTAATCTATCTAAATAAATCGAAGAGCAAATAAGAAATATAGAATCACTACTAAAATAAAATAAAAACTAAATCTAGATATGGAAAATCTAAAAATTTAGATAAAAAAAAATAAGCAAGTAAATAAATCTAACCTAAGTCCGATCCAACTATCCACTTTCTTGATTGGATATCAAATCAATTATTCCTCGACAATGGCGCCAAAAACTTGATGCACGTGAATGCGACCTCAAATCTTGCGGTGGAGACCGTTGAGGACTCTAAGTGCGCGCTTGTGCTCAATGCCCGCAAGTACACAAATGTCGTCAAGTAAAAAAAAATATTGATCCCACAGGGACTGAGATTTTGAGTATCGGTCTGTCCAGTGGATGTGTTATTGTTCGGATTGGAAATCTGAGGGTTCACGAATGAGAGGTCGTCGGTGGTTCGAACTCAGTACGGTGTCACACAGAAGAAGAGAAAAGTTGCTACGAGGGTTTGGATTGGATTCTAGGACTTTAATTTCGTTTGTGTGTCGCAGAACATGCTATCAATTGAATGTATCTAGATTTTCTAGCTAGGGCTTTGTGGAAAGGACATCATACACTATGGTACGAGGATGCCAAATCAATCCCTGCGATGAGCCGGAAATGAACTCTATCGCATCCTTCTATCCACAGTTGCAGGCGATGAGGCTAACCTCTAGGTTCCTCCTAATATCCCCTAAATCTTAGATATGAGGAATGTAACTCCTCGTATCATCTACGCACAGAAGATAGGAAACCAAAACACAAAGCTATAGATCTAAACAATCATTCAACTGCAAATAGATTTCAAGAATGGAAACATATTTGAAATAGCAATGTTCTACTCAACACAAACTACTCCCTAATCCTAGAATTGGAGAATCTACTCCATAAATACGAGAAGAGAGTCACAATACATTATAGAATTCATGAGTAAAATGATAAACATGTAAGAAATATAAATTACAATGTAATTTCAGCTCTTCCCTCTGGCATTGTGGTGCAGATCTTGATTCTCGAGCAGCTCTCGCCTTCCCCGATGCGAGTTCCTGAAGCTTTTTAGGGCTCCAGAGTGTCGTCCCGGCCGGCGTGCCTCCTTCCTAGGGTTTGGGTGGAGCTTTCCTTATATAGACATCATGCCGGATCACTGCGAAATCTGGAAAAAAAACTGAGTCATGTCAAATCGCTTGGCCGCCACACGACCATGTGATAACACATGGTCTGGTCGTGTGTCAGGTTGTGGTAGCTATTTTCACCTTCTGAACACGGTCGTGTGTAGGCACACGCCCTGGCCGTGTTCCCCTCTGCGTCCAGCTGCCAAATGTCGTCTTTTTGCTCTGAAAGTGCATCGTTTTCTCACGAAATGGTATCCTGCACACAAAAGTATACAGAGCAGATCTCTGAACCAGAAAATAGGAAATGAATGGAAAACAAAGTAAAATATGCATGAAACTAACATAAAATGAGATGAGATGTGAGCGAAAACTACTCCTAAAACCCTATATGTTTTGCTCACATTAGACTCCGCAGGTACCGACCTAGTCAGTGGTATATCCGGATCTTGAGACTCCGAACCTCCGATAGGGGGATGCTGAGGTTGTTCTCAAATAATGGGCTCAATCGTAGCAGCCTCTTGTCCCACAACTCTGGCTGATCGCCCTGATAGATGACCTATACTATGAGTCTGCACAAGTGTCATAACTCTGACTGTATACACCTGTTGAACAAGTTTAGATAAGTATCTAACAAAAATATAAGTTATCAGAAATTCTTACTTCGTGTTGTCCAAAGCTCATGCAGTTGTCAACCTCATCTCACAAAACCAAAACCAAAACCGAAACAAATAGACTCTTGAGAATCCAAGACTCAATGAAAACATCATTGTATGGCATCGCAGAACCAAGGGCTATGATATCAATAAAGTTGTCACGCCCCGAGAGCATGCCGAGCGGAAAAAATAGATAACATCTCCCCTGTACGTGGCACAATATCCTATTTATACAAGCCTTTCGGTCACAACCACAATAACATACATAAATGTAAATATAACAAAACAGAGCAGAAACTAACACAATGATATAACAACCTATACACAATGCATACCAGTATGACTAACACAAAAACATAAAGAAAAGCATTGTCAAAACCTGAATCAACAAGTACATACATCAACAATGTCTAGCACAACATCCACCATATAAATCCGGATCGATATATAAAACATCCAAAAATAAAAGAAAACATAAATCCAAAGCTGGGACCCTCGGAATTGAGATGAGAGGTTGCCAACCAGCATGTTGGATTGAAGCAGATCGCTAGAGGGGGGGTGAATAGCGATAAAACTTTTCTTTCATTTCGTTCATTAAAACACGAGTAGATAATTAAATGCAGTGGAAAGATAAATGACAAAGAAAGAGAGATAAATGGATTTTTACTTGGTTTGTAGCCTTCGTCTACTACTCCAACGCCCTAACGATCCTTGACCGTGTACGGAGGACAATTCACTAAAACACTCCTCCTCGATGGAGGTAGGAGTTTGACAATTACAAAACCTTCGAAAGAAAAAGATAGAGAGACAAACCCTCTCTTCTATTAAGGTAAAATGAAACGATAGAAAACCTCGATTAACAAAAAGAGATGCAATATTAAAGAGACGACAAATTAATGTTATACCAACAACTAGAGAATAGAAATTAAGCTAGGGTTGTTGACAGCACTTCGTCATTGTAGAGTCATCGGAGAGTCGCAGCGTTGAGGAGGCTTTTGAGCACTTAGAATTGATGAAAAACCCCTAGGAGAGGCCCTCCTTTTATAGCCCTTGAGCCCCTTTTAAAGAGGATCTTCAACCAATAGAATTTGGGCACAAGACTCCTTGAAAAATGGTGATAGAGCTTGACTCCTCGAGGTTGATCCTTGACCATCAGTCGACTAATGGCCTTCATCAGTCGACTGATGGCAGCATCAGTCGAATGTTGACCGCAGATAGTTGACTGATGGACAGCAGTCGAGTCCTCCAAGTTGGCAGTCGACTGATGCTAGCTAAAATCAAAAGTTAGCTAAACAAAAACATTATTTCGACAACCTCTAACCGTCCGATCTCGATCTAGACCACCGATGGGATGTCTTGGGTCGGATCTATGTTTAAGACTATCCCCGTAAGAAGGATACGACTTCACTTACGCTCGCATACACGAGCTTACCTCGATACTTAGTGTGTCACTTTCGCTTCCAGCCTTCCAATCGATTCCTTCGGCTTCCTCCGAAATCACTCGAGTGTCGCCCGACCACCGCGGCTTCCTCCGGGTGTCGCTAGCCTTCAGCTCCAGTATTGACACTTTTCTGCACACTCGATTTAGCTCGTGAGATAATAATATAAGCTTAACTTTGTATCGTTTGCTATAATCAAAACTCAGGTTCGACTTATGTGCCTACTGCACCAACAATCTCCTCCTTTTTGATCTATGGCAAACCCACATACAAAGTTAAGAAGATAATATGCATGAAGAATTAAAATATGCATGAGGCACAAGAATAACAAAGATTAGTAGGAGTAGTAAGGATTTTCTTCAAGTACTCCCCCTTGAGGAAACCTCCCCCTTGACCGAGGGTGAGTCTTTGAAAGAAGACCTTAATCCTCCCCCTAGATGGTTGCTATTTAGGAAGAGTTTAAGTAATTAACATTACTCAAAGTTGGCCTTAGTGACACGTTTAAGTTAAGAGGACTTCTTAACTTGGCCCTTTCTCCCCCTTGGTCATAGTATTAAAATTAAGTTTAAGTTAAGAATTCTCTTAACTTGGCCTTTACTTCCTTTTTGTTAACAAAAACAAGTTAAGTAAAATTTCAGAACTTTAAAGTTAAGTAAACATTTACTTAACTTTTGGCCATGTGAGTAAATATGAAGTGAGTTAAGTTATCAAAAATTTTGATCCCTTAACTTTGGCCTTTTTCTCCCCCTTTTGCCATATACCCAAAAGAGTGGTGGTGTGTGAAAAAAAAATATAGATATTAAATTTAAAGTCCAAGCATGTTCCATATTATTTTGAAAATAATATATTGAAAATAAGCTCATCTATAAAATGTTCGACTCATATTTGACTTGATTGATATGAAAGATCAACAAGTCCTGGTCAGAATTGGTTAATATATATGATTATACTCCGTGGTTCATGGCGATACACTAGCTCTACATCTGGAACCAGGAGTAAGGTCCTAACATCTCACGCCCATCTACGTGGCTAAGTACACAAACACATTAGTCCTTTGTGTTGTGAGATGTATTGGCTCCTTAAATCTATAGGTGCATGATATCTAAGGTATGTCCTATGCTAGTTCCATGAAAATGAAAAGTAAGAAATAGTAGTAAGAAAATATAATTTGTAAGTTCCTATTCTACTATGCACATGCCCAATTTTCATCTTAATAGACTGAATTTGGCTTCGGGTAGGGGTTTAGTAAATAGGTCTGCCAAGTTTGACTTCGATTCGACGTATTCGAGTTGTATGGCTCCATTGGCCACATGTTCTCGAATGAAATGATGTTTGACCTCTATATGTTTGGTCCTAGAATGACATATTGGATTCTTAATTAGGTTAATTGAGCTAATGTTATCTACGTGAAGTTTAGTGTTTGTAAAATCTAACTTAAAGTCTCGGAGAGTGTGCTTCATCCAAAGAAGTTGAGTAACACACTCACCCATCGCAATGTATTTGGCTTCGGTGGTAGATAAGGCAACACAGTGTTGCTTCCTACTGCACCAACTTACTAGACTCGAGCTGAGAAGTTGACAACAACCACTCGTACTCTTTCTATCGAGCTTACTACCAGCATAGTCCGAATCGGAGTAGCCGGTTAGTTCGAACTCGGTAGATCTAGGGTACCAAATACCGACATTAAGTGTACCCTTTAGATATCTAAGGATACGCTTGACTAGGGTTAGGTGAGACTCCTTGGCATAGGTTTGGAACCTAGCTCACATACTTACTGCAAATAAGATATCAGGTTGGCTTGTAGTTAAGTAAAGGACACTCCCTATTACGCTCGTGTAGTATTTTAAATCAATTGAATTTTTGATTACATCTTCTTCAATATTTACATTAGTTGTCATTGGGGTATTAACAATTTTAGCGTCCTGCATTCCAAAGCGTTTAATTAATTCCTTAGTATATTTGCATTGATGTAGGTATATTCCATCTTTAGTTTGTTTAATTTGTAGATCTAAGAAGAAACTCAACTCACCTACTAAATTCATTTCAAATTCACTTTCCATAAGTGAAATGAATTCATTCAGTAGGATCAATTTGGTGGTTTCGAAGATAATATCATCTATGTAGATTTGGGCTATGAATATGTCTTTACCTACGGTTTTTACGAAAAGAGTTGGGTCAACTACACCTTGGTTAAATCCTTTGGACTTAAGATAAACCGAAAGTCTCTCGTACCAAGCTTGAGGAGCTTGTTTAAGTCCATAGAGGGATTTCTTTAACCTAAGGACATGGTCAGGTTTATCTAGACTTTCGAAATCGGGGGGTTGACTAACATAAACCTCTTCTTTAATATATCCATTCAAGAATGCTG
Source organism: Wurfbainia villosa (assembly GCA_025175895.1). Taxonomy (NCBI): domain Eukaryota; kingdom Viridiplantae; phylum Streptophyta; class Magnoliopsida; order Zingiberales; family Zingiberaceae; genus Wurfbainia; species Wurfbainia villosa. Next base: position 81,427,144 of record CM046001.1, on the reverse strand, counting down.
ACTTCACATCCATTTGAAACAACTTAAATCCTCGATGTACAGCATATGCTAATAACATTTGAATGGACTCTAATCTCGCTACTGGGGCATAGGTCTCGTCGTAATCTAGACCTTCGACTTGACTAAACCCTTTAGCAACTAGTCTAGCTTTATTTGTAACAACTTCACCTTTATCATCAAGTTTATTTCTAAACACCCACCTTGTTCCAACGATTGTTTTATCTTTAGGTGGTGGTACTAATTCCCATACTTTGTTCCTAGTGAATTGAGCCAGCTCTTCTTGCATTGCAATAATCCAATCGGGATCAAGAAGAACTTGGTCAATAGTTTTGGGTTCAATTTTGGAAATCAAGGAGATTTGACTAAGGTTTCTGTATGAGGCTCTAGTTCGAACTCCTAGACTTGGATCACCTATCACTTGGTCGATAGGATGATTCGTTTGAGTCCTAGTTTGGCTTGGGTTTGGGTCATCTACCACTTGATCAATAGGATGACTCGGTTGAGTCCTAGTTTGGTTAGAGTCATCTACCACTTGGTCAATAGAATGACTTGGTTGACTTAGGTTAGGATTAATACTAGTCTTTATCTCCGGATCGGAGTTGAGTCTGGTATGAATCGACTCGCTAATTGGAGTTGCCGAGGGTTTTGTAGGTTCGTGTTCTTCATCAAATACTACATTGATAGTCTCCTCGACTCTAAGGGTGTCATGGTTATATACTCTATAAGCTCTACTTGTAGTCAAGTATCTTAGGAAGATTCCTGTCGAGGTTTTCCCTAGGTAATCCTTAGCGTTTAGGATATGTACCTTACACCCAAATATTCTAAATTACTTCATGTTAGGTATTTTATCGTGATAAATCTCGTATGAGGTCTTAAGGTGCCTCTTTATCGCAAGGATTCTATTTTGGACATAGCCTGTCATACTTACGGCTTCCGCCCAAAACCTATCAGGTAGGTTATACTCATTTAACATTGTCCTAGTGGCTTCTTGTAGGGTTCTATTTTTACGTTCTACTAGGTCATTCTGTTGTGGGGTTTTTGGGCAAGAGAACTCATGGTGGTATCCATTTAGGTTACAGAATTCTGTAAACCTGTGGTTCTCGAATTCACCATCATGATCAGTCCTAAGTCTTTTGATTTTAAGGTTTTGTTGATTTTCTATTAGTTTAAATAGGTTGATTAAATGATCTAGGGTATCACTTTTGTGTTTGATGAACCTAACCCAAGTAAATCTAGAATAGTCATCAATTATGACTAAGCAGAATTTACTCCCATTAAGTGACTTAGCTCCGTGTGAATCAAATAGATCCATGTGTAAGAGCTCAAGAACACTTTTGGTTCATTCTTGATTAGTTAGTTGATGTTGTGTCCTAGATTGTGTACCTTGTTGACAAGCATTACATATTTTATTATCCAAGTTATTGAGGTTAGGTAAACCTCTGACTAAGTCACTCTGACTCATCTTGTGGATGAGTCTTGGGTGTGAGTGACCGAGTCGTCGATGCCACAACCATGATTCCTCTTGTCGTATCATAAGACACTTGGTTGAGGAGTTAGTTAAATTAATAGTGTAAATATTGTTATTTCTAATTCCCTTAAGGATTGTTTTTGAGGTTTCATTTGTATTAATTACGCATTCATTTTCTAGAAATATTACCTTATAGTTATTATCACACAATTGGCTTACACTAAGTAAATTATATTGAAAATTTTCTACCAATAAGACATTTTGAATAATAAAGTTAGAGTTGAGCTGAATATCACCTAACCCGATGATTTTGAGCTTGTCGTTGTTTTCGAAGGCTACCGATCCTTGTCGTTTGAATGGAAGCTTCTTAAACTTGAGTTGATCCCCGGTCATGTGTCGGGAGCAACCACTGTCCAACATCCATTGATCCTACACGCAAGGTAGTTGGATCGGATTTTGGATTTATTAAATATTGGTTGAAGTTTATTAACCTAAATCATCTCACCCATGTCTACATGATCAAACATGTTAACCCTATATGTTCTTGTGAGATGACTTCCAATTTTACTTGATTTAAATTTAATGATTTGAACACTTGTCAACCTTGCGCTAGATTCGGATTTGACCTTAGGCTCATCAAGTCACCTTTTCAAGATCATGGCTTCTAGGTCGTGGCGAGGCACAGAGGCCTTCTTTGATCGGAACAACGACCACTTCCTTAGACAAAGCCATTTTCAAGAAAATAAAGACTTGACTCACCTAAGACCACTTCCTAGTCTAACTAGTCTAGGATACGGCGAGGTAGCTTCAGCTAGTTCCACTCGGTCAAGTGCACCGAACTAGATAAGCCTTATCTAGCCCGAGTACATAAGACTCCGCTTTCCTAGCATATTATCATCTCGCCGCGTCCTGGTACTATATTATCAAGTATTGACGAGTTATAGTCCTATCTAGCCATTCTAACAAGAAAAATCAAACTAAATAAAGAACCTAAGCATGCAATTTCTAAGTTAAAATACAAACAAGTTTAGTGCAAGCTCCCCCTGGACCGTTGAATTGGTTCGGTCTCTCCACATAGTGGATTTGGTCCTTGGGAACCCAGTACTAGTTTGATCCTAAGTTTGAAATCAAGGCAGTCTTAGGGACCCATGCTTGGACACATTTTTTATGTCGACTTATAATCGACATATACGACTTGTTGGTCGTACTTGAGCTAAACCCGAGCCCGGCCTTATTGTACACAGCCCTTTGCAATCCAAGTAGGAGGTCAAGTCCTTTGGATCCCAAAGTGAACCTTTCCAACATGTTCCTAAGATCTTCGACATGACTCTTTAAGAGTGAGTTCTCAACTTCGAGCTTTTCAACCCGAGTTGAGTCCTCCTCTCGAACTTGACTAGTCGAAGAGGTTAGGGAGACCTCGTGTTTGAGGAGTTTAACTTCCTCAACCAGGGTCTCGACCTTGGACTCAGACTTAGCTAATTTCCTAGTTATGAACTTAATTGCACTATAAATCATACTAATAAGGGATTGACTTACCTTGAGTGTATCTTTTGAACTGGATGCATATCCATGGCTTGTCTTGAATAGCGCTTCACAGTCTGACTCATCTTTGGTTTCAGATTCGTGTTCCGATTCCAACTCCATCTCTGATTCAACCGGTTTAGCCATGAGGACGCAATCATCGTCTTCTTCCTCGGACACTTCTTCCCATGTAGCGTTGAGTGCCTTTTTGTGTTTTGGTGCTTTGCTCTTGAGTTTTGGACATTCTAACTTGATGTGTCCAAACCTATTGCATTCGTAACACCTAATATTAGAACTTTTAGGCTTACCTTCGTTAGGTCGAGTGACGGTTTGCTTTCAGCCCTTGACTATCCTCCGAACTAGGTTGACTAGTTCAGCCTCCGTTTCCGGGTCGGCCTCCGAATCGGACTCATCTTCTTCTTCCTTCGAGGGTGGCTTGCTCGCGGTTTTCTTCGTCAAACCGGCAAAAAGTGTTATACCCCTCTCGGGTTCCAAGTTAGACTACTCATGAAGTTCGAAATCGGAAAATAACTCATCTAACCTAAGTTTTGAAAGATCCTTGGAGACCTTGTAGGTATTGACCATGGATGCCCACAAGGTAGTCCTAGGAAAAGAGTTAAGAACATACCTTATAAGGTCGCGGTTTTCGACCTTTTGCCCGATCGCGTGTAGGTTATTGAATATGTCTTGAACACGAGCGTGAAGTTGCATCACCATTTCGTGTTCCTGCATTTTTAGATTATATAATTTATTAAACAAAAGATCGTGCTTACATACCTTGGCTTCATTGGTCCCTTCATGTAGCTCCACTAGTTTTGTCCAAAGATCCTTTGCGCTGATGAAGGGGCCGACGCGATTAAGCTCCTCCTTGGACAAGCCGCATTGGAGGATTTGAGTCACCTTGGCTTCAGCTTCGACTTGTCTTTTTGTAGCATTGGTTCATTGGTCATAATCCAAAGATTCACCCACTTCGTTAGTCGGAAGTGTGAATCTCATTTGGATTATGATCCACATCTCGATTTGGGTCTTAAGAAAGCACTCCATCCGACCCTTCCAATAATGGAAATCATCTCCGTTGTAAAATGGAGGTCGGACGGTGCTAAAACCCTCGAGATGGATCATTGATACAAAAACAAACAAGAGAATGAAGACAAAAAACCTAACAACAACACAAACAATCGAAATGTACCAAGACTCGCGTCTTGGATTAGTAGTGCGGGAGAAAAACAGAGCGAATGAAATGAATTCGAAATAAATAGAATAAAAAGGAAAAAAAATCTATAAAAAGCTAGATTGGTGGTTTCACAAAATCTTAGCACCCTCGTCTCTGATACCAATTGTTTGATCGAAGCGGATCGCTAGAGGGGGGTGAATAGCGATAAAACTTTTCTTTCATTTCGTTCATTAAAACACGAGTAGACAATTAATTGCAGAGGAAAGATAAATGACAAATAAAGAGAGACAAATAGATTTTTACTTGGTTCGTAGCCTTCAGCTACTACTCCAAGGCCCTAACGGTCCTAGACCGTGTATGGAGGGCAATTCACTAAAATACTCCTCCTCGTTGAAGGTAGGAGTTTGACAATTACAAAACCTTCGAAAGCAAAAGATAGAGAGACAAACCCTCTCTTCTATTAAGGTAAAATGCAACGATAGAAAACCTCGATTAACAAAAAGAGATGCAATATTAAAGAGATGACAAATTAAAGTTATACCAACAACTAGAGAATAGAAATTAAGCTAGGGTTGTTGATAGCACTTCGTCGTTGTAGAGTCGTTGGAGAGTCACAGCGTTAAGGAGGCTTTTGAGCACTTAGAATTGATGAAAAACCCTAGGAGAGGCCCTTCTTTTATATCCCTTGAGCCCCTTTTCGAGAGGATCTTCAACCAATAGAAATTGAGCACAAGACTCCTTGAAAAATGGTTATAGAGCTTGACTCCTTGAGGCTGATCCTTGACCATCAGTCGGCTGATGGCCATCATCGATCGTGATGGCGGTCGATCGAATCTTGACCGCGAATAATCAATGATGGGCGGTCGAGTCCTCAAGTAGCGATCGTGATGCTAGCTAAAATCAAAAGTTAGCTAAACAAAAATGTTATTTCGACGGCCTCGGACCATCCGATCTCGACCTAGACCACCAATGGGATGTCTTGGGTCAGATCTACGCTTAAGACTATCCCCGTAACGAGGATACGACCTCACTTACGCTCACACACATGAGCTTACCTTGATACTTACTGTGTCACTTTCGCTTCTGACCTTCCACTCGATTCCTTCGACTTCTTTCGAAATCACTTGAGTGTCGCCCAACCACCGTGGCTTCCTCCGGGTGTCGCTAGCCTTCAGCTCCAGCGTTGGCACTTTTATGCACACTCGATTTAGCTCGTGAGATAACAATATAAGCTTAACTTTGTATCATTTGCTATAATCAAAACTCAGGTTCGACTTAGGTGCCTACTGCACCAACACAGCATTGCTCCAAGCCCATCACGAAGTCGGCTACCTGTTACCTGGGCGACAAGAAAACCCAGGGTCTGTGGTGGTGAGCACAAAACAGTGGTAAAAAGAATAAAAGTGCATGCATAATATATATATCACATGCGAGTCAATAATATGTTGTCAAAAGGTATAACAGGTATACACCGGCATGATATAACAACTGTATAACTAAATTGATCAACAATAACAACATAAGGTACTGACATACCTGAAGATTGGCAACGATGTAACTCATACAACCTGAGTATAAGTACTATAAAACAACACCTACAACATGGTAGAGTAAATACTGACTCTATAATCAACAAAACCCCTTACTGACATTCTATGGCAAAAACAACCATGAACCAGGTCCATCCCGTATCACCTCAAGGTACTAGTCAAAGGTATACAACAGTCTGACCAACTCAACACTGGTAATCAACACACGATTATATAAGAATATGCAAGTGGAATGCAAGATGATGTACAATAAAATGCAGTAAGCATAGTTCAAACAAATGCAACATCCAACGATCATATATATAGACTCTAGCTATATATATTCTCATCACACTCAACTATATATATATATATATATATATGCAAACGCCATCTACCATAGCAATGCATATGCATGGTCATGCCTGCACACCCTACTGCTACCATGACCCTAGTGTGACCTAGGTGGCACGACATGACAACTCTCCCAACTCAACAATAACCACTACTCGGTGGTGGTGGGGCATATGAGTATATAAGCATAAAGAGCTATACAGATGTGAGGCCACGATCGCCACTCGTGACACTACCCATGAGTGATCGAGTGTCACACACCCAGGACAACTGCATGCAACTCCAATGACCACTGTCAATAGTGGGGAGAGTGCAGCACAACAAATGCACTGCCCTCACACCAGTTACTCCTCCACAAGTAATCTAGGAGGTAGGATGACTAATGACCCTCTCAACCACAAGGGTGACCAGGTCGTCAGCATGCATGTAAATGAAATGAATGCACGATAGTACATACACATGTCCACAACACACTCTCTATTCTATAGAGAGGAATATACATCTGACAACAACCAAGCTAGGTCCTCCAGTCCGTAGCGACACTATATTGACAAATCATATGTCCATACACGATTCCATAATCCATAGTAGATATATACACAACATCAAGATATGATATGAAAACTCATCTTACTCCTAGAACATCATCCACCCCCGAATGATTTATCTAAATTGCACAATTCAGTTTTACAATCGAATTTAGCTACGTACACATAGGTAAACCACTACATGTCCACTTATCATAATATATATAATTCATACCAAAGATGAATGAATAGATAACAACAATGACAGAGTATTTAAGTGCAAAGGCAAGTATCAAGCATAAAAAAAACTAGAGTGGAGTCAAGGTCGAAGTGACAACAATATGAAGTTATATACTTTAGGGTTTAGCTACTACCAGACCAGGGTAGGAAATATTACCCACCTGCTATAAAGCTCGAAATAATGAAACCTTCATGACCGCGAACCTATGTCGTATCCATGTCCTGCAAATATCATTAACTACAATTAAATTCAAGCACTCGACAAATATACAACTCCACTACTATATCATTCCTAAATTCGCATCCCTTTATCGAATATGAATTAGAAACCCCCAATCATCAAGCGTAACCCTTCTACAACATCCAAGTAGGTTTAAATCATTAAACCTCTTAAGTACACTCCACCCAAATCACTTAATCGTACTAACTCACATCCACAACCGAGATCGAGCTTCTCCGGCCCATTCCCAGCCCTCGTACAGAACACATACAACCCTACACATCCTTCACAACCCCTGGTTACACTCACTTAGAGATCCACACCCTAATTGAAACACCCCACTCCATCAGTCCCTTCTCACTCAGCCATAGCCGAACAAACCTCGGAACCAACCATTCACAGTCACTTACAGCCATGAACAGCCGTTCACAGCCATTCACAGTTGTTCACAGCCACTTGCAACTGTTAATAGTTGGCCAAAATCCCAACTCATAGCCGCAGAACACTCACAACTCCTCACACAACCACCAACAACCCATAAACAACCAACACAACTTGCTTATTCACTAGAACAACCCACTTGAGTCTTCTCCTTTCACTGATAGTCGCACAACCGACATCAAACCCATTCACAGCCATTACAACAACCCACAAATCTCATATCCACACTAATACACATCTCTATTTGTAGACCAAAACAGAGCTGCTACTTCACAGCCGGCCAAACTCCATCCCACAGCCATCTTAATTGACGAAAACTCCAACTCACAACCAATTCCATCCCTCCGATCATAACACAATGACAATCAACCGAACTACACCAACAGCAGAGGAAAGAAAAAGATATAGTTCGAGATATACCTGCCCTTGGGATCTATCGACAATGTTCCTCACCTAATCCTCTGTTCATCGACACCACCGACACTCACAATTACTGCCCAAAATCACACCTTCAAACTGAATGAGGGAAGGCTCAGCTAGGACTTAAATCTCATCCAAAATCAAGGAAAAACCATGCCTTACCTTGCTTCGACATAAAAATCATAGCTTCCGAGAAGAATACGGTGTCGACGTCATCGACCCAAGCACCCAACCACGTGCACCTTTGCTTCTCTTGCTCGTCCGTGGGCACCAATGAGGAAACTCGATCGCCGCCGCTTGCAGCGAAGGGGACGGGTTGTGGTCAGTCGTCTCTTGTAGAGAAAGGGGATGTCTATGGTCGATCGTCGCTTGTAGAGAAAGGGGACGGGCAAACGTCAGAGAGGTTGTGAGAGGAAAGGGGCTCGCGAGAAGGAAAACTTGTGAGAAAGAAAAACAGTGAGGAGGAGAGGGAGAGCTTCGGTCGTGGGTCACTTCGAAGAAGAAGAGAAAAATGGGAGAGCCAGTGTCACGATGGGGAATAGAATGGGTTCACGAGTGAAGAAACACTCGCGTGGAGAAACTATCGGACGGCATGAATGACTCGATCATTATAGGAAACAGGTCGGGTTTTGGGGATAACAGGTCGGGTTTTAGACGCTATAAGCAGTTAACCCTTGGTTCAATTAAACCCAAATTTCATTAAACCAATAAACTCTTGAGCTTGGCTATGTTTAAATTATATCCCTAACCATTAAGGACATTGTTGGTACAATGGTCAAGAGGGAACAAGCCTTTAGGGGGAGTTTGTCCGTCAAGGTATGATGGATGAATTTTGAAAATGGGAGAATGAAGGATTTCCTCTCATTCAGTGATAAGGGTTTTATCGCTAAGGAGAATGAAGGCTTCAAAGATGAAGATTTGGATAAAGGGGGAGAATGAAAGATCTCATTGGAATATGAGAGATTTTTTTGATGTGTGCCAAAGGGGGAGAGAAATGAAGGATTTAAGTTAGGAAACCTTCATTATGCCTTGGCATAAGAAGAGTCAAGTTGGGATTATGGGTTAGTCTAACTTAAAGGTATTGCCAAACATCAAAAAGAGAGAGATTATTGGATGCAATCGTCTTTAGGTCAATGTTAACCAAGCTCGAGTGAGACTCAAGTAGTGTTTTGATGTTTGATAGACGTTTGATAGTATGTATGATAGTATGACAAGTGGATGGTTTGGGACATTGATAACTACCATTTTGTCAAGTTATTTTGGTCTTCAATATCACTATTTTAATTCTCTCGTGTGTTTATTTATCGATTATTTACATGTTTTATGAGTTGGATATATTTTTGGACCTTATTGTAAATTCTCCAAATTTTTCGACTTATATGCAAATTTTACATCTTAATCGTAGGAGATCGAGATGAGCCAATGGATTAGACTCGAGTTGGATCAATCTGGACCTTTCATCATGATCGAGGGAAATTTAATCAAGAGATCATATCTGAGCGATATTGATCGTCCGATGAAAGTGGCTTGATTCTGAGACATCTACCCAGATCTGGAAAGATCCGATCCATACATATTGATATGTACAATTGATCCCTTCATCCAGATTCGACCAATCATAATTATCCCTTCATATGGATCAGATCCATCCATTCAAAATCAGAGGAATCACAACCGTTGGATCACAGCCTTCTTAATGGATTAATCAACTTAATGAAGCCCTAGCTTTATTAGACGGCTGAGATTGAAGAGGCTGAGATCGGACGACCAAGGAAAAGAGCTTAATAAAACCAACATCTTCGCCCGAATGAAGGGGCCGACATTTCATCTTCTTCTCCACGACGCCCATTCGACTGTCGCCGTGCTCTCCACTTCCTCATCGATCGTCGGAGAGGGAAGGGGATCCCCTCCACTCTGGTGACTGGTGGTCTCCTCCACCTCCTCTACTGCTGGCAACCACTGCTGCTTCTCCACAGCTGGCATTTCCATCTCCTCCGTGATTTTCTCCCAACCATAGCCGCTCGTCTTCCACAGCTCCGGCCATTTCTCTGTCGCTGCCGACCAGTCTGAGTGGGGATCCCCCTTCAATCAGTCCAGCCAGCCACTCCATCCATTTCACTCCGGCCAGCCACTCATCCTCTGATTGGCAGCCACCCTCGTTCCACCACAGGGCAGCCGCTTCATCACCAAGCTCTGCCAAAGCCACCACCACCTCTGGCAAAATTCTTTCCAGCCCATCAACAGCTCCGATTAGCAATTTCCAGCAATCCTTTGATGTGTTCTGATTGTCTTTTGATTTAGCTCGTTGAATGTTTGTAGTAGATTCAATCCTCCATGTTTAGATTGCACATACTTGGTTTGATTTCTTTCGCGCTTGTTTAGTGTTCGGTGAAATATTTCTTTAGTAAATAGATTGTAGTTAGTTAGGTTAGATTTAATTTCATGCTTTGCTTTACATTTATATTATTTTGCATTTCAATTATTATTTAAATTCTTGTATTTCCTTTATGTTTTCAAATACTTTTGTTTGAATGTTTGCATTGTCTTTCGCTCAGTAGGATTAGTTTTATTTTAATCCAAACCCCTATTTTCAATAGAAAACTCAAAGCAATAATTAGCGATCCTAACACTACTAGTCTATCAATTACACTCGTTGGGAAATGATCCGGGTCATTCCCTATGCTATATTAGTGTAGAGAGGGTTTGGTAATTAATTTGAAACTGTACCATGACATTCAAATCGTCGTTATCAAAATTTTGGCACCATTTTTGGGGAGTGTAATGATGTTTGGTAGACTTAGGATTGTTTGTCCATTTTTCTATAAAAAAAATCAAAAATCAAAATTTTTGTTTAGGGTTGCATTATTTTATTTTTTGTATATCCATGTATTTGGTCATATCTATTTCCTGTGTCTTTTGATATTGTTTGTTAGTATTGCAGGAAAGAACATGAAATTTCTTTAAACATGGATCCTTATTATCAACGATTTGGAGACTTCAATCAGGCTTATTATTCAGACCAAAATGAGCAGCAGAGTGTTTTTCCTATTGAGCCTCAGAGCTACTGTCACGCCCGCCCTTTCCTAGGGTCCAGAAGGGCGGCGCGACGCGATCGTACATACATACATCGTACTACTTACAGCGGAAGACTTTAGACACATTTTTTTTTCTTTTAAACATAAACACGCATCGTCATTTTATAGATACTTCTTCTTAACATAGAGCATGCATCATTATTTCATAAGTACTTAGTGCTTAGTTCAAGCCCATAAACATCATCATCATAGGGAAAACATACATAAAGAACATAACAGATCTCCTCCACCATGCCACTACCACACACACTTTTGCCCCTCCTGCTGCTCCCTTTAGTTTATCCACCCCTTACCCTTATCTGCAGTACAAGGGAAAAATAAACTATAAGCACATAGGCTTAGTAAGATCCTGTCCTACTCACAAAAACCATACATCGACATTAAGCATGACATGTAACATTCATAACATATAAGCAACATAACATGTAACATATATGACGTAAGCAAACATAACATGTAGCATAAGTAGCATAATCAAACATAACATGCAACCTATATATCATAGCAACATATCATGTACATATATGGCATAATCAAACATAACATGCAACATATATATCATAGCAACATATCATGTACATATATGGCATAATCAAACATAACAGGCAACATAGGTAACATAGCAACATATCATGTACATATATGACATAATCAAACATAACATTCAACCTATATATCATAGCAACATATCATGTACATATATGGCATAATCAAACATAACATGCAACATAGGTAACATAGCAACATATCATGTACATATATGACATAATCAAACATAACATGCAACCTATATAACATAGCAACATAGCATGTAAACATAACAATCATAACATGTGAACATAACAATCATATCATGTAAACATATGCAGGATGCTCTTTGAAAACATATATTATAGGTACGTAAACATAAATCTCAACTTATTGGGCCCGGCATTGTACCACATCATCATCATCATAGCGTGCATCCCTAAATAGACCCGAGGTAGCTAGTCTCGAACCTACTAGGTTACTAGGCCCGATCTTAGTCCATCGACCTAGGGGCCATCGTCGTAGCATAGAAGCCCATCCTAGGCCCGATCTTAGTCCATCGACCTAGGGCATCTGGGAGCTCATCCCGTACTAGGCCCGATCTTAGTCTGTCGACCTAGGGGCTATCATACATAGAAGCTCATCCTAGGCCCGATCTTAGTCCGTCGGCCTAGGGCAACTTAGGAGCCCATCCCTTTGGACCTTGTTAGGGTCCAGGTACAAGCCATGCAGAAGGTCAAATACTTATATGCTTCTGATCATAACATATCATATTTCATTTCATAACATATCATATTTCACTTCATGAACATATCATATTTCATTTCATAAACATCTCATACTTCATTTCATAACATATCATATTTCACTTCATGAACATAGCATATCTCATTTCATAAACATATCATATTTCACTTCATAATATATCATATTTCATTTCATAACATATCTTAAATATCACACACATATAGGGCATGGCATAAGGCATAAACATCAAGAGTGAGTAAACACTAACCTAGAGCATGTTATCTTCATCTAGCATCATTTAACATCACAAGTTAACATGAACTCACCCAAGCATAAAACACATGTTAACCTAACCTAGAGCATGTTATCTTCATCTAGCATCATTTAACATCACAAGTTATCATGAATTCACCTAAATCATGGCATAAGGAACACCTTTGGGGTCTTGGCCGAATGGTTCAATGGGTTCCATGGATCAACCACTTAACTAACTCATCTAAAAAAATCCCTCATCCTCATATTGATACAAGATATAGCATGGATCATCATGGTAAGCCCTAGTTATGGTCTTGGCCGAATGTTTCATGGGGAATTTAGGGTTAAACTCTTAACCTAATCCATCTAGCATCCTAACATCATCATATTCATACAAGATATGGTTTAGAACTTCATTGAAAACTCAAGAAAAAGGTTTGGCCGAATGGTTCATGGAGAGTTTAGAGTTAAACTCTTAACCTAATCCATCTAGCATCCTAACATCATCATATTCATACAAGATATGGTTTAGAACTTCATTGAAAACTCAAGAAAAGGGTTTGGCCGAATGGTTCATGGAGAGTTTAGGGTTAAACTCTTAACCTAATTCATCTAGCATCCTAACATCATCATATTCATACAAGATATGGTTTAGAACTTCATTGAAAACTCAAGAAAAGGGTTTGGCCGAATGGTTCATGGAGAGTTTAGGGTTAAACGCTTAACGTAATCCATCTAGCATCCTAACATCATCATATTCATACAAGATATGGTTTAGAACTTCATTGAAAACTCAAGAAAAAGGTTTGGCCGAATAGTTCATGGAGGATTTGACATAACAACTTAAATCGAAAAGCTACTTGTATGCAGGTGAGGGGATACTTACATCCTTCGCTTTGCTTTTTGGTTGGAAGATGACCTAAGGGAAGCAAACCTAGCCCCCTTCTTGCTTGGATGAATTTCGGACAAGGATGAAAAGGAGGAGCTCTAGGGTTCGGTGAGGAAGAAGAAGAGGAGGAGAAAAACAATTTGATCCCTTATGTCTCCTCATTCCCCCTATTTATTCACTTGAAGAGTCCCTTAGTCTCCCTTACCCCTAACTATAATTTCCCACATTCCTCTAATAATACAATCTTGTTGGGCTTCTGGTTATTGGATGCACCCTTAGGGCTTGGCTATCTCTAGAGGTTTGGGGTTCAATTCCTAGGCCTTGCATCCTTTTTGGCTCATTTTCTTTTATTTTTTGAAAAGCCCACATAAAGCCCATCATAATCAAGCCAAAAATTCTTGTAAAATTACTAGAAATTTTATGGGCATTACAGCTACCCACGAGAATATCAAAACATATATGATCCAACTACTAGTTCTTATAGTTATGATTGGGGAGATCCTTCAATGCAATATTATCAGCCCCAATGAATTTCAGAGCAGCATGAGTACTTCCAACCTCAACAACAGAATAGGTATGAATCATTTTCAAATACCTATAATTATGGTTGGATGGATCATTCAGGGTTCAAGTATGGAAGCACACAACAGAACATTCCTCAACCTCAATTCAACAATTTAGGGTGGACTAATCATCAGAGCTTTGATAATGGGAATGAGCAACAACAGCGTGATCAACCTTTTCCAGCATATCAGAGTCCAATATATCAAGACTATAATGAAAAAACCCTTGCTCCTAGTCAAGAAAATACACTAGAAAAGTTCTTGCAGTTAGCAATATTACAGCAGCAAATGAGGAATAGTCATCAGCAGCAATAAGAAAAGATACAAAATTTACAAATCTAGTTAGATCAAATTGCATCATCCATCGGTCAGATACATGCACAGGATTCCTTTCAGCCTCCGTCAAAGACCATTTCTATGGATATCGACGCACTTAGTGAGATGGATTGTAGAGTGAGTGATGAGCATGTCTATGATTTATCTTCTCCACAGGACTCCTATGAATCTTTGTGCTGTGATGTTATTGTAGATACTGATGGACGTGAATTTGTAGATGAAGTTGCTGCTGTAGCAGATGAAGTGGATGATGATACTAGTGGCTTGGATTTTTTTTGTGATGCTATTTATACCACTGATACTAAGATATCTGTAGTGGAAGAAGGGTCAGAAAAATTAGTTGAGGATGATGTTAGTGAGTTGCCAGCTACTCTTATTTGCAATTTTATTGCAGACGATGTTGCAGAGGAGATAGTGCCTACAGAATTTTTATGTTTAGCTGTTCAACCACTCGATAAGCATGATGGAGGAGTGATGGATAGCTGGGTTTTTCCCCCAGGCTGGACACTCCTATTTGAGCTGAAGACTCCAAGAATTTTGCTGATGAATCCCCAAACAACATATGCAATAATCCAGCTCCAAGGCTGGACACTTTTCCTGAATCGCCTCCGACCACCAAAGATTACATATGATGAGGCGATGATATTGGAGGGAGCAGCACAGTATTATCATGATCACATCATGAAAGTGCTCAACCCCATTCTGTCCATCCCACTTTCGGTGTGGATGTTAAAGTTGAATCTTCTTCAACCACCAGGAAAGGATTTCTTTCGGAGTACCCCACGACCTGCGTGGCTCCTTTTACTAAATCTTCTTCAATCGCCAGGACCTCAGGGGAGTTTGTTCCATCTCATTTTCTTTTATTTCCCTTGTATATACGTTTCTTTTACTTTTTTTATTTTAGTTATAGTTGTTAAGTTTTGTTTGTTGAGTTTTTGTTTTGTCGATTTTTCAAATAAATTTCCCATGCATTCCTTTATATCATTTTAGAAGTCATGAAAGCTAGTTTTTTGGGATTTATTTACTTGAATGGATTATTTGATTGCATGTGGTTACTACTTGGTGATGGATTCTATGTTGATAGATTGAGATGATTTTTTTTCATTCCTAGTGAGGATTGTGTCTGTTTTTATTGCTTGTGTGTGGTGCACTTGTAGTCATTGTAACTCTAGAACTTGCTTTGATTCTTTCGAGACTACACAACCATAGGTTTGCAAGATTAGTATGAAGGCAATCTCACTTGTTTCCCTTTACTACTTTTGTTGTCACATGCTACTCAAATAATTTTTTTTATCATACGCCATGCTATTTTCATTATTCATTCTATTGTCTTTCTATTCCTACATCATGTCATTTTTTTCCTTCCATTATTTTCTTCTCCATTTCTATTTTTGGATGTGGAATATTAGATGTTCCATGATGAGTATTTTCCCCGGGATGAACAAAAGTTTAAGTGTGGGGGAGAGAGTAGCTCAGGGTAATTTAGTATAAGCATAGGCAAGTCGTGCTTGATCACCATGAGTTAGCCATGCTCTTTATCTTTTTAGCTGAGCTTGATGTTGGAGCATAGAGAAGTGCACTACATGTTGAAAAAAAAAGTGAAAAAAAAGTTTGAAAAAAAAAAAGATGAAAAAAAAAGTTGAAAAAAAAATAAATTGGGTACCCATGAAATAAAAAAAAAGTATTGTGAAAATTTTGACATGTGGTGTCATTCATTTTTATTTATGTGTGATAGTATTTTTGTTAATGACATCCCTTGTTGCAGTTATTGAGAGATTTATTATATATCATGAGTAGTTTTGTATTGAAGAATATGATAAGGGTTGTTTACATGTTTATTGGGTTGGATGAAAACTTTTGGGGCATTGCTTTCTTGTACTCATCTATATAGCATTCTAGTATTTCCATATCTTCTGGCATTTCTTTAGTTATTTCATTTCTTATCTTTCTTTCCTTTCACACATTTTCATTTTTCTTGTATTCATGTTTCTATTACATTCTTAATAAGCCTTCAGTAATTGTGTATTCTTATGTGTATATAGTGGTGAAGGTAGAAGAAAAGAAAGCATATGGTAGTGCATGAACCATGAGTAGCTTGAGTGAACTCTACTATTATCTGCTTATGAGAGCGAGAGAAGCCACCACTTATCTTGTGAGGCTTAATCATTCATAGTCTATTCATAATGGATTGAAGTCACCATGTTTGTTAACCTGTGTAGGATTTGAGTCCATGATTGCTTGAGTATTTGAGAGTTGACAATCCTAGGTAACTTTCTTTCATGATTTTCTATGTATGCTTGGGAATTTCTAAGGAAATATATTCAGTTTACTTTTAATTTTCTTTGCTTGCTCGGGACGCGTAAGAATAAGTGTGGGGGAATTGATAACTACATTTTGTCAGGTTATTTTGGTCCTTAATATCACTGTTTTAATCCTCTCATGTGTTTATTTATCGATTATTTACATGTTTTATGAATTGGATATATTTTTGGACCTTATTATAAATTCTCCTAATTTTTGGACTTATATGCAAATTTTACATCTTAATCGTAGGAGATCGAGATGAGCCAATGGATTAGACTCGAGTTGGATCAATCTGGACCTTTCATCATGATCGAGGGAAATTTAATCAAGAGATCACATCTGAGCGATATGGACCATCTGATTAAAGCGGCTTGATTCTAAGCCATCTACCCAGATATGGAGAGATCTGGTCCATACATATTGATCTGTACATCTAAGCCCTTGATCCAAATTCGACCGATCGTAATTATCCCTTCAGATGGATCAGATCCATCCATTCAAAATTGGAGGAATCATAGTCGTTGGATCACAACCTTCTTAATGGATTAATCAACTTAATCAAGCCCTAGCTTTATTGGACGGCTGAGATTGAAGAGGCTGAGATCGGATGGCCAAGGAAAAGAGCTTAATAAAACCAACATCTCCGCCCGAACGAAGGGGCTGACATTTCATCTTCTTCTCCGCGACGCCCGACACCCATTCGACCGCCGCTGTGCTCTCCGCTTCCTCACCGGTCACCGGAGTGGGAAGGGGATCCCCTCCACTCTGGTGACCGGTGGTCTCCTCCACCTCCTCTACCGCCGACAACCACAACTACTTCTCCACAGTTGGCATTTCCATCTCCTCCGCGATTTTCGCCCAACCACGGTCGCTCGTCTTCCACAGCTCCACCCATTTCTTTTTCGCTGTCGACCAGTCT
This sequence comes from Wurfbainia villosa, assembly GCA_025175895.1. Lineage (NCBI taxonomy): Eukaryota > Viridiplantae > Streptophyta > Magnoliopsida > Zingiberales > Zingiberaceae > Wurfbainia > Wurfbainia villosa. The sequence continues at coordinate 81,409,614 of CM046001.1, read as the reverse complement.
GAGTGGGATCCCCCTCTGATTAGTCCAGCCATCCACTCATCCTCCGATTGTCAGCCACCCTCGTTCCACCACAGGGTAGCCACTTCATCACCAAGCTATGCCGAAGCCACAACCACCTCCGTCCAGATTCTTTCCAGCCCATCACCAGCTCCGATTAGCAATTTCCAGCAATCCTTTGATGTGTTCTGATTGTCTTTTGATTTATCTTGTTGAATGTTTATAGTAGATTCAATCCTCCATGTTTAGATTGCTCATACTTGGTTTGATTTCTTTCACGCTTGTTTAGTGTTCGATGAAATGTTTCTTTAGTAAATAGATTGTAGTTAGTTAGGTTAGATTTAATTTCATGCTTTTCTTTATATTTATATTATTTTGCATTTCAATTATTGTTTAAATTCTTGTATTTCCTTTATGTTTTCGAATACTTTTGTTTGAATGTTTGCATTGTCTTTCGTTCAGTAGGATTAGTTTTATTTTAATCCAAACCCCTATTTTCAATAGAAAACTCAAAGCAATAATTAGCGATCCTAACACTACTAGTCTATCAATTACACTCGTTGGGAAATGATCTGGGTCGTTCCCTATGCTATATTAGTGTAGAGAGGGTTTGGTAATTAATTTGAAATAATACCAGACATCCAAGGTCATATGAGGGAGATTATTATGAAGAGATTTTTGGAGCAATCAACCTCATGTCAAGGTTTACCAAGCTCGATAAGACTCGAGTGAAAGTGTAAGTATGGGTACGTGGCAATGGAGAAGTCCAAGAATGGATTCTTGGCAAGGAAAAGTCCAAGTATGAATACTTGACAAAGTGAAAGTCTAAGTGTGTAGTTTTGGCAAGAGAAAGTCTAAATATGGATACTTTGCAAGGAAAATTCCAAGTGTGTAGTCTTGTCCATGTAAGTCCAAGTGTGTAGTCTTGGCGGTGAAAGTCCAAGTATGGATACTTGGCAATGGAAAAGTCCAAGTGTGTAGTCTTGACCGTGTAACTCCAAGTGTGTAGTGTTGGCAGCGAAAGACTAAGTATGGATACTTGGCAATGAAAAAGTCCAAGTGTTTAGTCTTGGTGGCAAAAGTCCAAGTATGGATACTTGATAATGGAAAAGTCCAAGTGTGTAGTTTTGGCAGCAAAAGTCCAAGTATGGATACTTGGTAATGGAAAAGTCCAAGTGTGTAGTCTTGACGGCATAAGTCCAAGTGTAATGTGACAATGAAAGTCCTGGAGGCATGACCTCTTCGCAAAGGTAGACCAATAGCATGATAAGACCAAAGAAAGTACTTGAAGGCTAGCACAAAGGGTGAGGAGTCATGGACTCAACTTGAGAGCGTGAGGCAGATGGAAGTAGCTTGAAGGCTTAGGTCTAGGCTAAGGGTATCCGATAGCATGATAAAGCCGAAGAAAGTGCGTGAAGGCTAGTGGAAGGGTGAGAAGTCATAGACTTAAAACAAAGGTGTGAGGCTGATGGAAGTAGCTTGAAGGCTTAGGTCTAAGCTAGGGGTGAGTGTCAAGTATGAGACAATAATACTTGTAGTAAACCCCAATTTTGAGGTGTACCATTCGTTTAATGGTCTTGACCAGTCGATTGGTTGAGTGCTCGACATTCAGAAACTCAGAAGATTAGGGAAGTCGACTAAGGTTATGGACTAGTTGACTGGTTGGTTCGGCTCAAGCTGGTGCTCGGTCGACTGCGACTTGGGAAAATTGACTGGTGGTCGGGCACTCGATTGGTGGTTTAGACTAGTCGACTGGCCACTGGTAGTCGACTACTGATTTGGACAGTCGACTTATTTTAAGTGGACAGAGCACAAAATATTTCTAAGTCAGTTGTTGGATCATGGAAGTCGACTGATGTTTATGTTAGTCGACTGATGGCAATGAGCAATTGATTTATTGGCTGAAATCTGACATGGTTTAAGCCGTTGTGAGACAACGATACAATGGGTTATCGACTGAGGGTAAGACAAGTCGACTTATCGATAAAAAATCATTCTGATACAACTTATAAAAGGAGGATTCAGAGGAGTTTTCCAATAGCTGATTCTTGGAGTTCTTGAAAGGGAATAATTATTGCTTTCCTGGCCTTCAAAGTCATTCCACAGCTACCAACAAACATTCAAGCAAAAGCTTACTTGTAAAGTTGTTTTTGTTTCGGTATTTCATTCTTGTTATGTATTTTGGTTGCTTCTCTTGTAAAACTTCATATTGTAAGAGGTTTCTCCACCTTCATAAACTTTTCGAGGAGGAAGAGATAGTGTGATCTATCACTAGGAGAAGCTCGGTCATGGACTAGGAACTAGTGTTCCAAACTATGTAAAACCCTTGTGTAGTGCTTGTGTTTTTGTGTTTTGTATTTGTTTCTATTTGTGCTTTTATTCCTGCTGCACACTAACGAATTATAGACAAGTACGACAAAAGAATCGAAGGAACTCTATTCACCCTCCCTCTAGCGCACAACAAGATCCCCAACATCTTCTACTAGAAATTCAAACACTAGTCAACAATAATATTCAAATTGGAGGTGAAATCATGAATCTCCACAATATACTTAATGAACTTAAGTATAAATAAAAAACATTAAAATTTGAAAATACTTATTATGGAGAGGCTTTAGCCTATATTCAATAATATTCCAATACCAAAGAAGATGGATATTTTAAAGTTGAGCTAATCGATAAAAGTGACCAAATACGTGCTCAATAGAATAACATTATAATATCCCCTTTAACTTCAATTCATTATAGATTAATGGTACACCTTGATATAATCAAAGAGCAATCAATACAAGGTGCAGGTTTCATTAGGGTAAGCTATTTGGTGGATACTAAACAAAGTAATCATATATTCTAGCACAAAACTACAAGTTATGGTCATATACCAAGTAATTGACTCACTCTTTTCTTGCATTAACTCACTTGTTTCTACTAAAATTCTATCTTACCTTAAAAGGTTGGAGCAAGAGTGGGTGTCCTCCTCATCCACAAGACAAAGCACAAATCCAGAATGCCTTCTTAAAGGTCAAAATTTGTAGAAGGCCATATATTTTTCAATAAAAAGTTTGACTTAAATAATAAAGCATAGGAGGAGGATGAATTGTCATATAAGCTTGTGAATAAGGGAGTTTTTGATCTAGAACATAAGGAAGCAGAGGAAGATTATTTTCGGTGTGCGACACTAGATGAGGAAGAAGAGATGGTATGTGAACACTTTGAAGATGATTACTTTAATGGCATTGATCTCTAAGCATTTGATGTCGAAAATGTTGTAAATGACTCACTAATTCAAAAGAGGATAATTCCATCTGATATAGCAAAGGACACTTTGACTTTGATCGTGCCCACCGAAGAAGACAAAATTAAGTGCACACCATCAAAAGTTGTGTTAAAGGATGGAAAATGCTTAGAAAATGTTTATAAAATCTTTAGAGTATTATGTAATTAATAAGTGTGAATCATACACACCTTTTAGTATTTTTTTTAGCATAAATTTCTTAGGTTTTGTTCACATATCATGCATAAAACATAGTATTTACATTCATTTGCTCTTTAAGTTCATATAACAATGATTTTCATGTTTTTCTTCTCGTATAAGTCAAGATAAAAAAGGCATAACATCTTCATGAGGAAAGCTACATGGATCCACGATTAATCAGGGAGAAAACAGAGCTAAACCACTCATTCCAGTGCCTGATACGGCCAAGAAGTGCCAATTGGCATGGTCGTGTCAGGTCATTTTCAGCTTATGATTACGAAAAGTTCTAGCACACTCGAGCCATGTCATTCAACACGATCGTGGTGCAACCTTATCCTAAATAAAACACAACTAATTTGAGATTTATTCTCCAAAATAACTACCTAATTCACTTCTAAAGTCTATAAAAAGGATCCCAAAACTCCCACAACAATCATCGAAGCCTAGTAGAGGCCGATGGCCAAAGATTCGAGGGTTGGTGACAGCAATCTATCTTGGGGAGTCGTTGAGGAGAAGACGCTCAAGACATAGGACGCCGACTTAATTCTTTCTTTTTTATCGTCTATGTTTATTTTGTAACTCCTTCATGGAGTACTCTCCTAAACTCTAAAATTAGGGACTAACTTGGTGTATTATTTTGGTGATTTAATGCATTGATTCTCTTTTGTTTATGATGTATTTTCAATCGTGATTAGTTTTTGTGCGCTGCATTAATTCTATCTGTCAGTGGGTCATTGGCTTAGATTTAGAGGTTTCTTTCTTTGGGTTGGACCATGAGGAAACTCTAATCGAGGCAATGCATTTAAGGCACATTCGGATCATATCCGAGAGAGAAGGGGAAGTACCTGGTGGTGAACCCTAATCTCGGACCTCCTAAACCAACTTGAATGTTTTGTTAACAAGTAAGGGTCGAAGTCTAGAATTTGATCTGCTGGGCTTCTCGTGATAGGTTTCCATATTGCCAACAAGGTCATCTATGCACAGATACCCTAAAAGTTGACTTTCTCTTTAGAGGCTTTTACAATTCGCCATAGAGTTTAATGGGTATATTTCTACCCTCTTTTTAAGATGCGGTCAAGGAGGCACGTCGGTGTTTTCTTTCCTTTCTCTACCCCATAGACACATCGACTACCTTAAGATGAGTCGCTTCATTATCGTACGTTGAGACTATAGGATTTGCATTCATCAAACATTATCAACCGAAATCGAACCCTAGAGTTGCTTCTCATATAAAGTTCCCTAGATCGTTTCCTTGTCTTCCCTTCTCTTCGCCTTCGTATTCAAATTCTCGCTTGTGATTCTTCTAGATAATCTTCCATCGCTCATTTCTGGTACTTGACCAGTCCCTATGGGATAGATATTTTATTACTTAACGACAACCGTGCACTTGTGGAATCACCACATCAAGTTTTTGACACCATTGTTGGGGACTACGCTCAATATTGGATTTACTTATGATTTGGTTAATCTAGATTTTTCTTATTTATTTATTTTTTTCTTTCTTATTACTAATGCTTTCCCTTATTTTCTCTTGTACAAAGGAGCATGCTCAAATTCAAAGATTTAATCAATTTAATGTTGTGAATTCTATTAACCTTTATAGTAAAACTTATGGTGAAGATGGACATGACTTTGACAATTGCTCAATCCTATTTACACCTTCGTCTTTCGAAAAAGTAGATGTCACCCACAATCAAAATCAGTGGCTATCACTCATATTCGTACCCTCATTACACTGATATAATAAATCCTCAAAAAAATTTCTACCAAGACCAAATTAAAAATGACTATTATGAACCACCATCAGAATTCTATCATACACCAAAATCCAACCTAGAGACTATGCTAGAAAATTTTATTGTAGACCAAACAAAACAACAAGAGGAGTTTAGACAACAAATGCTACAGTTCAATCAACAACATCATACTACAATAAAAGCATTTGAAGAACTAGAAGATAATTTCAATGATTGTCCTACACACTAGGTTGGATACTTAATTTTCACAGATGAATGATGATCATGTAGATAACAGAATGACTGAAAGGGGTAAATAATTCAATCATCACAAGAAGAGGAACTTGAGGAATATAACATTGATATTATGATCGAGGATGCATTTCTTCAATTCAAAAATCTCCGAACCTCAAGGATCCAAAAGAGCTTCCCTTAGCCATCACCAAAACTTTAGTTAATAAAACCCCTTTAGTGATTAGTGATGATGAGATTTCATTTGATATAATTGAGACTCATCAATCTTTTGGTAAGGATGTTTGTGATAGGTTGCATAATTTACAACGTATGGATGAAGAAGAACTTGAGAAATTTAATATTGACATTTTTATCGAGGAGAGAATTACTTCAACTCAAAAACCTCTGAACCTCAAGGATCTAGAAAAATTTACCTTAACCACTGCTGAAGTTGTAGTAATAGATGATAAACCTTCTTTGGTGTTTGGTAAAAATGAAATTTCATTTGATATAATAGAAACTACTAATCAATCGTTTGTTGAGGATGTTTGTAGTAGGTTGCATTATTTATAACACATGGACAAATACAAATATCATGAGCAGACTCCTGATGAAAATTTGAAGTTGAGCATATCCAATATCCAACCGAGGAAAGAAGTAAGCAAATATTTGGTTCCTTCAAGAGAAAGATTTAAAAGACATGGAGGAATGAGAAATACGAAGGCAGAAAAGTATCTTATTCCAGCATGAGAAAAATTTAAAAGAAACTCCCTCAATGAACTTATGAAGAGAGGAAAGAGATGCAACCTCCTCTGACCTCGAGCTCCTGATTAAAAGAATTTTACAAGGGTTAAGCTTATGACATTAAAAAAGAGCTTCTAGGAAGGCAACCCAAGTTTTCTTTTTAAAGCATTTGCAATTTCCTTTCTAGTATCTTCGATTCCTTTCAGTTTAATTTTATGGTTAGAATGCAGGAATAAAAACAACTGTGACATCATCTGAGTAAGAACACCTAGCCCATGTCAATCAACACAACAATGTTCAAGATTTTAGAGATTATCACGCCCCAACTGTGCTAATAAACACGGTCGTGCGCTTTCTCTACTGATCCTTCTTCATCATTTGTAGGTACCAGCACTCCAGATGATCCATATGTTCAGATCCAGTCCTTTTTGGATTCCATCCACACTAATATGAGAGAGCAGCGGGCCGAGGTAGATAATTAATGTCATGTATCATTGACACATTTCACAAGGTCATTTCTATTCACCTCCACCTCTTGAGTAGTTTAATTTTTCTTACTGCTACCTTTCTATACATTGAGAACACTGTATAATTTAAGTTGGGGGGGGGGGGGGCTAATTAGTTATCTTTATATGATTCTTAGCATCATTCATCTTGCATTCTATATGTTTTATATTATCTTCATTTCATATCATGTTTCAAAAATTTTCTACATTTTAAGTTTCTGCTCATAGCTTTATGATAGAGTTTTTCCATCAATGGTGATATGAACTGGAACTAGTTAGATTGATGACCTTTTTGGCTTCCTTGTTAAGAACCATGTTTCACTTATAACTCGATTACTGATGCACATGAACGCGACCTCAAATCTAGTGACGGGAACCGTCGAGGACTCGAAGCGCGCACTCGCGCTCAACGCCCACAAGTGCACGGATGTCGTCAAGTAATAAATAGATTATCGATCCCATAGAGACTGAGATTCGAGTATCGATTATTCAGTGAACTTTATTGTTCGGAGTTTAGTTCTAAAAGTTGTGATTGCGAGGATTGTCGGCAGTTCTAATTCTAGTACGGTGTCACATGGAGGAAGGGAAGGTTGTTTCGAGGTTCAAAAAGAAATCCTAGGACTTCGGTTTCACTTGTGCAACATGGAACATGCTAATCAATTAAATGTAGTTTGGTTCTCTAATTAAGGCCTTGTGGAAGGGACATCATACATTTTTCCGATGAGCTTTCGCGTCTATTGGGAACTACCTATCCTTAACCAGGCCAACCCTTTCGTTAAGACAGGATAGATGGTACGGTGTTGCCAAATCAATCCCTACAAGGAGTCGGAACATGTCCCATTCCCTACTCCATCGTACCCTTCTACCTACATTTACCGGAGATGAGGACAACCCCTTAGTTCCTCTTTAATTCCCTTAGATCTTTAATACAAGGGTTGTCACCCCTTGTATCGGCTATGCACAATAGATAGAAAACCAAAACACAATTTTCATCAAATCAAACAAACACGAACTGCGAATAGAAATCCTAAAACAGAATTTACATTCGATCTAGCATGTTCTACATACACAAGTTACTCCCTAATCCTAGAATCGAAGATTCTACTCCATAGATAGAAAAGAACAAACACAATTCATATAGGAATAGATCATTACAATGTAGGAGATGAATAGAAAGTAAATTTCAGTACTTTTGGTTCTTCTCTTTGACGTTGGAGCGCATGATACGATCCTCTAGCCATCTTCTTCCTCCCCATTGTGAGTTTCTGAAGCTTTTTAGGGCGTTGGTGTATAGTCCTGGCCATCAAGCCTCTCCGTTAGGGTTTGGGCATGACCTTCCTTATATAGACTTCAGGTCGGAACCATCTGAATCCATGAAAAAACCCTAGTCACGCCGAAAATGTCAGTTCCACATGGTCGTGTGGATCCACACGGCCAGGCCGTGTGTGGCGTTGGGCTGGTGGGGCACGACCGTGTGATTTCATACGGTCGGGCCGTGTCTGCCATCATTCCTCTTGCCGAATGCCTTCCTTTTGCTTCATAAGCGTGTCATTTATCCCGTAAAATGGTGTCCTACACACAAAAGCACAAAGAGCAGATCTCTGAATTATAAAATAGGAAATGCATGCAAAACAAAGTACGATATGTATGAAGCAAGTATAAAATGCAGCGTGATGTGAGCGAAAATTACTCCTAAAATCCTATATATTTTGCTCACATCAATTCCCCCAGACTTAAATCTTTGCTTGTCCTCAAGCAAACCTCAGTGCTATGAAATTCTAAAAAACATTGTTCCATACTTAGCATGTCAACTAGATTTATCAAGTGGTATTTTCAATAAAAGAAAAATAGATATATTCTAAAAATTCACTAAGTTAGCTTTTCGTGCACGTGCTAAGTGAATCTTCTTAAGGGACACTCGTTCCACAGTAAGTTAAGTCATCATCTTATAGCTTTCCTAAGGTCTCCAGCTCTTAGGCACTTACCTTCCCAAAGCGAGGGTCATTCCCTAAATCTAGCGCAAAGTCTCAAAGGCGTGCTCGGTATTGAGAGAAATTAGTAGGTGTTTCCTCAGTAACCTAACTTTGTCTCAAAGAGGCACCTAGCCATTTCCACCCACGACAACTATTTTTTTATCCCTCATAATTTTATTTTATTTTATTTTTTATTTTTATTGTTCACAGAGATTTTGATTTTTTTGAATGACCTTTCACAATCCGAGCATCTCCAGTAACTAAAGTGCTAAACCTAGAGTCACCTATGGATTCCAAAGTACTAGACTACTGAGATGAATCATAACTTTGTATGTACTAGATTCTTCCTTTCAGAATATTTGTCAAGTGTAAGTGTGAAAATAAAAGCTAACCAATGCAAGTCTAGAACATTCATTAGAGCATATAAAATAAAATACCATGAGATAAATAAAGTTAAGCTACCTATGGAAACAATTTGCAAAGAGATCTTAAAAATACTATTGAGGCATCTTAAAGATAGAAAAAATTAAGTGCTGAAAGAAACTAAACACTCTATGCATGAATAGATGAATGCAAACTAAAACTAAAAAAGCAAGTATCAAGAAAGAAACTACTGCTAGAAACCAAATAAATCAAAACATGGGGTCCGCCCCCCAGACTTCTATGAAGTTATAACTCTAATATGGCGGCCGAGGTGGAAAGTTGGCAGTCTCGACATGTCAGGTTGCTGGGAAAACCTGGTGCTCAGCCATTGATGCCACATGTACATGTGGTCGATCTGAGAGCTGGTGGATGCAGTGGCTGCTCTGTGCTCCACCTCCCGGGCCCACTGTGCCTACTAGGCACTCATGTGCTGCCGAACCTCCTGCCGATATACGGCCTCCTCCTGGCAATGGGCAACCTCCTCCTGGAAGTAGATACAGGTCTCATCATAGAACTCCTCATCCCGTTTGAAATGCTCCTGTAAGACATGAAACTTCGCCTGCATGTAGGCACTTTGCTCCTCCCATCACTGCCTCTGTGTCTTCTCGGCATATATGCCATCGAGGCACGATCGAAACTCAGAGAAATCATAGGCGGATGTACCTGCATCCTGTTCAAAAGTAGAAAAAGATGGTGGTGCAAGTGCAGGCTCTCTACGTGGACTAGGTGGGCTCCTATAAACATGTGGACTTGAGGGAGAGTGATGTACAGGGGGAGAGATGGGTGCCAAAATGGAGGGACCCTCATATGGTGGGGACTCCACTATCAGGTTCAAATGCCAGTTGGCGCTGTTGGTAATAGTGGTACGATCGGGGTCGGAGAGCCTAAGGATGATAAGTTTTTCCTTACAAACTACAAGGAGTGTCCCTCTCTTACCATCATTTTCATTGTCATACATACTCCTAGGTCAATCCTAGGGCTCCCCTCTATGCTATCTAATGTTGTGTAGTCATACTCCATCCTATGGCAAATATGGGTAATTAGGCCTCCCAAAATAATTTATCCCCTCGCCGCTTTGCCCATTTTCACTAGGTGTCTAATAAAATGGGACCCTACATCAATGCTACTCCTTTCTTATATCATGTCCCACAAGCAAAGCAGCTCACTCGTTCTCACTACATCGTTGCTCTCTCCTCTCCCAAAAATTGTACTCGCCATGACTCGGTGTAGGTACCGAAAGATAGGATTTTGGAGGCGTGAGGCTTTGGCCCTAGAAGGGTCATAAGCACTCCTCACATCGGACCAAAAGGTCCGGGCACTAAACCCAATAGGGGTTCTCCTCTCTCCCCCACTAGGCAAGCCAAAACAGTTATTCCATTGGTGTAATGTCCATTCATGCTCATTGTTAAACAACCTAAAGGTAATCCTACCCTGTTCTCTCTCTCTCCCTATCAAGATTTTCGCTTCAAAAGAACTCATAAATTCTAAAACTATCCTAGGGTAGGTTGGGTGTCTTACCCCCATGATCTCTCTCCACCCCATTTTTGCAAATAGGGCTTGAATATCACCAAACAAACCTAGGGTTTCTAAGAGATCATCATCTAGATACCTAGTAACAGTGATTCTTCGAGTAGAAAACATGTTAAATCTTTCCCTATGCTCGTTATTACGAAATGCAAGGGAAGGAAGAGTGTCACCTTCCTTCGGAGCTTGCGGGGCATCCCTTCTCCTTGTTCTTCGCTCTGAGGTAGTAGATCGGGGCGCCACTTGCCTTGTCCTCCTCATCCTTGCTTCTTTTAGGCTTCCTTGAGGGTTAGAGAGGCTCCTAGGAGGTAGGGAAGATGATTTCACACGACTTGGACAAGAAAACTTGAAGCACATGGTGGGTTTGGAGTGAAACACATGGTGTGGCGCCCCTTATACCTCACGCACCACGACCATGTGAATCCACACGGCCCGGTCGTGTGTGCTGCTGGAAGTTGGGGCACGATCGTGTGAATCCACATGGTCAGGCTGTGTGCCCCTGTTTTTCTGTCATGTGGGATTTTCCTCATGGGGGTATGGTCATATGAAACAACACTGCCACCCGTGCCTCTCTAAAATGGTTTTTTGTTCCTGTCTAGCAAGTTCTTTCTAGTCCTAAAACTATTTGCGAAAAATGTAAATGACTATAAATCAAAGTCTAAATTATATACGTGAATGCAATTAAAACAACTAAAGACTAAACTTGGGTTGCCTCATAAGAAGCGCTTTGTTTAAGGTCTTTTAGCTCGACCATACTCCATCGTCTCAACTTGGCTCCGGCGGCTCTGTAAACCTCCCTTCATCCGTCTTGAAAACTTTGTCTTTGGGTGAAGTGGTCATTATCTTGGACAAGGTATACCCATCTGTGAAGGGATGCTTACACCCTGATGGGTTGAATATTATGATCTCGTCATCTACCTCCAAGGAGACTTTATGCACCTTCACGTCTATGCATGCTCCTACATTCACTCGAAAGGGTTTTCCTAAAATGATGGGATTCATGCGAATACCCATACGCATCAGTTGTATACCACTTAGTCCCATCTCTAGGTAGGATGCGTAGGGCATCACGCTAACTAATCACCCTAGATCGCACAATGCTTCATCGAATCTCTCACCATAAATCATGCAGGGTATAACAAATTAACCAGGGTCCTCCAGCTCGGGTGGGATTTTGTCTTCAATTTCAGCCTAGTTTGGTAAAGTTGAAATCATGGCTGCACACCCCCTAGTAAATCTATTTTTCTGTCCTACCTCCTCATTATATACTCTCTCTTCCTTAACCTGGTTTTGCTCGGTTGATGGTGGAGAGCTATCGATTGTATGTGACACGGTCTGGGCTATTTGAGCCAATTGCGTTTCTTGCATTTTAGTGTGACTTGCAAGTCCATCGACAGAGGCCTTCAACTCCCTAATTTCCTCTTCTGATCTCTGATGTTGGCACTGAAATTCTGCATTGGCCTTTGTTTGGGTAGCAATAAAGTCTTCCATAATTAGTTCTAGTCTAGACTTGGGTGTTTGTTGCTGCCCGCTGCCCTGTTGCTGCCCATATCCTCCCGATTGTTGAAAATTCCACAAGTTATTCCTATAGGAAAAGTTCGGGTGGTTCCTCCATCCGGGATTGTAGGTACTGAAATATGGGTTGTTGGGCCTTTGATAGAGGTCGCCAACCGTATCGACATGCTCAATCTGGTTGTCTAAGCTGCCCTGCCCTCTATAATAGTCCTCTTGATATGTTTCTGCTCCCTCTCCAAAGGTATTAACCGCAGGTGCAGAAATAGGGTTTAGAGAGTCGAACCGTCTGTTAAGTGCATCCATTCTTCCCGCTAGGTGGTCAACGGAGTTGACAGCATATTGACCAGTTGTAAGCGCTGGGTGACTACGCTCGAAAGCCCATTGATGGTGGTTCTGGGCCACCTCTTCGATCAGCTCCTCTGCTTCCTCGATAGTCTTATTCATCAAAGCACCTCCTGCAGCAGAATTGAGAGACACCTTAGTGGTGTACGTGATCCCATGATAGAATATGTCGATCACCAGCCACCCCTCTAGACCATAATGGGGGAATTCATAGAGCAACCCTTTGTAGCAATCTTAGGTTTCAAACAAGGACTCCCCCTCCTTCTAGCGGAAGCTCGTGATCATGTGGCACATGTGGGTAGTCATACTTGGTGGAAAAAAATTATTTAAGAACTGTTGCTCACATTGCTCCCACATGGTGATGCTTTCTAAAGGAAGGGAGTGGAGCCATGTCTTCGCCTTATCCTGTAGTGAGAACGGGAATAGGCTCAGACGGATCGCATCAGTAGATGCTCCATTGAATTTTATCATTGAGCATATCTTCAAAAATATCTCTAGGTGCCGGTTCGGATCTTTAGTTGCAGCTCCACCGAATTGGCTCTGCTGGACCATGTGTATGAGCGTAGATTTCAGTTCAAAGTTGTTTGCCGAAATTGATGGTCTAGTTATGCTCGGCCTATATCCTCTAGAACTAGGGGATGCATAGTCTCGTAGAGGTCGGCTACCTAGGTTTACCACAGATGCATCTAGGTCTTCCATGCTTCTCTGCTCAACTCTTCTGCGATGGTAGGTTCTTTCGATTTCTGGGTCTATCAGAAATAGATTTTCCGATCGTAAACGTCTATGCATACAAAGAACCGAGCCACTAAATTAGGAGTATACCTAATGCTTAAAAATAGAAAATAAACTGGTCTAAATACTAAATCAAATGCAAAAAATTTAAACTAAAGGTTGATAAATGCAACTAGTGAAATTAATCTAAACTTAATCTAGATATCTAAAATTGAAGTAAATAAAATAAAAATAAAAAAGAAAGTAAATAAATCTAACCTAAGTTCGATCCAACTATCCACCTCTTGATTCGATATCGAATCAATCAGTCGCTAGCAACGACACTAAAAACTTGATGCACGCAAATGCGACATCACATCTAGCAACGAAAACTATTGAGGACTTGAAGCACGCACTCACGCTCAACGCTCGCAAGTCCACAGATGTCATCAAGTAATAAATAGATTATCAATCCCACAAAGACTGAGATTTGAGTACCGATTGTCCAGTGGATGTTATTATTCGAAGTTTAGCTCTAAGGGTTGTGATTGCGAGGATTGTTGGTGGTCCTAACTCTAGTACAGTGTCACACGGAGGAAGGGAAGGTTGGTTCGAGGTTCAAAAAGAGATCCTAGGACTTCGGTTTCACTTGTGCAACATGGAACATGCTAATCAATTAAATGTAAAATCAATCCCTACGAGGAGTCGTAACGTGTCTCATTCCCTACTCCATCGTACCCTTCTACCTACGGTTATCGGAGATGAAAACAACCCCTTGGTTCCTCTTTAATTCCCCTAGATCTTTGATACAAGGGTTGTCACCCCTTGTATCGGCTATGCACAATAGATAGAAAAATAAAACACAAATTTCATCGAATCAAACAAACACGAACTGCGAATAGAGATTATAAAATAGAATTTACATTCAATCTAGCATGTTCTACGTACACAAGTTACTCCCTGATCCTAGAATCAAAGATTCTACTCCATAGATGGAAAAGAATGAACACAATTCATATAGGAATAGATCATTACAATGCAGGAGATGAATAGAAAGTAAATTTCAGTACTCTTGGTTCTTTTCTTCGATGTCGGAGCGTAGGATATGATCCTCTAGTCGTCTTCTTCCTCCTCGTTGTGAGTTTCCAAAGCTTTTTAGGGCGTCGGTTATAGGGAATCTAAGCACGCTCGGAACATTTTGCAAGCACTACATAGCGGAAAAATAAGATCCCTTTAGAGATCCATGCGAAAAACCATATTCGTTTAATCGATTCTATCCTATGAGAATCGTAGTTACCTTCGATGTGTGCCCTTCGCTATCTCGTCTGCAACACTTGAGTTCAAGGTGTTCGGATCTCAGCACGGTCAGGATGTTCGTGCCTCCATGGTATCCACACAAACCGTGAGATGGAGTGGAACCAAACTATGGTGCTAGCCACAAGGTTGGTTTGGCCAAGAAGGTAGAAGAAGAAGAAGAGAAAGATCACACGAAAAGCACCACCTCCAAAAGTCTCATCAAATCCATTTTATATTCAACCATTGAATATGAAGGGTTTGTGACTCTTGGTTTCCATGGAATTAATATCTCATTAATCCCATCTTAATGATCTTGCAACCCTTCTTTATGGTGAGTCTCACTCAATCCGAATTGGACTTGAGTCTAACTCAAGTCAAGTTCATGGGATATACTTTGAGTCCTACTCAATCCGAATTTGACTTGAGTCTAACTCGAGTCAAATTCATTGGGTATACCTTGAGTCCCACTCATTGAGTCAAATCTACATTAGACTCAACCCAATGGCCCAATGGCTCATCACATGAGCCATCTCCAAATCACATGTCCTAAGTGTGTGACCCAATAGGTTCTCGTAACGTTGGAAATGTTTCTAAAACCATTTTAGAGACATAAACAATGAGCGACATCTAGAAATACACCATTGCTACCCAAGTGATGAGAATGTCGAGATTTGACATAACCTTTATGTGACTACTATCGTGTATGACTCAGTCCTTCTATCCTTAATATCTAGATTGATCAATGAGGCATAGACTGTGTCATCTTCTTATCAATCAAGAGTTTCTTGATCTCCAAGTAGACTACTCAACCAAATAAGCTCAAAATCTCATATTGACATATTCGAGCATGGCCATGCATTTTAGCAGTCCTACTCTATCAAGGGGCCCATAGATATTACTTTCGATATATGGAAGGGATACATCTCATCTACATGACTCACATCCCTCCACATAACTTATTGCATACCCAGTGATCGCCTTTATAGTCACCCTATTACGGGTGATGTTTGACGAAGCTAAAGTATACAACTCATTATGTAGGGAATCGTAGTGACTTCAGGTCTAAGGATTATTCATACCAATAGTAACATGAGAATGTTTATAACACTCATATAACGATCCATAAAACATTCTCATGGCGGGTCAATTCAGTACATAGTCTCTAATATGTACTCATATGTCAACTTGATATCACATATCCATGACTTATGAGATTAAGTCATCAATTGACCTATATATATATATATGTGTGTGTGTGTGTGTGTGTGTGTGTGTCACTATCAATTCAACCAATTGATATGCTATAAACTTGAACTTACTATTCAAGGATACTATTATATTATTCATATAGCACATATAAGAAATAATATAATAAGCAAACGTTGCCTGTTATTAATGAAATATGATACATATGAACCCTAATCATTCATCTCATGATTGGCACTAAGGGTTGACACTAACATCGGTGTGTCATCCCGGCCATCATGCCTCTCCCCTGGGGTTTGAGTGTGGCCTTCCTTATATAGACTTGAGGTTGGCGCCGTCTGAATCCATGAAAAAACCCTAGTTGTACCAAAAAATTCCAATGCCACACGACCATGTGGATCCACACGGTCAGGCCATGTGTGGTGCTAGGCTGGTGGGGCATGCCCGTGTGATTTCACACAGTCGGGCCATGCCTCCCTTCGTTCCGCTTGTTGAATACCTTCCTTTTGCTCCAAAAGCGTGTCATTTATCTCGTGAAATGTTGTCCTGCACACAAAAGCACAAAGAGCATATCTCTGAATTAGAAAATAGAAAATGCATGCAAAACAAAGTACGATATGCATGAAACAAGTATAAAATAAAGCAAAATGTGAGCGAAAACTACTCCTAAAATCTTATATGTTTTGCTCACATCAATTACTACAGTAGAGATATACAAGAAAGGCTACATTCACTATACCGAACAAGTGCTCAAATTTTCATGGAGACTTTCACAACACTTATTTACTGGAGAAACACTCATCTCAGGAGTTTGAAAAAAATTAGTAAACAAAAGTCTGAAAAAAAGAGAAAAATGTGAGTAGAAAGCAAAAGAGTTAGAAAAAAAGATTAATTGAAAAAATGTGTAATTTTTAGAAAAATAAAATAAAAAAAGAGAGAAAATAAAAAGACTAAGTAGTTAATACGGAAACACCTATTAGGTTGCACCTTTGAGACTAACTAGTTACTAGAAAAATACTTAATATTTATTTCTTACTTTTCTTCTCCTTAGCTTGGGTTCTCCTTTAAGATTGCCTTTGAGTCATTTCACATGCACCACACGGGGGTCTTACATGCTTAGCCACTGAGGAGGGATCCATAAAACTATGATCAGTGATTAAAGCCTTAAGATGGATTCCCAATAAACTACTAAAACTAATAATTGTCATGCTATGATTTCCACTCATAAATTTCTTTTATTTTCGTTGCTTGAGGGCAAGCAAAAGTTTAAGTTTGGGGGTGTGATGAGTGTAATCATACACACTTTTTAGTTATTTATTTAGCATGAATTTCTTAGGTTTTGTTCATATATCATGCATAAAACATAGAATTTTTATTCATTTTCTCTTTAAGTTCAGATAATTGCAGTTTTCATGTTTTTCTTCTCAGGAGGGCATAAATCAAGACAAAAGAGGCATACCATCTTCATGGAGGAAAGCTACATGGATCCACGATCAACCGGGGAGCAAACAGAGTTGAACCACTCATTCCAGTGCCTAACACGATCAGGTCGTGTAAATTGGCACGACTGTGTTAGGCCATTTTTAGCCTACGATTACAAAAAGTTCTAGCACACCCAGGTTATGCCATTCAACACGATCGTGAAGCACAACCTTCTCCCGAATAAACCGAAACTAATCTGAGATTTCTTCTCCAAAATAATGGCCTAATCCACTTCGAAAGTCTATAAAAAGGACCCCAAACCTTCAGAAATGATCATCGAAGCCTAGGAGAGTCCGATGACCAAGGATCCGAGGGTTGGTGACAACAATCCATCTTGGAGAGTCACCGAGGAGAAAACGCTCGAGACATAGGATGCCAGATTAATTCTTTCTTTTTTATCGTCTATGTTTTGTAACTCCTTCATTGAGTAGTTTCATAAATTATAGGATTAGGGAGTAACTTGGTGTATTGTTTTGATGATTTAATGTATTGATTCTCTTTTGTTTATAATGTATTTTCGATCATGATTGGTTTTTGTATGTTGCATTAATTCTATCTGACAGTGTGTCGCTAGCTTAGATTTAGAGGTTTCTTTCTTCCGGTTGGACCAAGAGGAAACTCTAATCAAGGCAAGGCATTTAAGGCACATTCGGATCATATCCGAGAGAGAAGGGGAAGTGCCTGGTGGTGATCCCTGATCTCCAACCTTCTAAACCAACCTGAGGGTTTTGTTAACAAGTAAGGGTCAAAGTCTAGAATTTGATCCGTTGGGGTTTTCGTGACATGTTCCCATATTGTGAACAAGGTCATCTACACACAAATAACTTGAAAGTTGAATTTCACTTTCGAGATTTTTATGATTCGTCATAGAGTTTAATGGATCTACTTTTGCCCTCTTTTTAAGATGCAGTCAAGGTAGACACGTCAGTGTTTTCTTTCCTCTCTCTACCCCATAGACACATCAACTTCCTTAGGATGAGTCCCTTCATTATCATATGTCGAGACTATAGGATTTGCATTCATCAAACATCATCAACCGAAATCGAAACCTAGAGTTGCTTCTCTTATAAAGTTCTCCAGATTGTTTCCTTGTCATCTATTCTCTTCGCCTTCGTATTCTAATTCTAATTTGTGATTTACAACTGCAGCATTATTCGCACATTGCCATTGGCAACGTGTGTCTGCGCTGCGCGAAGTGCAGTGCATGGGATGCACTTCATGCAGTGGTGCTGCAGTGATAAACACCCCTTTAAAAAAGGGTGTGCGTCCAAGGCCTAGGGTTAGAGGTTTTTAGAGGCGAAGGGTGCACTACTGTGTGTGTGAAGTACTGTCGGAGTGAGAAGGAACTGTTGAGTTGTTGTCAGGCTATCGCTAGTGAGAACAGAGAGAGCAGAGAACACTAAGGCGCGGCTGGATCTTGGTTCATGAAGGAGGAGGATCTTTCCAACGTGATCAACCCTCATACGGTAAGCAGAATTATCATCCTTACTGCCAGGATGCAAGAAGACTCTGATGAATTATTGTAAGTTTAATTTATAGTCATATTTATTTTCGTTTCTGCATTTAATTTAGAGCACACAGATGTAATTATACCAACAATGGTATCAGAGCTCTGTTGGTGCATCTGTTCATTTTTTTTCTGCAAAATCACTATTCATCGCGAAAGAAAGTCATGAGGATGAAGAACAGTGATTTGCCGAGCAATTTTTGAAAATAGCCCTGGCGAAACTGCTCTGCTTCGAGCGGTTTCAGACCGATCTGAGAATCAGACCGGTTGCTAGTGGGAACAGTTCCCTGGGAAACTGCTCTGCATGCTGAGCAGTTTCAGACCGGTCTGAGGATCAGCCCGGTCTCAACGGGGAATAGTTCCTTGGGAAACTGCTCTGCTTCCCGAGTAGTTTTTTAGACCGGTATGGTAAATAGACTAGTTTGGTGGGAATAATTCTCTAGAAAAATACCCAAGAGAATGCCTTCTGGGACAATCGCTTCGAGCAGCCTAAGGAGGGAACAGCTTCTAGCGAGAATAGTTCCTCGAAAGCTGGGAGAACAGTTCCCTAAGGGAATAGTTCCCTGGGGGAAACTGCTTCCCAAGGAGTAACAGACCAGTCTGGTAATCAGACCGGTTGGAATTTGGGAACAGTTCCCTAATGGGAACGAGAATTTTAGACCAGTCTGGAGTCAAGACCGGTCTGGATTAAAAACTGGTTTGATAACCAAACTGATCTGGTTTCTAGACTGGTCTAGATTAAAGACCCATTGAGTTCCCAAAAATTGGCCTGGAAAATAGACCGGTCTGGAAATCGGTCCGGAAACTAGACCAGTTGAGTAGTTTCCAAAAACTACCCTGGAAAATAGATCAGTCTGGAAATCGGTCCAGAAACAAGACCAATTGAGCAATTTTTGAAAACTACCCTGGAAAATAGAGCCGATCCGAAACGTCCTAAAACCGATTGGCGATTTTCAAATCGCTTTAGAAAAGCATCGGTCGCAAACCAGTCTGATGGAATTATAGACCGGTCTAGACAACAGACCGGTTGAGAAGTTCCAGTGAGCAGCCAGAGTGCAAAACTGGTCTAGAACTTTGATAGACCGGTTTGAATTTCCAAAACTGATCTGGTAATTTGTCAAACCGGTCTGGAATTTCATAAACCAGTCTAAAATTTGACTAACTGGTCTAATTTGATGAAAAATTGATCTGGCTAGAGGGCTAAGCCTACTATTGGTCAACGTCAGTTGACTAAGTTGACTTTGGTCAAGTTAACTCATAGAGGGCTAAGCCTACTGTTGGTCATAGAGTATTTGTTTGGAACAAATAGAACTCGACTTAAACAACTTAGAGATAAGTTAAATGAACTAGAGTTTATGGCTAGGTAGAATGCCACAGAAATTGCTTGAGTACCTGGGGTGCTCAGAGTAAATCGGATGGTGTTCGGGTTCTCAAGAATTCATGTCCCTGTCCAGTCATAACAGTATAAAATGATTAGACTTAGATGATAGTTGATTGGTAAAAGTATTAGTCGACTAGTCTAAGCATTTCAGTTGACTGTTCTCCATAGAATCAAGTAAATTTATCCTTGATTTATTGTGTAGAGTCTGTGCATATAGAAATTGAATTAAACCGGTAGAAGTACTGGTTTGTCGGTTTTGTACTGACTTAATTAATTTTAATTTTGTTTCAAATGGCACGGATGATTACCACGATGACTAGACGCGATTTGTTGTGTAACCAGCTAAAGTAGGCTATTCAAAGGATAGAGTATGACTTAGCACATGGAGTCAGGTGCCATATAGGGAGACTGGACAGGCTATTTTGGAGACTCAAGATGCAGGAGTTTACAATTCTAGATAACTACAGGATCTGGGCACTGGTCCGTTCGCTGCCTCAGCACCTTAGTGATGTCGCGCATCAGATATGGGGGCACTATGAGGGGCGCGTAAACTATACCCAATTGTGCATTGAGCTACTTCACTACGAGGATTGTGAAGTGCACTGTAAAGAGGATCCAGAAGAAGATCTAGAGGAAGATCCGGAAGAAGACCCTGAAGAGGTTTTTCCTTTTGGATCACTTCAAGTATGTCCTTCATAGGATTCTGCGTCCTGGCATCATCTGGAGAGCATCTCAGCTGAGGGTGTTCAAGTTCAACCCAAGAAGAGTAATAATCACTGCGCTAGTGCTTGTACTAGTGGATTATTACTGCGCTAGTGCTTGTACTAGTGGGAGTAATAATCACTTATCTAGTATGTTAGGGTTGTTTTCAGTTATCAGTTATGAGTCAGTAGAATGTTATGTGTAACATTCTTAGTAGAGTTTTCTTTGTTATATGTTAACAATGTACAACAAGTTTAATTTAAATGATATGTTTCATTTTATGTTGTTTACTCTACATGATGCATGATATTTATTTACTCTTTGATTTGTTCATAATGAGTACCATTTTAAATGATAAGTTCATTTAATGTGTAATATCATGTTTTGGATAATGATTAAGTTCATTAGATGGGATGTATGTAATATAATTGATCAAAGTCGATTAGATTGGAACATACAAATGATGAGTGGGAATTTGATTGTCACTTGATTTTGTAAACCAAATCAAATTTACTTTGAGTCAATTTAAAGATTACATACATAAATGTATACACTGAATAACTAAATAATGTGTTTATTTATGTTAGGTTATGACAACCAAAAATATTATAACTGAACTCAATAAGGGTGAGAAACTGAATGAGGATAACTACAAGATATGACACCTCAAGATACAGTATGTCCTAGAAGAACAAGAAGTTCTTGAGGCTGTAAATCAGGTCTTGGTAGAACTTGTAGATGGTCCCACTGCACAAAACAGGAGAGATCTTGATGCTTAAAAGGCATGGAAGAAAAAGAACTCCACTGCTAAGGGCATTTTGATTAGTTCAATGGTGGATGACCTAGCATTTGAGTATGAGTCATATTCTTCGGCTCATGCTGTCTGAGTAGCTCTTAAGAATAAGTACAGTGGAGTTAGTCTGAGCAAGCTTCGACAGTTGATGATCAAGTTCGACAACTATAAGAAGCGCCCAAATGTCACGATGGCTCAATATCTTAGGGAGATGTCGAACATGATTCGGGAGCTTAAAACTGCAGGTCATGAGTTGACTGATGAACAACAGGTTCAGGCAGTTATTCGATCCCTTCTAGATTCTTGGAAAACCATGAAGCAGACCCTTACTCACAGTAAGAGTATTGAGACTTTCACTGATGTCTTGTTCCATGTTGAACTGGAGGCAGAGAGAGTAGAATCTGTAAGGATTTCTGGCCAAACCTATTTGGTTGTCGGTTCTGCTGGATCATCTGGATCCAAGAAAAAAAGATGGTTTAAGAAAGGGAAGGGAAAGAAGAAAGAAGCTGCTGCTACAGGTGGGACAGGCCCAATCAAGAAGAAGAAAAACAAGAAGACATGGAAGAAACCTAAAAGCAAAGTGACTTGCTTTAATTGTGACAAAAAGGGTCACTATGCTCTGGAATGTATTGAGCCAAGAAAGGTAACTTCAAGTCTGTCTTCTGAGCATTTTGTTACTAGTTCTATGTTGTTGATTGATTCTTATCCTTTGTGGATTATAGATTCGGGAGCAACCAACCATGTAGCTCAGGAGCGGGTTACATATGTGGAGTACCGCAGGGTACCAGCTGGCAACAAATGGATATATGTAGGAAACACTGCAAGAGTCAAAGTCAAAGGAGTCGGCACTTGCAAACTTAACCTTCGGGGTGCAAGTACTTTGTTTCTACATGATATCTTGTATGCTTCTGAGATTCGAAGGAATCTTATTTCTCTTACTTGTCTTCTCGATTTGGGGTATTATATTAACTTTTACAGTCGATGTATGGAACTTAAGATTGACTCAGTGTTAATCGGATATGGCTTTTTAACGAATGGTTTTATGGTTCTTGATGTGGAACCAAATGTCAATTGTGCGATTGATAATTGTTTTTCAAAAATTGCTCTTACTAGTAATGTAGAAATAACTGATGAAGTTTGGCATGCTAGATTAGGACATATAGGACAAGATCGCATGAATCGGTTAGCTAAGGAGGGCTTATTAGGCTCTCGTGCTAAGATTAGCTTGTCTATATGTGAGCATTGTCTTGTAGGAAAAGCAACTAAGAAACTGTTTGGTAAGGCTATTAGGGCAGAGTCACCATTGCAATTGATTCATTCGGATATTTGTGGTCCAATGAATGTGAAGGCTAGACATGGAGCTTCCTATTTCATTACATTTATTGATGATTTCTCTCATTTCAGTCTTGTGTATTTAATTTCTCACAAATTTGAAGCATTGGATTGCTTCATTCGTTATATGAATGAAGTTGAGAATCAAATGGAACGTAAGGTTAAGACTTTACGCACTGACTGTGGGAGAGAATATTTGTCTGATATGTTCAAGATAATATGTAATGATAAGGGGATTATTAGACAGCTGACAATCCCTGGAACTCCACAGCAAAATGGGGTTGTTGAGAGGAGAAATAGAACTCTTCTAGAAATGATTAGGTCTATGATGATGTAGGCTAATTAGCCGATCTCTTATTGGGGGGATGCATTATTAGCTGCAGCCTATGTTCTTAACAAAGTGCTTTCAAAGTCAGTTCCATCTACCCCATATGAACGTTGGACAGGCAGAAAACTAGATTTGAGCAATTTGAGATCCTAGGGGCCAGCTGCCTATGTTCACGATAGTTCTCACAAGTATGGAAAACTGGGACCTAGAGGTAAGAAGTGTATCTTTATAAGATATTCTGATACCTCCAAAGGTTATGTTTTCATAAGTGAGCAACAAGATGGAACAATCTCCGAATTGGATTCAAGAGACGCTACTTTTCTCGAAAATGAGTTCCCAGCTAGAGGTGAGGTTGATAAGACAGTTCCTCTATTTGAGGAGGATGAGTCGTTGTCAACTAGATAGGTGTCTAGTGGGATACCTGGAACTAGTCAACCCAGTTGAAGTATTTTGCCTAGTCACAGGGTGACTTCTCATAAGCCCAACTTACGGAAAAGTGTTCATAAGATCAAACCTAAGAAGAGGTTTGATATTGAGAATGAGGCAATGATGACACTCCCTGTTGATGATGAAGAACCTCAATCAGTTAATAAAGCTCTGGGCTCTAGAGTTGGAGAAAAGTGGAGAGATGCAATGATTGAAGAGATGGAGTCAATGATTATGAATCATGTTTGGGAGTTAGTCGATCTTTCTCCTGGCTGAAGGGCTATTGAGAATAAATTGATTCTCAAAATAAAGAGGAAAGTAGATGGGTCGATTAACCGATACAAAGCTCGTTTGGTTGCGAAAGGATTTTCCCAATTAGAGGGTATAGACTTTGAGGAGATATTTTCTCACGTAGTAAAGTTTGTGTCAATTCGAGTTATTTTGGCTTTAGTGGTGCATTATGACTTGGAGTTACATTAGATGGATTTAAAAACCGCTTTCCTTAACGGTGAGCTTGATAAGGAAATCTATATGGTTCAACCAGAAGGTTTCATTGCTGAAGGCCAGAAAGATAAAGTATGTAGATTGAAGAAATCTATATATGGGCTAAAGCAAGCATCAAGACAGTGGAACATAAGATTTAACAAAGTAGTTTTATCTTATGGTTTCGAAATGATCAATGAGGATCATTGCATTTTCCTGAAGAAGGACAAAGGAAAGTATATCATTTTATCATTATATGTTGATGATATGCTAATTGCAGGAAATGACATAGGTTTTGTGATAGAAGTCAAAAAGTGGCTTTCATCACAGTTTGACACAATAGATATGGGAGAAGCTGAATACATCTTAGGAGTAAAGATCATCAGGGATCGATCTAAGAGACTTTTGGGTTTGTCTCAAGAGTTTTATATAAATAAGATGTTACAACATTTCAGTATGTCTGACTGCAACATTGAACAGACACCTATTATGAAAGGTATTGTTCTGAGCAAGAGTATGAGTCCCAAAACTCCTGAAGAAATAGTCGAGATGAATAAAAAATCATATGCTAGTGCTATTGGTAGTTTGATGTACACTATGTTGTGTACTCGTCCGGATATCAGCTATGTTGTTGGCTTAGTCAGCCAGTTCCAGTCAAACCCAGGACCGAGACACTGGAAGGCAGTGAAAAGGATATTCAGATATCTGAAAGCGACGACAGATTACAGTCTCTGTTATCAAGGATCAAATATGAGCCTGAAGGACTATTCAGATGCAGATTAGACTGGGGACCTGGATGATAGAAAATCCACATCAGGCTATGCGTTCTTGTTGAATGGTGGCGCCATCTCATGGAACAGCAAGAAACAAGCCTGTGTGGCCTTATCAACCATGGAAGCTGAATATGTGGCATGTCAAGCAGTTGTACAAGAAGCAGTCTAGTTAAGGAGGTTCCTGAAGCATCTGAAGATTGCTGAAGACAGTGGGAGTCCAGTGACTGTCTACTATGACAGTCAAGCTGCTATAGCTTTTTCCAAGGATCCCAAATATCACAGCAAGGGCAAGCATATAGCTATAAAGTATAACTTTATCAGGGATATTGTTGCTAAGAAGAAGGTGATTCTTGAGTATATCCCTACACGAGCTATGCTTGCAGATCATTTTACTAAGCCGATGACTAGAGAGTCATTTAATGAGCATGTAAAGTCTATGGGACTTCGTAGAATGTAACGATCTTTGTAATAACAATCGGATATTTTAATTTGATTCTTTTAAATGCAAGCCATAATTTATTCAGTGTATGTGATGTTACATTCTGATAAGTTCTCGGTGAGCATGTTGATAGGTAGTGATTGGTCCTCTCACATGGACAATCATCTCTGTTTGTTATGTACGAATAGGGGTAAGACTATTACTTATAGGATAGCTTTGGAAGCTATATGTATGGGATACATACCTATAAGCTGGGGTCGTCTTGATATGTGTCTCAAGATAAGATCATTTAAGAAAAGTGATCGAAGTAAATGTTCCCACCATTTACTATACTTGTTTATGAGTCAAATTAGAATTCATATGTTGAATTCAGGATTAGACATTTGGAATTTCTGGATCAAAATCTGTACGATGTTGAGGAAAACATGCGCTCTTTGTTGGTGAAGAGAATAGCATCATAGCATGTGATTCATACTGCATGTGCTAAGGCAACAATAAGAGTAGTAGAAGAATGGATCCCTGCTTCTCTACTATGTGAGCCCTTTGAGATTATATATTAATCTCAGCATTTGTCCTTTGTGACTATTTAGGTGTCTGCTTAAAGTTTTAATCAGGGTCTGCTACTTTAGCATGTAAACCTATTAACTATAAATGATTCGGTCTATGGAACATGACTAGGAAAGCGACTGATTAAAATGAATAGATTCACACTAAAAAGGAAGATTAAATATATTTACATCCTTTGAGAATTATTCACTGGTCGAACCATTTCTATTATGTATGGAAATGTTTGTGAATATTGAGAATATGAAACATGCTCTTGACTCGATGGTCAGTATGAGGGGTTAGAGATGTTCATATTGATGTAAGTGGAGATTATTTAATCTGGATAAATAGCAAGACATCATATCCAGGAAAAATGGTTAAGTACCACCAGGAGAATGTGTTGGGTTTTCGACACCGCGGCGTGTGTGTGTTCGATCACGTTTCGCAAACATGAGCACAGCAGAAGCAATAAAAATAATAAATCTACATTTATTACAACACACGCATGCAGAGTACAACAAGTGTAGACATATTCGTAAATTTAAATTTACAATAAAAGGAAATTTATCTACGTTATACCTTTCGTATGACGTGTAACGGGAACGGCATCAACCAGAACGATCCTCGCTAGAATCGTCTCTATCCGTATCCACGCCGAGTTCCTCGGGATGACTTCGCTAAGCCACGAGCTTCGTCTTCGTACGGGTTACTAGCCTCGTGTTGAAGACGACGTGATCGAGAGATGATCACGATCCGAATCCAAATTCAGATCCTAATACGAGTTCTCAAAACTCGCTTCTCCGGAGAGGTATTCATAAACCAATTGACGAATCCTTCGTCCTCCACCTCAGAGGATTACCGGAGATCGAATCTCCGGTAAGTTAGCCACTGTCGGAGCTCTAACCGTCATCTAAACGACGCTCCGACGAGAGGAGAACAAGCTGTCCAGAAAACTGGACAGCTTTGGTGGAGGAGATAGGCGCCGGCCAACCAAGGGAAGAAAAGGCTCACCTTGATGCCAAACCTATAGGAGATCACCGGAGGGTCGCTGGAGGATCACCGGTTGAAGCTTCGTCGCCGGCAAGGAGCTGGACGGCGGCACAACAAGCTGGGCGGCAATGGAGGTTGGGCGGCAATGAAGGTTGGGCGGCAACTCCAAGCTAGGGTTTTGGATTAGGGCTTAATTATCCCTTAAGCCTTCTTTTATAGAGAACTAATTCTCTTAATGGTTATTGGATCATAACCATTAGGCCCGTTAACCCGCTCCATTAAGATAAGTTAAAATAAACCAAACCATGATGGTTTATTTTAAGTTAAAACGAACCGAACCAACTTTTGGTTCATTCGTTTAAAATAAACCAAACCCTTTGGTTTATTCTCCTCCATTGGATTAGAACCAAACCATTTTGGTTCATCCATTACATCTTCATAAGACTCGGCCCATCCATGCTTCCATTGTGACTGAAACGATTTCATGCTCGCTTTATGTTTGGTCAAACCAAACCTAGTTTCTCTCGGTCTGAGAATCTCATTCTCAAGCTCGTTTTAAATCCTTTGGATTACGTTCGTTGTGCGTGTGACCTAATAGGTTCTCGATTTATGTTGGCCATCTATAATTAACCATTAATTATAGAACGATCATGAGTGGCACCTAGTAGTACATCATGATCCCCAATTAACCGAAAAGATCAACGGTTGATCCAGAACTATTTCTGAAACCTTTCAGCAGCTCGAATGATTCGTGCCCCATTCCCTTCACTCATCTTATTCCCACTTGGTTCAGGACATGGTCTATTGTGTCAGTCCCCACTAGGCTGACTACGTCATACCTAGCCCAAGTATCATTTCCTCATCCTACGGATTCTAGTTACTCCACATGTATCGAAGAGTACCTTACTCTAAACATGTAATGCTTTGGCCAAAGACTTTAGTAACAATCCGACGAGAGGCCATGGGTATACATCTCCTCGCAAGGAGTGGTGAATCCTTTATAGGCTATTCAAACACCTTCGATCACTTCGACATATACCCAATCATCCCGGGTCCACATCTCCTTAGAGATGCTTGCTTAAGATGTCAAAGCATAAGTCTCTATGATCAAGATGACTTGAATACCGCAAGTCAAAGGAACATCGCACTTAAGCCACAGTAAGAACTTCATTGACATATCTATATATGCAGAGAACCATATGAAGTCTTACGGCTGGTCACTCCAATGAACTAGTTACCATAACTAGCATCCACGATTAACTCCGGACATCACTATGTCTCCAGCCAGTGAGAATCAGCTGCTTGGATACACCAAGAAGTATACCTCGTGCTAGTCTTGACAGAATTGATGGTGTCCAAATCCATCAATTCATCGACTAGGGATAATTCCGATACATCACAATTACACATGAAGAGATACTTACTAGTTGTGATCCAATCACAAATTCTCTCATGCTGTGAATCGTATCGTGGACATTCAGTAAATGAGTTTAAGATCCAATCAAATACATAAAACATGTATACTCAAATAGTGAATCTTCATTTATCATATAAATGGTTCATACATAAGGCGATTGCCTTAGGATATCTCTCATATATTACTAACAGAATGATTTTGTACCACCTGAAAAACGGTTGTATGCCACCTGGAGGATGGCTATGGGCCATTAGGTGAATGACTATGTGTCATTCAGAGAATGGTTATGAACCATTTGAAGAGTGGCTAAGTTAGGCATAACAACTTTTCTTAGCATTGATCACTCTATGAGAAGCTATGTAAGGTGTAACAACTTTCTTAGCATGGGATTGCTGAGTGTGTTTGTTGTCGCAAGAACCATTTTACTATGTATGAATTAATTGTTCTAAAGGTCTTTATGACTATTTATCTCCATTCTATTAGTCTTTTTGGGACTATGGTCTCCGACTCTATTCTGGTCTATGTGACTGGAAACTTCTATTAGTCTTTTGGGACTATTGACTCCGGCTCTATTTAGTCTATGTGACTAAATACCTCTTATTAGTCTTTGTGACTGTTTCCCTATGCAGCATAACTTGGACGAGTGGGAGATGTAACTGTAGCATTATCCTCACGTTGTCGTTGGCAATGTATGCCTGCGTTGCGCGAAGTGCGGCGCATGGGCTACACTTCGTGTAGTGGTGCTACAGTGATAAACACCCCTTTAAAAAGGGGTGTGCATCCAAGGCCTAGGGTTAGAGGTTTTTAGAGGTAAAGGGTGCACTGCTGTGTGTGCAAAGTGCTGCTGGAGTGAGAAGAAATTGTTGAGTTGTCGTCAGGCTGCCGCCGGTGAGAATAGAGAGAGCAGAGAACACCAAGATGCGGCTGGATCTTGGTTCATGAAGGAGGAGGATCTTTCCGGTGTGATCGACCTCTCAGACAGTAAGCAGAATCATCATCCTTACTGTCAGGACGCGAGAAGACTCTGATGAATTACTGTAAGTTTAATTTACAGTCGTATTTATTTTCGTTTCTGCATTTAATTTAGAGCACACAGATGTAATTATACCAACATGATTCTTCTAGATAATCTTCCATCGCTTGTATCTGATACTTGACCGGTCCCTGTGGTATCGATATTTTATTATTTGACAATGATTGTGCACTCGTGGAATCTCCACATCGGTAATATATAAAGTTTTTGAGATTAAACACATGGAGACAAGAAACTATAAAATGGAGTCTATTTGCAAGGTTCAACCGTGTGCTAGGAGAATTGGTGCTAGAGGACTAGGAATATTACAGATCATTGTATTTGACAAAATACATACTTGCTCAAAGTCTTTCAGAAAAGGAAGAGATTATAAAAACTACTCAAGTTCTTGGGTTGATAGTAAGAACTAAGAGCAAGTGATAACTAGCAAGAAGTACAACCCAAGAATGATTATAGCAGACATCCAAAAAAGATTTGGAGTGACAATTTCTTACCAGAAAGCATTGCAAGTCAAAGTAGAAGAACTACTCAATATGTGGAGATTATACTGACTCATACAATGACCTTCTCACACTTGCCAAAGAATTAAAGATCGAAGATAATCAAACATTTGTTCATGTAAGGTCATAACATGATGGACATTTTCTGAGAGAGTTAGTATGCATGCTATTATTGGATTCCTTTGTCCAGTGATTGGTATAAATGTTTGTCACCTATCAAGGAAATACCTAGGGATTTTAATGATGGCAACTAGTGTGGATGGGGCCAATGGATTATTCTCAATTGCATTTGAATTAGTAGAAATTAAAGTAGGTCTACTTGGGAATGGTTCAAAACTTCATACTCAGGTTGTTGATGATAGATTTATTAATTATAAGTGATCAAAATTCTAGCATACTAGCTATGGTTAAAATGTATTTCATGAATCACACCATGTATATTGTCTTGTGCATCTATTGAAGAACTTGGTGTCATACTATAGAGATAGAGTGATAGCTAAGTTGTTATAGGTTGCATCAAATGCATGCACTAACTTATAATTAGTGCAAGGAGAAGATAAGATTATACCACTAGGAAATTTATGAATGGGTTAACAAAATAGAGAAGGAGAAATAGGCTAATGTTTGTTTTCTTGGCCACAAGTATCATATGCTCTTTATCAATTATTTTGAGCGCATTAAATCTTGCACGTGAATTGCCAATATGCGGCATGGTAGAGTATATGAGGAGTAAGCTTTTAGAATGGTTTTACATACGTAGAATGGCTAACGACAAAATGTTGACTAAGATATGACTCCATTTGTTAAAAATATCCTCACCAAGTATAGTTATTGGGGCATGCAGTCATTATTCACCCATGTTCTAATACTGAATTATAGGTGAGCACCAACAATAGAATCTATGTTGTAGATATAGTGAGACATTGCACTTATCATAGGTTTGATGTCCATGGGTTCCCATGTTCAAATGCAATGTGTGCAATTGATCACATTAGAGTTGATTCTTATGATTATTGTGAAGATTACTATTTGTCTTCTCATTATAGGAGCACATACACTGATGTCATCCATGAAACTAGAAGAAGTTTTGAATCCTTTATCCCACTAATGTCCAATTGCTCCCTCTTAGGTGTCAGATATATATAACCAGTTAGCAAAGGCGCACATTGACGTTGGGACTGTTGAAGCCGAGGAGTGATGAATAGTGATCATGTTCAACCTTCATTATCATTTATTTATTCTTATCTACAAACAATTAATATGCAATAGAAACAAAAAATATAAATAAGCATACCAAACAAGTACAACAAATTGAGATTTTTACATTGTCTAAAATCTTGGATTCCTACTCCATAGCCTAGCTTCCTAGTGTTAGTAGTAAGCCCCAGAGCTAATTTTGTGATAATTGACTAGGGACTTATGTATCATATTCTATTAATAATAAAGGCAAAGTTTGGTTATTATATTTACTTCATACTTGTGTCAGCCGAATAAATATAATAATACCTTAGAAAGAAGGTTTTTATCTATAGCACATCAATTGGTAAAATTGATTGTGAGAGACTATAAAGAACACTATTCTTAAATATTTCTAGTCAAGTATTTATATACAAGGGCAATATTAATATATTGAGACTAGCATGTAGGTCAATTGATGACTTGATCTCACAAGTCATGGATATGTGATATCACATTGACACATGAGTATATATTAGAGATATATACTGAATTGACCCGCCGTGAGAAAGTTTCATGAATCATCATATGAGTATCATAAAATTTCTCATAGTGACTATTGGTATGATTAATCCTTAGACCTGAAATCACTATGGTTCCTTACATAAGGAGTTATGTACTTTGGTATCATCAAATATCACCCGTAACACGGTGAACTATAATGGCGATCACTGAGTATGTAACAAATTATGTGGAGGGATGTGAGTGATGTAGATGGGATCTATCCCTCCTATATGATGGGAGTGATATCTTTAGGCCTCTTGATAGAGTAGGACCACGAAATGCATGGTCATGCTCAAATGAGTCAATATGAGATATTGAGCTCATTTGTTTGAGTGAGTCTACTTGGGGATCAAGAGCACAAAGATTGATAAGAGGATGACATAATTTATGTCTCATTGATCAATCTAGATATGGAGGATAGAAGGACAAGGTTATGTATTATAGTAGCCACAATAAGGTTATGTCGGATCTCGACATTCTTGTCACTTGGGTAGCAATGATGCATTGCTAGATGTCACTCATTGCTTATGTTTCTAAAAGAGTTTTAGAAACATTACCAACGTTGCAAGAACCTATTGGGTCACACACAAAGAACACGTTATTTTGAAGATAGGATCATCTTAGTTTGACTAAATGAATCATTAGTTAATTGAATGGACTAGAATGATTCAGACTCATTGCTTGGCCAAATTTGAGTTGGACTCAAGTTTAATTTGAGTTAGACTCAAATGAAACCAATTGAAGAAGGGAAATGAAATGGGATTTAATGCATGCAAATGAGATTTGAGAAGTCTCTTCGCCGTTGCATGCAAACCTCAACATTGCATGCAAATGGGACTTAATGCATGCAAATGAGATTTAATGCATGAAATGGAATTTAACTCCACTCATGACATTGCATGCAAATGGGAGTCATTGTATGCAAATGGGATTAATAAATGCAATTGGAATTTGAGAAGCCTTCTCAGCGTTGCATGCAAAGGGAATTAATGCAAGCAATTGGAATTTAAGAAGCCTCCTCAACATTGCATACAAAGGGGATTAATGCATGAAATGAGATTTAATGCATGAAAAATGGGATTTAAGTGTTGGTGCAATCGGCCCAGGTCACGATTGACCAGACTCGAGTTTAACTCGAGAGATGTTTTGATGTTTGACAAAGTAAGTTGACATTGATGTTTGACATCAATGTCTGTTGATAATTTGGGAAGATTGTTTATACAATCAACTCGGGTTATGTTAACTGGACTCGAGGGAGACTTTGATGGTGGACTAGGGTTGACCATGTGGTTATGGAAAGTCCAAGTCATGGGTACTTGGCATTTGGGAAAGTCCAAGCATGGGTCTTGGCATGGAAAGTCCAACATGGGTTGGCAAGGGAAAGTCCAAGCTTGAGTCTTGGCACTTGAGAAGTCCAAGGGGTTTGGTATTGGCGGCGTAAAGTCCAAGCGGGAGTCTTGGCGGCGTAAGTCCAATGTGCCTTGGCGGTGTAGACACCGTTAGCATGACATAGCCGATGGAAGGACCTGAAGGCTAGTGCGATGGATGAACAAGTCATGGATGACTTGGAGGGATCCGAGAGGTGTAAGGCTAATGGAGGTGGCTAGAAGGCTTAGGTCTAGGCTAAGGGTGGTCTAGCAAGTATGGGGGCACTATACTTGGGCTGAAACCTCATGTTTGAGGTGTGCCAGTCGACTGGTGCCATGTGGTAGTCGACTGGCGTAGTCAACTAGGGTTTGACTGCGGGAATTGCCCTAGCAGTCGACTGCCATTGATGGTCAGTCGACTGATTGGATGAGCAGTCGACTGATCTTGTGATCAGTCGACTAATGCTCGGATTTCAGGGAACAGAATGGAGTCTCACTCGACCACTGGGACAAGCAGTCGAGTGATGCTTGATCAGTCGACTGATGCGGATCATCAGTCGACTGATGTCCTAGACATTGGATTTTTCCAGTGTGGATTACACCGTTGTCTCACAGCAACAGTGTGATCAGTCGACTGATGGTCCCGAGCAGTCAACTGATCGACCTTTTTCAGCACAAGTTGAAGCTATAAAAGGAGCTCGTGATGGAGGAAAAGGCATCGGTTTTCTTGGATGTTCTGAAGCGATTTGCTGCTGCAAATCAAGGCCTTCAAGTGCTAGTCCAAGGCAATCAACAAGCAAGCTTCTAAAGAGTTTTTGTAAAGTATTCTTTACTTCTCTTGTTGTATTTCATATTATATTTGCTTGTTGTATTTAGATTATTATTGTAATCATATTGTAAGGGGTTTCTCCACCTCCGACTTGTGTCGAGAAGGAGTGTTTATCATAGTGGTGTGTGATTGGCATCGCTAGGGTTCGTACGAATCCAATCCGTGGAGTAGGAACCGTTCGGTTCCAAACCACGTTAAATATTTGTGTTTGCGTGTTGTATATTTCGTTATCATTATTACTTTTCTATTTCTGCTGCGCTAACAAAATTGTAGAGACGAATGCGAAAGAATTCCGTTCTCTAACGAGTGTGACGCTATTCACCCCCTCCCTCTAGCGGCTTCAAATATCCTACATTTGGTATCAGAGCCCGGGGCTCTTCTACGGATTAACAACCCAGAGTCAAGACGCTAGAGGAACAAGATGGAATCCCAAGACAAGCTTGGATGGGACATCAACATTCCACCGCCATATGATCGAGAAGACTTTTCGACATGGAGAGCAAGAATGGAGACATTCTTGATGATGGATATAGAGGATTGGTGCATCCTCGTAGAAGGTTTTTAACCTCCTCGGGATAGGAAGGGACAAGTCCTCAAGTTGAAGAAATGGACCCAAGAGCAACAACAAAAATTCAAAACTGAAGCCAAGGTAACAAAACTTTTAGAAGATTTGATACCTAATGATGTTTTGTCTAGGCTAGGTGAATATCTTGATGCCAAGGAGCTATGGGAAAAATTATCCAAGTTCAATGAGAAGCCCCACTTGGCACAAGTAGAAGAAGATAAGGAAGAGGAGGAAGAGAGTTCATCATCCTCATGAGCAAGTGAGGAATCGAAAGTTGAAGAGGAATCAACTTCCGGATCGGTGGAAGAAGAAGTAGAAGACACCTCCATCTCTAGGATTGAGGGGGAGGAGAGAATTTCCACTCCGGAGCAACAAGAGGAAGCTTTGACATCTAGTCAAGATGAAGAAGCTCCAATTCCGGCACCTACCACCATCATAGGTAACTCAAGCATGTCAATTGTAAATAAAAATCATATAATATATTTTGAGTGTAGGGAATCCAGACACTACAAGAGTAAGTGTCCGAAAAGAGTTAAGAAGTCTCCTCCGGCACCAAAAGTCAATGAAAAAGTCAAGGATGTAGGTGTCCCCACTAAGAAGAGCAAGGAGCACGTGGTGTGCTTCAAATGCCGACAACCAGGACACTATAGGAGTCAATGTCCTAGAAGAAAGGAGGGAGCTTCACAAGTAGGGGGAGTCTCTAAGACTAACCCTAAGGTATGTTTTCATAATGCTCATTCTTTAAATTCTAAGCAAAAGCATGCTAGAATTAATTCAAATAATTTTGCTATTACTCATGAATCAAAGCATGCTAGAAATGATAACTCTAGGTCTATTTCAAAGAAGGAGAAATTTGGGACTAATGTCCCTAGAAATGTCCTTCCTAAGAAAACAATTAAGAAAATCGAAAATCATTTAGGCATTAATCCCAATAAGGGTAGACATATGCCTAGAGTGAATGGTGATGCCCAAAAACCTAATCAAAAATCATTTGGGCAATTAGAGTTAGAAAATCAAGCCTTGAGGTCAAGGCTTGAGAAATTGGAAAAGACCCTTGCAGATATGCAAAATCAATTTAAAGGGTCAAAGTGTCAAATTCTAGGATTTAGAAGTCAACAAAAAGTGTGTAAGAGGTAAGAATCATCTAGGAGACAAGGTTTGGATCACAAACCTATGTCTAAGAAAGTAATGTCTACTTATCACAATGTCCATTTGACTATGGAACTAAACCTAGATCTAAGAAAACCAAGGTCTTTAGGAAAATTATTCCTAAGGCCAACCATAGTGTGTGATTAGTGGCTAGAGTTTCTAAGAAACCTAAGGAAACCATTAAGAAGGTTATTAGAGAGGCAATCTCTAAGACCAACCATGGCAAGACCATAATGACCAAGGCTAGTAAGCCTAGAAGGGTCATTAGGAAGGTATCTAGGGAGGTTATCCTTAAGGAATACCTAATTAATTCAATGAGCTCAAATAGATTTTGGGTTCCAAAAAGCGTGATTGATTCACGTTAAATGAGTTAGAATGTGTCAATTTTGATTGGATGGCTAGTTAACTCAACCATAGCAAAGTTGACATTTCTAGGTTATTTTCAAGGTTATGGATACCTTGGAAATAGGCTTGATATTCTATCCTAAAAGATTTTAGGATGTGCCAATATATTTTTGAAATCATGAAAAATCAATAAAATTGGCACAATCCAGATTTAGAGGTCATAGTGTGTCATTTCGATCTTTGGCACACTTTAGGAATTAATGTATCAAGAAAAGTTTTTTAAGGTGTAGAAGTTACATCAAGAGTGATACTCAAGTGCCACACATCTTGATGTCTTGCACTTACCATGCTTCATGTGTTTCACCATGTGGTTGCTTGGAAGGAATGTCTAGGGTGGATTGCATCTCACAAAATAAGTCTTTTACCTTGATTGTGTATTTCAACACTTAGAAAGGGTGAGATGTTAGGATTTTGAAACCATTGGATATTAATGTTTGCTAAAATGAAGTAAAATATCAAAATACATTAACAAATACATGAATATAAGCATAACATCAATATGTTCGATATACAAGATTAAACATGAGAAAATGAAATAAGTTAGATAAAGAAATCAAGATTTTCTGAATTTCAGAACTGGAAATCAGATATATCAGTCGACTGATCATACTGTAGCACGATATCGTGAGTCAAGCAGTTGAGTGCTGCTTCCAGGACTCGACTGTTTGTATATCAGTCGACTGATGGTACTGTTCATCGAGGCAGAGGATCATCAGTCGAGTGCTCGCTGATCAGTCGAGTGGTGATCGCATCACCGATCGATGAGCGATCACGACCGATCGATGTTATCAGAGCTCGATACGTAATATTCAAGAATCGAGTGTTGAGCCCAATAATGCCGAACCGCTAGGGTTTGACTTCTTCATGCATCGATCTTTCGCTTCTCCCTTCTCTCTGGTCGCTGCTTCTTTCTCCGACGAGCTTTTCCGACCGCGCCGGCCACCTAAGTCCTAGGTTTGACAGCTAAGCTCTTCCACTCACATCACAACCCTAATCCACTCATTTCCAGTGATTTTTCCCTTTTCGATTAGGGTTCCGGCGATCCAGTGCTCCGGCGAACTCTCCGGCGGCCTTTTCAGCGATATCCGAGTATTGTCTCATCATCATCCTAAATGACGCCAATGTATAATTTTCTTACTCCTCTAAAACCCTAATTTTTCCATTATAATTTATTATGATCTAATCGTACATTGGTGCCTTTGCATTTCATGTCATTGCATTACATTCATATAGGCGATCCCGTAGAAATGACCCACCCGAGGTTGAATCACGGTTGTACCAAACCATGTTCGTTAGCTACATTGATAGGGATTTCTTTACACGTTATTGTAGTGACGTTATGGAAATATTTTCACATTATCATCTCATGAAAATAGTGTTATGCACACATGCCATCAATGATGATCTACTCAAGGAGTTCTATCAGAACTTAAAGAAGGTAGACGATGGCCCTACCTACACTACCCGCGTTGCAAAACGCGACTTAGAGTTCACTCCTGCGATATTGCAGGAGTTTCTTGAGTGTAAACCATCGACTGATACCTTCATTTTCTACCCTACCTTCGATGCCCCTTTACCTGAGCCCTTTGATCACATCTCTTTGGATTCCATGCATGAGCATGTCTTTCACCATCCTTGCCCACCAGGTCAAAACCTATTTCCTATTACTGAGCTATCTGCACCTGACAATGTACTCTACAAAGTCATTGTTGGGTGTTTTCTTCCGATTGTGACTCGGGGTCTGGCTAAGATTCGGCCTCCCCATCTCTTTCTTCTGTACGCCATGTGTCATAGACTAGACATAAACATTGCATTGAACATGTTTCATTGCATTGTACATTTCATATCCCCTGTGCAGGGGAAAGTGCATATGCCTTTTGGCCACATCATCACTGCATGGTTAGAGTCTGTAGGCATAAACATTAACAGGGGATCGCTGAGGGCGCTATCTGAGGTGTACGACTATATATCAGTTCGTAACTTCTCGTTGGCGAAGCTACGGATGGGACGTGGGCAGATGGAGTTGGCACCTCGACCACCACCCAGGGCATGTGGGGAGCCACCTCTGGTGCCTAGAGAGGCTGCAGAGGACTATGAGGATCCAGATGCTACTGATGAGGAGGACCAGATGCCAGCAGATGCATCAGCAGCGGGTCCATCAGATCGATTTGGACAGCTGGAGGCCAGATTCCAAGACTACCAACAGACAGTCGGGCAATCCTCCATGGGCAAGCATCTCAGTCGGATGGAGGAGCACTACATTCAGATTGCGGAGTCCCAGAGTCGCATTGAGCAGCGTCAGCTCGAAATGTATGAGATGATGTGGGCCTGGACTTTGAGCCAGCAGCCTCCTCCACCTCCACCTTCCACAGATGATTAGATCTAGAGGATGTTAGGATTTTTGTTTTTAGTTTGTGTAGTGAGTTTCAGGGTCTCAAATCTCCATTTTGGATGTAAAAAATTGGAGCTTTTTTAAATTGAATGAAATTTTTGTTTATGAATATCATTTGTGTTTGATTATGTGTTTGTATTAATGTATTGGTTTATGGAAAATTGCCACATCATGACATAAAATTTCATCTTATCATATAACATGTCATGCCATTGTTTAGGATTATTTTGATGTCATGTTTATTTTTAGATTATATCATATGTCATGACATCATAAGTATTGGCCATGCGTTATTATTGTCATAATTTATGCCATGATCATTCATGCATTTATTTTGATTAAAATTGATTTAAACAAAAATGGCATGACTTGGAGTCCCATTTATAAGGGAATCAAGTAGGGTTGCCTAGAAAATACATGAGGCCATAATAATCCTAATCCCACATCTCACATTAAATTGACATGTATGTGTGTGTATACACCTTAGATAACATGTGAGATGTTAGGATAATAAGTTAGGTTCAAGGTGCATAGATAGTGCATCTAGATGAACTTAACTTATTTCAATCATCACTAAGAATTATGAGGAAAGCTAATATACAAGTTATGTATATTTAGCCAATAAATCATGGTTCAAAATAGGTTTTCAAAAACATTTTAAAATCACTTTAGAAAACCTTGGTGAAGTCTATCTTTTGATAGCCATCATCATTGTAGAAGTTGATACAAAGTAGATCAAAAACTTTAAAGTTTTAACAGTTTTTGAACTTTGTACCAATCTCCTATTTTAATGGTTAAAATATTTTTCTAAAATTTTTCACCGATTGTATGTTTGATAAGTAATATACGTATCAAATTTCATGATTTTTTGATTTATGTAGAATTACTTATGAATTTCCAAAAGTCGAGTCTGATATCTGAAAATCAGGTTTTCAGTTATCAGTCGACTGCCTCTACAGGGCAGTCGACTGATGGGCAGCGCTTGGACTCGACTGGCAGCGCAGTATCACTCGACTGTTGCTTGCGGATCTGATGGGCACATTAGTCGATCGTAGCCGAGAGTTGATCACAATGCTGATTTTAGGAAAACTAGGGTTGTTTAACCCAATTTCAGCTACGGTTAAGGTCCCTAATCACTCCTAACCCTAGGATATGCTTTGGGAAGCATTATAAAGGGTGAAAATCCATTGGATATGGATTTGGAGAGGTGTTTAGGGTTTGTATCAAATTTAAGGTGTTGGAAAGTTCAATGTTGAATTTCTAACCTTATCTTTGATGGTTTAGAGTTCCTATTGGCTTAGGAACTTCCCAAAGACATTGTTGGTGCAATTGTTAAGGGGGAGCAAGCCTTTAGGGGGAGGTATCCATCATGGGATGATGGATGATATTTTTCCTCATGAGGAGGAAAATAAAATTTTGAGAGACCCAATTTGGAAATTGGGAGAGCATATAGGGTTGCCTCTCTTGAGTGATATGAGACTTATCACTAGGAAGATGGTAGGCATCCTAGGTATTTTTGGACCAAAGGGGGAGATTGTAAGATCTCATTGGGACATGAGACATTGACCTCCTTGGAGAGTTAACCTGTTTTTGATGTATGTCAAAAAGGGGGAGAACATTAAATTACTAATTTTGAAAATTGGTAAGGGAATTTGAGTTTGGGGCCTAACTCAAGGTTTGTTTTGTCAAACATCAAAAAGGGGAAGATTGTTGATGCAATCGGCCCAGGTCACGATTGACCAGACTCGAGTTTGACTCGAGAGATGTTTTGATGTTTGACAAAGTAAGTTGACATTGATGTTTGACATCAATGTCTGTTGATAATTTGGGAAGATTGTTTATACAATCAACTCGGGTTATGTTAACTGGACTCGAGGGAGACTTTGATGGTTGACTAGGGTTGACCATGTGGTTATGGAAAGTCCAAGTCATGGGTACTTGGAATTTGGGAAAGTCCAAGCATGGGTCTTGGCATGGAAAGTCCAACATGGGTTGGTAAGGGAAAGTCCATGCTTGAGTCTTGGCACTTGAGAAGTCCAAGGGGTTTGGTATTGGCAGCATAAAGTCCAAGCGGGAGTCTTGGCGGTGTAGACACCGTTAGCATGACATAGCCGATGGAAGCACCTGAAGGCTAGCGTGATGGATGAACAAGTCATGGATGACTTGGAGGGATCCGAGAGGCGTGAGGATGATGGAGGTGGCTAGAAGGCTTAGGTCTAGGCTAAGGGTGGTCTAGCAAGTATGGGGGCACCATACTTGGGCTAAAACCTCATGTTTGAAGTGTGCCAGTCGACTGGTGCCATGTGGTAGTCGACTGGTGTAGTCAACTAGAGTTTGACTGCGGGAATTTCCCTAGCGATGACGCCATTGATGGGCGGATCGGATGATTAGACAGCGATCGGGATCTTGTGATCGATCGATGCTCGATTTCGGGGCACGAATGGAGTCTCACTCGACCACGACGGGGCGGCGAGTGATGCTTGATCGATCGGATCGGATGATCAATCGACTGATGTCCTAGTCGTTGGATTTTTCCAACGTGGATTACACCGTTGTCTCACAGCAACAGTGTGATCGGTGTCAATATGGTCTGAGCGCGATCGATCGACCTTTTCGGCCTGAGTTGAAGCTATAAAAGGAGCTCGTGATGGAGGAAAAGGCATCGGTTTTCTTGGACGTTACGAGGCGATTTCTTTCATGCTAGTCCAAGGCAATCAACAAGCAAGCTTCTAAAGAGTTTTTGTAAAGTGTTCTTTACTTCTCTTATTGTATTTCATATTGTATTTGCTTGTTGTATTTAGATTATTATTGTAATCATATTGTAAGGGGTTTCTCCGCCTCCGACTTGTGTCGAGAAGGAGTGTTTATCATAGTGGTGTGTGATTGGCATCGCTAGGGTTCGTACGAACCCAATCCGTGGAGTATGAACCGTTCGATTCCGAACCACGTTAAATATTTGTGTTTGCGTGTTGTATATTTCGTTATCATTATTACTTTTCTATTTCCGTTGCGCTAACGAAATTATAGAGATGAACGCGAAAGAATTCCGTTCTCTAACGAGCGCGACGCTATTCACCCCCCCCTCTAGCGGCTTCAAATATCCTACATTAAGCTCTCTCCTCAATGTGAGTGGGAGTGGTATTTTTTGTGTTGTGTATCCCATTTGTGTCGTGTATCCAATTTTCCCCTTCCCTTCTTCTTGGCCAAAAACTAGTCTTTGGTGGAGAGCCTTGGTGTGGTTGCTATCACAACCAAAGGTTTTGTCTCCTTCTCTAAGATAGTATTCTTGTGGATACCGTAGAGGTGCTATCATTCTGATCGCGCTAAGATCTGTCATCAAGGAGTTGCTTTCGGGATTGCAAAGGGCTACGCTACAAGGGTAACTTCTTGACTAAGGTGTAGTTAAAAGAAATGATTTTCTTTATGTATACACATGGATATCTGGAGGGATCAAGTTTTTTTCCGCTGTGTTTGCGATTATTTTTGCAATAGATCCCAACAGTGGTATCAGAACCACTTGTGTATACATAAAGATCATTGTATTTCATTTTATAGATGATATAAAATTTGAATAAGATGTTTATTATGTGTGCATGCACGATTGTTTGGGTGATTTTGTGCAGTAACATGTACATAGCATATTTGTTAATCGAACAACATGTTTGTCGTTCGGATCTATCACCCAAAATTGCTACGAACAGTGACAAGCAAGGGTCTCGAGTTCATTATGATGGACTAAAGGCAGTGACTCATTCAAAGAGTTGTTAAAATAAAATTTTGCTCCGGAGGCACTGCCCTCTGCACCTCGCAAGTGGCGCTGCCCCTTGACCCCTCCTGCTAATCGGCTAGCGGGACTGCCGTATCATAGCGACTTAAAAGTCATGTTTAGCATCATAATAAAATCTACATGTCATAGATCTTTGTGAATGATGTATGCCATGGTGCTTGGTTATGGCCCTTAACCCCGATGAGATTGTGGTTGTGTTGCGTGTGCATGTTGTAATTCATAATATGATATGTGTGTCATGCCTTCCTCTTTATTTTTTCTAGTTGTAAATAAAAACTATATTTAGACTCAAATGTAACTCGAGTATTCTTATTTTGTAATGTATGAAATGAGGAGTGAAAAAATCCATTGGAGGATGAAGTTACAAGAAGGATGCCGACAACACACAACAACCAAAGGAACCACTTGGAGAAGATGCTATCCCTAGGTTGACCTATAACTCTTCTCATTGGCTTAAGGAGATCGTATATTCAGGTCATAACCATGTCATGCTTAAGCTTATTTGTTGTTGATATATGCTTTGTGTGTATGTGATGCATGTTAGATAATAATTTTATCTTAATTAATTCAATATAGATATGCCTACCAAAGTTTGATACTCACTACTACCTCAATCATTTGTTGTTGGGTTTGCCAAAGCAAAGTGACACATTTTATCTTGGTAGAGTGTGAGTGGACAATTATGATGTGTTGGGTTTCCGGCACCGCGGCGTGTGTGTGTTCAATCACGTTTCGTAAACATGAACACAGCGGAAGCAAATAAAAATAATAAATCTACATTTATTACAACACACACAACACACGCATGCATATTACAACAAGTGTAGACATAACCGTAAATTTAAATTTGCAATAAAAGGAAATTTATCTACGTTATACCTTTCGTATGACGTGTAGTGGGAACGGCATCAACCGGAACGATCCTCGCTAGAATCGTCTCTATCCGTATCCACGCCGAGTTACTCAGGATGACTTCGCTAAGCCACGAGCTTCATCTTCGTACGGGTTACTAGCCTCGTGTTGAAGACGACGTGATCGAGAGATGATCACGATCCGAATCCAAATTCGGATCCTAATACGAGTTCTCAAAACTCGCTTCTCCAGAGAGGTATTCGTCAACCAATTGACGAATCCTTTGCCCTCCACCTCAGAGGATTACCGGAGATCAAATCCCCGGTAAGTTAGCCGGTGTCGGAGCTCTAACCGTCGTCCAAATGATGCTCCGACGAGAGGAGAACAAGCTTTCCAGAAAACTGGACAGCTTTGGTGGAGGAGATAGGCGCCAGCCAACCAAGGGAAAAAAAGGCTCACCTTGATGCCAAACCTATAGGAGATCACCGGAGAGTCGCCAGAGGATCACCGGCTGAAGCTTGGTCACCGGCAAGGAGCTGGACGGCGGCACAACAAGCTGGGCGGCAACTCCAAGCTAGGGTTTTGGATTAGGGCTTAATTATCCCTTAAGCCCTCTTTTATAGAGAACTAATTCTCTTAATGGTTATTGGATCATAACCATTAGGCCCGTTAACCCGCTCCATTAAGATAAGTTAAAATAAACCAAACCATGATGGTTTATTTTAAGTTAAAATGAACCGAACCAACTTTTGGTTCATTCGTTTAAAATAAACCAAACCCTTTGGTTTATTCTCCTCCATTGGATTAGAACCAAACCATTTTGGTCCATCCATTATGTCTTCATAAGACACGGCCCATCCACGCTTCCATTGTGACTGAAACGATTTCATGCTCGCTTTATGTTTGGTCCTACCGAACTTAGTTTCTCTCGGTCTGAGAATCCCATTCTCAAGCTCGTTTTAAATCCTTTGGATTACGCTCATTGTGCGTGTGACCAAATAGGTTCTCAGTTTATGTTGGCCGTCTATAATTAACCATTAATTATAGAACGATCATGAGTGGCACCTAGTAGTACATCATGATCTCCAATTAACCGAAAAGATCAACGGTTGATCCAGAACTATTTCTGAAACCCTTCAGCAGCTCGAATGAATCGTGCCCCATTCCCTTCACTCATCTTATACCCACTTGGTTCAGGACATGGTCTATAGTGTCAGTCCCCACTAGACTGACTACGTCACACCTAGCCCAAGTATCATTTCCTCGTCCTACGGATTCTAGTTACTCCACATGTATCGAAGAGTACCTTACTCTAAACATGTAATGCTTTGGCCAAAGGCTTTAGTAACAATCCGACGAGAGGCCATGGGTATACATCTCCTCGCAAGGAGTGGTGAATCCTTTATAGGCTATTCAAACACCTTCGATCACTTCGACTTATACCCAATCATCCCGGGTCCACATCTCCTTAGAGATGCTTGCTTAAGATGTCAAAGCAT
Organism: Wurfbainia villosa; assembly: GCA_025175895.1. Taxonomy (NCBI): domain Eukaryota; kingdom Viridiplantae; phylum Streptophyta; class Magnoliopsida; order Zingiberales; family Zingiberaceae; genus Wurfbainia; species Wurfbainia villosa. The sequence continues at coordinate 81,365,215 of CM046001.1, read as the reverse complement.
AAGTCTCTATGATCAAGATGACTTGAATACCGCAAGTCAAAGGAACATCGCACTTAAGCCACAGTAAGAACTTCATTGACATATCTATATATGCAAAGAATCATATGAAGTCTTACGGTTGGTCACTCCAATGAACTAGTTACCATAACTAGCATCCACGATTAACTCCGGACATCACTATGTCTCCAGCCAGTGAGAATCAGCTGCTTGGATACACCAAGGAGTATACCTCGTGCTAGTCTCGACAGAATTGATGGTGTCCAAATCCATCAATTCATCGACTAGGGATAATTCCGATACATCACAATTACACATGTAGAGATACTCACTAGTTGTGATCCAATCACAAATTCTCTCATGCTGTGATGCGTATCGTGGACATTCAGTAAATGAGTTTAAGATCCAATCAAATACATAAAACATGTATACTCAAATAGTGAATCTTCATTTATCATATAAATGGTTCATACATAAGGCGATTGCCTTAGGACATCTCTCATATATTACTAACAGACTCCCACTTGGCCTAATGCCAATCGCTACGGTATCCAATACCATATGCTCGAACATGACCCTCAAACTTATTTTGAGGTAATGCCTTAGTCAAGGGATCCGCTAAGTTCCTTTCAGTGGGAATTTTCTCGATTTGTATTTCGTTCCTACTGATGATCTCTCCGATGAGATGATAGCGGCGAAGCACATGTTTGGATCGTTGATGAGACCTTGGGTCTTTCGCCTGTGCAATTGCTCCATTGTTGTCGCAGTAGACCGGTATTGCTTCAACAATGGCTGGAATCATACCAAGTTCATGAACGAACTTCTTGATCCAAACCGCTTCCTTTGCTACTTCCGAAGCTGCAATGTATTCTGGCTCAGTGGTAGAATCTACTACAGTCTCTTGTTTGGAACTTTTCCAACTCACTGCGCCCCCATTCAAGGTGAACACGTATCTGAGACACAGAAATCATCCTTGTCATGCGAAGGCGCATCCGATATACCCGCGTATCACCATGTCCCCTTCTCCATATATTAGGAACACATCCTTAGTTCTTCTCAAGTACTTAAGGATCGTCTTAACAGCCGCCCAATGATCCATTCCCGGATCGAACTGGTATCTGCTCGTGACACTCAGAGCGTACGATATGTCGGGCCTTGTACATAACATAGCATACATGATAGATCCTATTGCGGATGCATAGGGAATCTTATTCATGCAAATCCTCTCGTCTTCTGTGCGCGGACACATAGACTTCGAAAGGTGTACCCATGCCTGATGGGTAAGAAACCTTTCTTGGATTCCGACATACTAAACCTCTTTAGCACTCGGTATATATATGTAGACTGCGAAAGACCAAGCAACCGTTTCGATCTATCTCTATAGATCTTAATCCCGAGGATGTAGGTTGCTTCTCCCAGGTCTTTCATGGAGAATGTCTTGGATAACCAAACCTTCACTGACTGTAAGATTGAAACATCGTTTCCTATAAGTAGTATGTCATTGACATACAATACTAGGAACACGACTGCACTCCCACTAACCTTCTTGTACACACAAGGTTCGTCTGGATTTTGTGAGAAATCAAACTTTTTGATGGTCTCATCAAAACGGATATTCCAGCTCCTGGATGCTTGCTTCAATCCATATATGGACCGTCGCAATTTGCATACCTTGGTTTTATCAACCGATGTGAAACCCTTAGGCTGTATCATATACACGTCCTCGAGTAGGTTTCCATTAAGGAAAGCTGTTTTAACATCCATCTGCTATATCTCATAATCATAATGAGCCGCTATGGCCAGGAGCATCCGAATGGATTTAAGCATAGCTATAGGCGAATAGGTTTCGTCATAATCAACACCTTGTTTTTGATGATATCCTTTCGCCACCAATCTAGCCTTATAGGTAATCACATTACCATCCATGTCGGTTTTCTTCTTGAAAACCCACTTGCACCCTATAGGCTTTATCCCTTCAGGTGGGTCAACCAAGTTCCAAACTTGGTTTTCATACATGGAATCCATTTCCGACTTCATGGTATCAAGCCACTTATCCCTTTCTGAACTTGTCAGCACTTCTTCATAACTGGTAGGCTCCTCATAATCAATGAGTAACACGTCGTTCGATTCACTTACGAGAAATCCATATCTCTCAGGAATATTGCGTGTTCTACCAGATCTACGAAGATGTGGTGTTACAATAGGTCCAGTCGATTGCTCATCACTATGAGTTGTCGGCTGTTGTGCTTCACCAGGTATCTCATCAATGTCTATTTGAGTCTCTCGAGCCTCCTCAAGCTCGACGACACTCCCACTGTTTTCTTGCAAGAGAAACTCTTTCTCTAGAAACACAACATGCCTTGAAACAAACACCTTTTGTTCCACAGGATGATAGAATTGGTAACCCCTTGTTTCCTTAGGGTATCCAATAAATAGACATTTATCAGACTTAGCATCCAATTTGTCTGATACAGTCCACTTCACATAAGCAGGACAACCCCATATCTTCAAGTAAGATACATGAGGTTTCTTACTATTCCATATCTCATATGGAGTAGTTGAGACTACCTTGGTAGGCATTCTGTTTAACAAGTAAACAACTGTCTGAAGTGCATAACCCCAAAAGGACTTGGGAAGAGTCGCATGATTCATCATTGACCTGACCATGTCCAACAAGGTCTGGTTACGCCTCTCAGATACACCATTATGCTGTGGTGTATAGGGCAGAGTCCATTGAGACAATATACCATTGTCTCTTAGGTAATCAAGAAACTCCTGACTCAAGTATTCACCACCTCGATCCGATCGAAGTATTTTAATACACTTGTCATGTTGTTTCTCTACTTCATTTCTGAACTCTTTGAACCTTTCAAAGGCTTCAGACTTGTGTTTCATCAAGAACACATACCCAAACCGTGAGTGATCATCGGTGAAGGTAATGAAGTAGCTATAGCCTCCTAATGCTTGAGTTGACATAGGTCCACATACATCAGTATGTATTAGACCTAGTAACACTCCCACTCGTTCACCTTTTCCAGTAAAAGGTAACTTAGTCATCTTGCCTTTTAAGCATGATTCGCATGTATCGTATGAATCCAATTCAAACGATTCCAGAATTCCACATCGGTGTAATTCGGACATGCATTTCTTGCTTATATGGCCAAGACGACAATGCCACATATAGGAGTCTATTTGATTATCCTTTCGAGCACGCGTGTTGCTCGCCGATATTGAAAATGTCACCGATACGTCCAACGTATAAATGCCATTACTCAAAGTTCCAGTTCCATAAAGTACGCCATTCAAAGTTATATAACAACAATTGTTACTAAACATCAAATGGAAACCATTTCTATTTAAGCAGGAAATAGAAACAATGTTCTTTATTAGAGAAGGAACATAATAGCAATTGTCCAGTTCTAAGACTAGTCCACTAGGGAGCTTCAGCAAATAAGTTCCAATGGCGACCGCAGCAACCTTTGCTCCATTGCCAACTCGCAAATTTGACTCCCCTCTGACAAGTCTTCTTCTATTCCTTAGCCCCTGTATGTCATTACATATATGTGAGCCACACCTAGTATCCAATACCCAAGTGTCTAAGGAAATAGAATGACAATCAATAACGAAGATACCTGAAGAGGATGGGGCATCGGATGCCTTCTTCTTCTTCATGGACTCAAGATAAATCTTGCAGTTTCTTCGCCAGTGGCCTTCCTTGCCACAGTGATGGCAAGTGCCCTTTCTTGGATTACGCCTTATTTGCCTTTTTCTTCTTTCCTTTCTTCTGTTCTTTTGCCTTCCTCTTAGAACCTTTCTTTGAGGAATCAACTAACAGAACCGCCTTCTCCTCATGCTTCACAGAAGGCTCCACAGTCTTCAGCATATTGAGGAGCTCGGGAATGGTGGATTCTAATTTGTTCATCCGATAGTTCATCACAAATTGTGAGAAACTCTTGGGCAAACAATGCAGAATTAAGTCAATACTTAACTCATGATCCATCACAAAACCGAGGGTGGCTAGCCGCTCGATGTACCCGTTCATCTTTAGCACAAACTGCACTACAGACGAACCTTCTTGCATCTTCGTGGTGAAGAGGAGCCTAGAGACCTCGAACCTTTCGGATCTCGCTTGCTCATCGAACAACTCATGAAGATGGAAGACTATAGTATTAGCATCCATATGCTCATGCTGCTTTTGCAACTCAGGTACCATCGCCGTTAGCATGATGCAACTCGCCAGCTCAGAATCTGTCACATGCTTCTGATAGACCAACATTTGGTCTGGAGTTGCATCGTCCTTAGGACGGTCAGGAATAGGCTCTTCAAGGACATATGCAAGCTTTTCCGCCTTGAGAACAATTCTCAGGTTTCTAAGCCAGTCCAGGAAGTTAGGCCCAGTCAGTTTGTTTGAATCCAAAATAGTGCGCAAATTCAAAGACATCATGATCAATTTATTGACCTAGAAATACAAAACGAGCATATATGAGAAAATGATTTTAAAATGCATCAATATACATTTATAAATCCCATTCATTTTTTTTCGAATTTCAAAAACCCCAAAATCACTTCGGGAGATCGTAGGTCCATCTCCGAATGGGCTGATATCCATCATAGTTATGAACAACCTTAGAGAGAGTCCAACAAGCCATTCATAACTACGACGGTAGGTATCAACTATACCGATTGCATATCACGTATATGCAACTATCACAATGTGCTATCAACTAATTGAATGTTCACACATACATCGGGTTGTTAACACATTAACAAGTATGCATCATATGTATAACACCCAACTTCACCTCCCTTTACATCGACCTTGGAGAGAGTCCAACAAGCCGATGCTCCAGGTTAAAGCCAACCCATTAATCGGGAAATAGTTTTAATATGGTTAGAGCGCATTCAACCAATTAGCCTAGCTTGGAGAGAGTCCAACAACCAAAGCTAACGATTGACCTCTGACTCTTACCATATTAGTATTAAACTATTCCATGGTTTGAACATGTTCGGGTTCGAGCCGAGCTTGGAGAGAGTCCAACAACCCAAACAAGAAACGGAACTCTGGTTCTAACCATATTAATGGAAGGTGTAGGCTTTAATATTGTTTGAGGGTTTTTATGTCTCATCCTCTTTGCATGCAAATAACTATTATCTACATGGCATGGCATACATGGCATACATCTACATGTCACGACACGCATGGCATAATGTTATGCATCTAATGCAATTACATGGCATACAATTATGTCATGTACATAATTTCCTTATTTGTCATAACTATTTATGAAAATAAAATATGTTTAAGATTTGATTCTCCAAATCAACTCATGATTGAATTAGGAAACAAATTTCCAAATCTAATCACATATTTTATTTATGAAAATAATTGATTAAGGAAAATCAATTTAGGAAACCAATTTCCTAAATCATCAAAACTACTTATGGAAATAAAATATTTTAAGATTTGATTCTCCAAATCAAATCATGATTAAATTAGGAAACAAATTTCCAGAATCTAATCAAATATTTTATTTATGGAAAATATCAATTTCCATAAATACTTCCAACTTTCCAAAAGTGGAAGATTTCCATAAATACATCTAGACTTTCCAAAATTGAAAATTTTCCATAAATACTTCTAAATTTCCAAAATTAGAAAATTTCCAAAAATAAAATTATGACTATCGCAAAACCATTTTACGATTATGTCGAAACACAACCTGGGCTCTGATACCACTGTTGGGTTTACGACACCGCGGCGTGTGTGTGTTCGAACACGTTTCGTAAACATGAACACAGCGGAAGCAATAAAAATAATAAATCTACATTTATTACAACACACACAACACACGCATGCATATTACAACAAGTGTAGACATAACCGTAAATTTAAATTTGCAATAAAAGGAAATTTATCTACGTTATACCTTTCGTATGACGTGTAGCGGGAACGGCATCAACCGGAACGATCCTCGCTAGAATCGTCTCTATCCGTATCCACGCCGAGTTACTCGGGATGACTTCGCTAAGCCACGAGCTTCATCTTCGTACGGGTTACTAGCCTCGTGTTGAAGACGACGTGATCGAGAGATGATCACGATCCAAATCCAAATTCGGATCCTAATACGAGTTCTCAAAACTCACTTCTCCAGAGAGGTATTCGTCAACCAATTGACGAATCCTTCATCCTCCACCTCAGAGGATTACCGGAGATCGAATCCCCGGTAAGTTAGCCGCTGTCGGAGCTCTAACCGTCGTCCAAACGACGCTCCGACGAGAGGAGAACAAGCTGTCCAGAAAACTGGACAGCTTTGGTGGAGGAGATAGGCGCCGGCCAACCAAGGGAAGAAAAGGCTCACCTTGATGCCAAACCTATAGGAGATCACCGGAGGGTCGCCGGAGGATCACCGGCTGAAGCTTGGTCGCCGGCAAGGAGCTGGACGGCGACACAACAAGCTGGGCGGCAATGGAGGTTGGGCGGCAACTCCAAGCTAGGGTTTTGGATTAGGGCTTAATTATCCCTTAAGCCCTCTTTTATAGAGAACTAATTCTCTTAATGGTTATTGGATCATAACCATTAGGCCCGTTAACCCACTCCATTAAGATAAGTTAAAATAAACCAAACCATGATGGTTTATTTTAAGTTAAAATGAACCGAACCAACTTTTGGTTCATTCGTTTAAAATAAACCAAACCCTTTGGTTTATTCTCCTCCATTGGATTAGAACCAAACCATTTTGGTTCATCCATTATGTCTTCATAAGACACGGCCCATCCACGCTTCCATTGCGACTGAAACGATTTCATGCTCGCTTTATGTTTGGTCCTACCAAACTTAGTTTCTCTCGGTCTGAGAATCCCATTCTCAAGCTCTGTTTAAATCCTTCGGATTACGCTCGTTGTGCGTGTGACCAAATAGGTTCTCAGTTTATATTGGCCGTCTATAATTAACCTTTAATTATAGAACGATCATGAGTGGCACCTAGTAGTACATCATGATCCCCAATTAACCGAAAAGATCAACGGTTGATCTAGAACTATTTTTGAAATCCTTCAGCAGCTCGAATGAATCGTGCCCCATTCCCTTCACTCATCTTATACCCACTTGGTTCAGGACATGGTCTATAGTGTCAGTCCCCACTAGGCTGACTACGTCACACCTAGCCCAAGTATCATTTCCTCGTCCTACGGATTCTAGTTACTCCACATGTATTGAAGAGTACATTACTCTAAACATGTAATGCTTTGGCCAAAGACTTTAGTAACAATCCGACGAGAGGCCATGGGTATACATCTCCTCACAAGGAGTGGTGAATCCTTTATAGGCTATTCAAACACCTTCGATCACTTCGACTTATACCCAATCATCCCGGGTCCACATCTCCTTAGAGATACTTGCTTAAGATGTCAAAGCATAAGTCTCTATGATCAAGATGACTTGAATACCGCAAGTCAAAGGAACATCGCACTTAAGCCACAGTAAGAACTTCATTGACATATCTATATATGCAGAGAACCATATGAAGTCTTACGGCTGGTCACTCCAATGAACTAGTTATCATAACTAGCATCCACGATTAACTCCGGACATCACTATGTCTCCAGCCAGTGAGAATCAGCTGCTTGGATACACCAAGGAGTATACCTCGTGCTAGTCTCGACAGAATTGATGGTGTCCAAATCCATCAATTCATCGACTAGGGATAATTCCGATACATCACAATTACACATGTAGAGATACTCACTAGTTGTGATCCAATCACAAATTCTCTCATGCTGTGAATCGTATCGTGGACATTCAGTAAATGAGTTTAAGATCCAATCAAATACATAAAACATGTATACTCAAATAGTGAATCTTCATTTATCATATAAATGGTTCATACATAAGGCGATTGCCTTAGGACATCTCTCATATATTACTAACATGATGTCCCTCTATCGAACTTTGGGTGAGACCTAACTAAATTATCTCAATTAGATTGAGAACTTAGATGTATATCCTAAAAGTTAGGAAGATAGGGTAGGAAAACAATTATACTAAGTCTTGGGTGATTAGCCAAAGCTAACTCAAGATGATGTGTAATGTGGATCTTTTTCTTCTAAAGAGTTGCATAAGATGTAATTTGTGAAATATTGCCTACATAATCATACTAAATCTTGGGCGATTGGCCAAAGCTAACTCAAGGTGAAGTATGATGTGGATCTTGTCCCACATGAATTTGTAGTTGTTGAGCTTGGAGCTAGTACTATGGGCAAAAGGCATTTGCCTACATCCATGACTATCTCCTACCAAAGCTCTACGATTCAGTGGGAGCATCATTTAATTAAAGGCCTAATTAAATGATTTAGATATGATATTTATTTCTACATTTTACTATTGTAGATCACCATGTCATCTAACACGTCAAATACTCTCTCTCTCTGTGATCTGTCCTTGAGAAGGACAAGCTCAATGGAGCTAATTTCCTAGACTGGTACAGAAACTTGAGGATTGTTCTCAAGCAAGAACGAAAATTGTACGTCCTAGAGAAACCTCTTCCTGAAGCACCCGCCACTACTTCCACTCGTGCGGAGAAAGATGCTTACAAGAAGCATCAGGATGATGCACTAGATGTATCCTGCCTAATGTTTGCCACCATTAACTCTGAGCTTCAGAAGAAACATGAGAACATGGATGCACATGATATGGTTGAGTGATAACTTCCATTTTGTGGTATTATTTTGGTCCTTAATATCACTATTTTTATCCTCTCGAGTGATTTATTATTGATTATTTACATGTTTTATGAGTTGGATATATTTTTGGACCTTATTATAAATTCTCCTAATTTTTGGACTCATATGCAAACTTTATCTTTGTTTGTAGGAGATCGAGATGAGACACTGGACTAGACTCAAAGTGGATCAAGTATGGCTTCATCTGGGGTCATAATGGACATTTCAAAAGGATTTAATCTGAGCCCTTCATCCAGATCAGAAGGCAAATTAAATCAAGGGTTCAGATCTGAGCATTATGGACCGTCCGAGGAAAGTAATTGATTTTGAGCCATCCATCTGGATCTGGAGCGATCCGGGCCGTATATTAAGATCTACACGTCTTGGCCGTTCATCCGGACCGTTGGATCGTGATTATACCTTCAGACGGATCAGATCCGTCCATTTCAAATCAGACTGATTTCAGCCGTTGGATGGAGCAGCCTAATTAAGCAATTGATATATCCATTAAACCCTAGCTTGTTTGGATGGCTGGGATTAGATGAAGCTCAGATCGGACGGCTGGTGTTTTTCAGTTAATAACTTACCTACCCAAATCGGCAGAGCAGAATCGCGCAATCCCTTCGAGCGAGCGGCCGTCTTCTTCCCCTCGCGAGCGCGGGCGATCGGCGACTAGACGCGCGGCGGCGACAGTCCGGCACTCCACTCCGGCGACCTTCCCTCCGACAGCCGGCGATGATCCCAGGCGAGCCTCGGCGGACGATTAGATGTCGTGGTTCGGACAGCTAATCGGAAGAGGGGCGAGCGGCGGGATTCCGGCGAGTACAACCTTCACCGGCGTTCACTCCATCCCGGCGGTTGGGATAGGCCTTCCCTTCCTCGCCGGAGCCACCCACACGCTGCGCCAGTTAGGACAGCGCCATCTCCACCGGTGAAGTTCCACCTCACTGTCCGGTGACTCCACAGCTGCCGGAGCGGTGATCGCGTTCCTCCGTCTGTCCGTCCTCCCTGCTGCGCTGGTTGGGCAGCTTCGCATTCACGCCGGAGAGGGCTGTCGGTTTGTTGCGACCGCCGTGTGGTTACCGGTCGTTATTTATTTGGATTAATATGGGTGTCTACGCATGTTTGTTTGTGTGTTGAATACCTAATTAGTTGAGATTTTGTGTTAGTTACGTTCTGTTAATTATTCCTGTTAGATTATGCATTTGGTAGTAGCTGATTAGGTTTGTTTCTGTTAAGTGTTTGTTTGTTTACGTGCAATGTTATTTCTATAGGTTAGTTGTAGCTTAATTGTTTAATTTTGTTCGTTGTGCATTTGTAGTTTAGTTTAATTTCTTGTTGCTGATATACTAACCCTATCAATTAAAATTGTCCAATCCAGGCATCGTATAGTGACAGTGCGGTGTTTGGTTGGAGTGCTTTCATCATTAGCTTAGATTTCATTTACATTCGTCCAGTTGTCGTATAGTGACAGTGCGATGCCTGGTCGAATTGCTTTCGTTTATTGTATTTCATTTATTACAATTTTTAGTGACTGTTTGACTACTGTGTCGTATAGTGACAGTGCGGTACATGGTTAAGTTGTTCACTTTTGTTTCGTGATTATTGTACCGTATAGTGACAGTGCGGTGCATGATTACTTACTTTTGCGCATTAGTTAGATTTACTTCCTGCAGATTTAATTTCCATGTTGGTTTGTTTACCAGAATTGTTTGACCATTGCATCGTATAGTGACAGTGCGGTGCAAGGTTGAATCGTTCTTGCATTAGGTTAGCTTTGAATAATTGTTTTGAAAATTGTAAAAACCCCCATTGTTTACTTCTGTTTAAAAACAAACGTCCAGCCATTAGGTTCGTTGGGTGATGACCCGAGTCAGTCCTATACTGCATTAGTGTAGTTAGGGGGTTCGGTAAATAATTTGGGAACGGTATTACGACAATTCATTAACCGCTCTATCAAATTTTGGCGCCGTTGCCGGGGAACTCTAATGGGTTCGTTTGTCTTTAAACTGTAGTTTGTTTGTTTGTTTTCTTTTTCTTTTGTTATTATTGTCTTTCTTATCTTTTCTATCTGTACTCATTGTGTTGTTTGTTTTGAAAATGACCAGGTCTTCAGGCGATAAACTCTTTGAGCTGGATCCTGAGATTGATAGGACTTTTCACGCACTGCGGAGAGCACAGGGCAGGTCAGCTGATACTTCTGATTACAGTCCATCAGAGTTGCAGATAGTCATGGCAGATAACAACAGGACTCTGAAGGAGCTTGCAGCCCCTGATGCGACATACCAGTATTCTTGCATTAGCTACCCAGCTTTAGAGGAGGATTTTGAGCTCAGATCAGGTACAGTTCATTTGCTTCCTAAGTTTCATGGATTGTCTGGTGAAGATCCCAACAGGCACTTGCACGAGTTCCATGTGGTGTGCTCTACTATGAAGCCACAGGGCATTTCAGAGGAAGATATAAAATTGAGAGCTTTTCCATTTTCACTGGCTGGAGCAGCTAAGGATTGGTTATACTATCTTCCACCTGGATGTATTAACAGTTGGCTTGAATTGAAGAAATCATTCTTGGAAAAGTTCTTCCCAGCATCCCGAACTGCTACCATCAGGAAAAGCATCTGCAGTATCCGATCTTCATCGAGAGACATTGTATGAAATCGGAGAGATTCAAGAAACTATGTTCCAATTGCTGACAAAGATCGACGGTGACGTTGCTCGCTCAAGATTTATGAGGGACTGCTTCCCATGGACAGGAGTATGATAGATGCAGCTAGTGGAGGGGCATTAGTTAACAAGACTCCCAGTGAGGCCCGAGAGCTTATTGCAAACATGGCAGAGAACTCACAGCAGTTTGGGAGCAGAGCTATAGTGACTAGAGGGGTGAGTGAGGCTCACCTGGCTATTACTGATCAGGCGGAGATGAAGAATTCTATACAGGAGCTCACATCATTAGTTAGGCAGTTGGCTCTGAACCAGGCAAGCCAATCTTCTATAGTGCCTATGCAGCCTATGAGAGTTTGTGGTATTTGTTCGAGTCTAGAGCATCCTTCTGATTCATGTCCTTCACTCCAGCAAGATGAAATAGTAGCGGCGGCTAATCAGTTTCCTTCTAGACCTCGATGCTCGGCCTCGATGCTCGGCCTCCATATCGGATCGCAGATCGATCACCATCGATGCTCAACAACATTCCGGATATGATCCGATGTCGCCACTTATAATCCAGATGGAGAGATCATCCAAATCGAGGTATGGGAATTCATTTTATCACCATTTGGCCGGGACCAACATTTGAGAGACCCTAGCCATCGAGTAATCGAAGACAGTCGGACCTTACATTGACCCGATGCGAGATGAGTCTTCCAGTTCAAGTTCAAATCCTAAGATGGAGGATCTTGTGCAGTAGTTTTTGGTACAGCAGCAGCAGTTTCAGCAGAAGACGGATGCATCTATTCAGAACATAGAGAGACAACTTAGCCAGCTTGCATCCAACATTAACCAGCTGCAGTCACAGGGATCTAGTCAGCTACCATCTCAGACCATCCCGAATCCTAAAGGAAACATCAGTTCGATTACACTGCGGAGTGGTAGAGTTACTTCAGACCCCCAGGCTTCAGACCCTGTACCAGATCCAGTTGCTGATTCAGGTAGCTCAGAGCAGTGCAGAGCAGAGCAGGATCCACAGCCGCGACGATCAGAGTCGCCAGTTCCATTACCTTTCCCTCAGAGGCCAGTACAGCCTAGGAAGGGGGTTAGTGAAGAAAAGGCTAGGGAATTTCAGGAGCTTGTGGATTTGTTCAGTAAGGTGGAAGTTAATGTCCCTTTATTGACAATGATCGAGCAGATTCCCAAGTATGCCAAGTTTCTGAAAGAATTGTGTGTGCATAAGAAGAAGCTGAAAGGAAATGAGTTAATCAGAGTTGGAAAGAATGTTTCAGCACTTATTCAGCCTTTGCCCCAGAAGTGCGAGGATCCAGGAGTTTTCACTGTACCTTGCGTGATTGGGAGCCATGTGTTCGAGGATGCTATGCTAGATCTAGGAGCTTCCATTAATGTGATGCCAAGGTCTGTTTTCCGTTCATTAGGTATTGGACCCTTACAATGATGTGTAGTAGTGATTGATTAATAACCGCAATGGACACAACCTTTGGGGTGATCGAGGATGTGTTGGTTAAGGTGAAAGAGCTGATATTTCCCGCAGATTTCTACATTCTTGACATGGAGGGTGATTCACAGAGCAGAAGAGCTCCGCTTATTCTGGGCAGACCTTTCCTTAAGACTGCCAGGACCAAGATTGATGTGCATGCAGGTACACTTTCCATGGAGGTAGGAGATACTGTAGTTCAGTTCAGGATTTTAGACGCGATGAAGCATCCGACGGAAGATCATTCTATACTCAGCATGGACTTAGAGGATGAGCTGGATTGCATGGATTTCATCTCTGAGTCTGTTTTTCAGTTGGATATCTCTATACCTTCTGTTCTTTGTAGTGATTTCAGTGATCCTGATGATTCTGGTGTAGATACTGTTTTGTTAGGACCTATTTGTGGGCCCTTTGATTTTGACAGGGACATGGAATGTGTAGGGACTTGCGACCTTCAGGCAATGCCCCAGGAATCACTTCCATCAGATGTGCAACCACAACAGCTTGAATTGAAACCTCTTCCCGAGCATTTGAAGTATGTGTATTTGGATAAGGACGAGCAGCGACCCGTTATTATTGCCCGAGATCTAGATCCAGATCAGGAGTACAGATTAGTAGATCTTCTGAGGCAGCACAGGAAAGCGATTGGGTGGACGCTTGTAGATATTCCGGGTATCAGTCCTTCGATCTGTATGCACAGAATTCACTTGGAAGATGATGTAAAACCAGTTAGACAACCACAGCGACGACTTAACCCACTGATTCTTGAGGTAGTAAAGAAAGATGTGACAAGGCTTTTACAGGCTGACATTATCTATCCTATTTCAGATAGCAATTGGGTAAGTCCTGTTCAGGTGGTTCCGAAGAAGTCTGGTATTACAGTGGTTGCCAATGCAGATAATGAGTTGATTCCCACCAGAGTTCAGAACTCTTGGAGAGTTTGTGTAGACTACAGGAAGCTTAATCAGGCCAGTAGGAAAGACCACTACCCCCTACCTTTTATTGATCAGATGCTAGAGAGGTTGGCAGGCAAGTCACACTATTGCTTTCTGGATGGTTACACTGGGTATTTCCAGATCTGTATTGCTCCAGAGGATCAGGAGAAGACCACTTTTACTTGCCCTTTCGGGACGTATGCATATCGGCGTATGCCTTTTGGAATTTGCAACGCTCCCGGGACATTTCAGCGATGTATGGTTAGTATTTTTGGTGATTTAGTAGAGCATTGCATGGAGGTTTTTATGGACGATTTTTCTGTGTATGGTTCTTCTTTTGATTCCTGTCTAGATAGTTTGTCGAGAGTTTTACAGAGATGCATTGATACGGATTTGGTTTTGAATTTCGAGAAATGTCATTTCATGGTAGGGCATGGGATAGTCCTAGGTCATATTATCTCTGTGCATGGTATAGAAGTAGATCCTGCTAAAATTCATGTTATTTCTTCCCTATCTTACCCCGCTTCTGTGCGGGAAGTTCGTGCTTTTCTTGGACATGCAGGTTTCTACAGACGTTTCATCAAAGATTTCAGCAAGATTGCCCTACCCCTGACTAACTTGCTTCAGAAGGAGGTGGTATTTCAGTTTGATCAGAGGTGCAAGGACTCTTTTGACCAGCTCAGGCAGGCTTTGACATCATCACCGATCCTTAGACCACCGGATTGGACTCTTCCGTTCAAGTTGATGTGTGATGCCTCGAACTACGCGGTGGGAGCAGTCTTGGTACAGAGAGTAGACAGAACGTCTCATGTGATCTGCTACGCCTCGAGGACATTAGATGCTGCACAATCCAACTACACCACCACAGAAAAAGAGCTTTTAGCTATTGTTTTTGCTTTGGATAAATTCAGATCTTATTTGCTATGTTCTCATGTGGTTATTTTTTCTGATCATGCAGCTTTGAAATTCCTTCTGAAGAAGCCTGATGCAAAACCGAGACTGATCAGATGGATGCTTCTGCTTTAAGAATTCGATGTAGAGATACGCGATAGGAGCGGGAGGGAGAACCTGGTAGCAGACCATCTGAGCAGGATAGTGACAGAGATAGATTCCACCCCCATAGCAGATTCTTTCCCAGATGAGCAGCTTTTTCACTTGCAGGGTAAGACACCATGGTATGCAGATATTGCTAACTATTTAGTTGCCCGTGTTGTACCTTCATTTTTTTCTCATGCACAAGTCCAGAAATTAAAAAGTGATGCCAAGTATTATGTATGGGATGATCCTTACCTTTGGAAGTTTTGTAGTGATCAGATTATTAGGAGATGTGTCCCTGACTATGAGTTTCATTCTGTACTTACTTTTTGTCATTCTCTGGCTTGTGGGGGGCATTTTGGACCCCAAAGGACTGCTAGAAAAGTTTTAGAGTCTGGTTTGTATTGGCCCACCTTATTTCATGATGCCTATGAATTCTATAAAACCTGTGGGAGATGTCAACGAACAGGGAACATAGGACATAAAAATGAAATGCCTCAACAATCTTTGTTATTCTGTGAGATTTTTGATGTTTGGGGTATCGATTTTATGGGTCCTTTTCCTGTATCTTTTGGATTTTCTTATATTCTTTTGGCTGTTGATTATGTTTCTAAATGGGTGGAGGCCATCCCCACTAGGACTGATGATTCTCCAGTTGTTGTGAATTTTGTCAGGTCTCACATATTTTGCAGATTTGGGGTACCCAGGGCGATCATCAGCGATCAAGGGTCTCACTTTTGCAACAGACACATGAAAGCCATGTTGAGCAGGTATGGGGTGTTTCATAAGATTTCTACTCCTTATCACCCTCAGACGAATGGGCAGGCCGAAGTGTCAAACAGAGAGATCAAATCTATACTGGAGAAAACAGTGGGTGTAGGGGAATCTCGTATGCCAAATGGCATATGCGCAACGGAAAATAGGATCCCTTCCAAGTGATCCATGCGAAAGCAAACTCGTATAAAATAAATTTCTCTAAACCAAACCTATCTTATAGGAGAGGATTACCTTTGTTGCGTGCCCTTGTTAATCCCGCTTTTCCTTTCGGTTTGTTGGATCTTTAGCACGTTCAAGTGTCCGTGACTCTATACGTATCCACACGAGCACGCTCTTGTCTCACAAAAGGAAAACTAGAAGAGCTCTCCTTTACTTCTTGCTAGAGAAGTCCCTAAAGGAGAGGAAGAGAGGGAAAAGGAGAAAGGAAGAAGAAGACTCCTCTTCTTGCTAGCCTACACTCACAAACCCACACAACTAAAGCTTCCACCAAGCTCTCTCACAACCACAACACCAAAAACTCACTATGGCCGGCCACTCCATGGAGCCTTTTATAGGGTTGGAAAAACCCTTCCACCTCCTTCACATTCAATGCAATCCATTGCATTGAGACACACTCAAAAAGGATTTGGCGTCCTTGTTTGGCCGGCCACTTAAGGAGACAAAACCATTTTGTTTCCTTCCACCTTAACTAGCTTAGGTGGATGCTTAGGTGGCATGCTTATGTGGCATGCTTATGTGGCATTCTTATGTGGCATTCATGCATGTTGAATTAATCTTATTAATTCAATTAAGCTTATGTTATCATATTGAATTAATCTTATTAATTCAATTAAGCTTATGTTATCATATTGAATTAATCTTATTAAATCAATGAGGTAACATGTTGAATGAATCTCATTAAATCAATTAGCTAAAATTCTCATTAAGCTTAAAGTCCAAAAACCATTTTGTACTTAAGCTTATTCCCAAATTATTCTAGTCAAACTAGAATACTCTAATTCCTCTAATTATCATGCTCTTTGTGTGTGACCTATAGGCTCTCATAACGCTGGCAAAGGGATCTAAACTCTTTTAGATACACAAGCAATGAGTGATCTAGCAATACATCATTGCTACCCAAGTTACGAGATAAGTCAAGATCCGACTAACCTTCCGTGACTACTATAATATATGACCGTGTCCTTCTATCCTTGATATCGATTGATCAATGAGGCATAGACCGCGTGTCATCCTCGATCAATCTATGTGTTTTGATCCTCGAGTAAACTAACTCAAACAAATGAGCTCAATATCTCATATTGACTCATTCGAGCATGGCCATGCTTTAGTAGTTCTACTCAATCAAGGGCCCACCGATATCACTCCTGGCCATATGGAAGGGATAGATCCCATCTACATCACTCACATCCTCCGCATAATTTGTTACATACCCAAGAATCGCTTTTATGGTCCACCTCGCATGTGACGCTGACGATACCAAAGTACATAACTCCTTATGTAGGGAACCGTAGTGACTTCGTGTCTAAGGACTATTCATACCAATAGTCACATGAGAAAGTTTATGACACTCATATAACGATCCATGAAACTTTCTCATGGCGGGTCAGTTCAGAATATATTCTCCAATATATACCCATGTGTCAACTTGATATCATATATCCATGACTTGTGAGATCAAGTCATCAATTGACCTACATGCTAGTCTTTATGTATTAATATTGCCCTTGCATATTAATACTTGACTAGGAACATTAATGAAAGTGTTCTCTACAGCCTCTCATAATCAATTTTGCGAATTGATGTGATTTAGATAAGAACCTTCTTTTCTAGGGAATTATTATATTTAAATTAGCTGGCACAAGCAAGATGTAAATATAATAACCAATCCTTTGCCTTTATAGAATATGATACAAAATGTTCCCTATTCAACCATCACATGATTGGTTCTAGGGCTTTAACTAACAATCTCCCACTAGCACTAGTACCAATCACTATGATATCTAATACCTAGTGACCTAGTGTGACCATCATGCTTCTTCTGTGCCAAAGCCTTGGTCAATGGATCTGCGATGTTAGCTTCATCGGTACTCTGCATATCCTCACATCTCTCTATCGATGATCTCTCGAATGAGATGGGCGCCGCATATGTGTTTGGTCGTGATGTGATCGAGGTTCCTTAGCACGTGATAGCCCCATTGTTGTCACAATAGAGGTCTATTGGATCTGCAATGCTAGGAACTACCCCAAGTTCAGCGATGAACTTGCGAGCCAAACAACCTCCTTTCTTTGCATCGGATCTGCAATATACTCTGCTTGTAGAATCGAATCGTGTGTCTGCTTGAACTCTTCGGCTCACGGCTCCACCATTCGAGCAAAACACGTACCCGATTGCGATCTATAGTCATCCTTGTATGCATTTGGAAGCTTGCATCACTGTAACCCTTCTGATTAGCTCCTCATTGCCTCCAATATCGAAATATTCTTTCGTTCTTCGTAAGTACTTAAGAATATTTTTTTGCTATCCGATGACTTTCACCGGATCAGGTATCTACTCGTCATGCTCAAAGCATACGAGGCGTCGGAGCAGTACAAAGCATGGCGTACATGATAGACCCTATAGCGGATGCATAAGGGATCTTATCCATGCGATCTCTCTCCTCCTTAGAAGAGGACATTGAGTCTTGAAAGACTCACACCATGTGATAAAGCGAAACCCTTTCTTAGAATTTTGCATAGCAAAGCGATCTAGCACTTTATCAATGTATGTACTCGACTTAGGCCAAGTAATCTTCTAGATCTATCTCTATAGATCTTGATGCCTAGAATATAGGACTTCACCTAAGTCCTTCATCGAGAAACAATTCCCTAACCACATCTTCACAGTGGGTGAGGAATATCATTTCCGATGAGAAGTATGTCATCTACATACAAGACAAGAAATACAAGCTGTGCTCCCACTATTTCTCTTGTAGACACAAGGCTCATCTTCATTCTTGATGAAACCAAACTCTTTGATTGCATCATCGAATCGAAGATTCCACCGGTCCATAAATGGACCTTTGCGGTTTACATACCTTTTCGGGATGCTTTGGATCTTCAAAACCCTCGGGTTGTGTCATGTACACATCCTCGAGTAGCTTTCCATTGAGCGGTTTTGACATCCATCTGCCAGATCTCATAATCATGGTAGGTCATGCAATAGCAAGTATGATCCGAATGGATTTAAGCATCATATCGTGAAAAGGTTTCTTCATAGTCAATACCATGAATTTGTTTGAATCCTTTAGCCACCAATCTACCTTTATAGGTATGCTTATTACCATCCATGTCGGTCTTTACTTTAAAGACCCACTTACACCCAATGGGTTTTACCCCTTCAGGTGGATCAACCAAAGTCCATACTTGGTTAGTGTACATGGATTCCATTTCGGATCTCATGGCCTCTAGCCATTTCTCGGAATCTGGGCTCATCATAGCTTCTTTATAGGATGTAGGCTCGTCGAGATTGATAAGCAATACATCACCGTTGTCGGTCAGAGAAAAGAATATCTCTCGGGTTGACAGCGGATCCTATTAGATCTACGAAGAGGTTGGTCTACTTGAACAGGTGTTTGTTCCACAACTCTTTGGGCAACAATTTCCTCATCCACAACACTTTGTGGTTCCTGTTCATTTTCCATCGAAGCCTTAGTGTTATCATCATCTTGAATTTCTTCAAGATGAATTTTACTCCCACTAGTATTTCTAGAAATAAATTCTCTTTCTAGAAAGACAGCATTTCTGGCAACAAACACCTTGCCAAGTGTGGGATTGTAAAAGTAATATCCCTTAGTTTCCTTGGGATATCCTACAAAATAACACTTATCTGATTTGGGTCCTAGTTTATCTGAGACTTGACGTCTAACGTAAGCTTCACAACCCCAAATCTTTATAAAAGACATTTTGGGACTCTTCCCGGTCCATATCGTATATGGTGTCTTTTCTCTGCTTTTGATGGGCAGCGATTAAGTGTAGCGGTGTCTCTAGAGCTAAACCCCAAAGGAAGTAGGTAGATCGATCGCTCATCATTGATCGTACCATATCTAATAGAGTACGATTTCTCCTCTCAGATACACCATTCCATTGTGGTGTTCCAGGTGGAGTGAGTTGGGATATTATCCCACACTCAGCCAGGTGATCACGAAACTCTTGACTAAGGTATTCACCACCTCGATCTGATCGAAGTAGCTTAATACGCTTACCAAGTTGGTTTTGTACTTCATTCTTGAATTCTTTGAACTTTTCAAAGGATTCTGACTTATGTCTCATCAAATATAAGTCGCCAAATCTACTCATATCATCAGTGAAAGTAATAAAGTACTTATAGCCTCCTCTGGCTTCGACATTGAAAGGGCCACATACATCAGTATGTATGAGTCCTAACAAATCCGTCGCTCTCTCGCCATGTCCACTAAATGGAGTTTTAGTCATCTTTCCTAAAAGACAAGACTCGCATACCTCATATGATTCAAAATCAAATGAGTACAATAATCCATCTTTATGGAGTTGGGATATGCGTTTTTCATTTATGTGACCTAGGCGACAGTGCCAGAGATATGTCTGGTTCAAATCATTCGATTTGAACCGTTTGGTATTTACGTTATAAATTGGGTTATCTAAATCTAGATCATAGAGACCATTCATAAGTGGTGCATTACAATAGAACATTTCATTTAAATAAATGGAACAACATTTGTCCTTTATTATAAAAGAAAAGTTTTTCTTGTCTAAACAAGATACAGAGATTATGTTCTTTGTCAATGCAGGTACATAAAAGCACTCCTCTAGTTCTAAGATAAGCCCAGTGGGCAAAGACAAAGAATATGTTCCTACAGCTACAGCAGCAACTTTTGCGCCATTGCCTACTCGTAGGTCCACTTCGCCCTTTGCCATTATTCTACTATTTCTCGGATCCTGCACATTAGTACAAATGTGAGATGCACATCCAGTATCTAATACCCATGTAGAAGAAATAGATAGATTAACCTCTATAACATGTATACAGCGAAGTCCACTTCTCTTGTTCTTTACTTCCTCAAGGTAGACTTTGCGATTCGCTTCCGGTGTCCGATCTCACCGCAATGGGCGATCCCTTCCTTAGGTACTTTACCTTTACCCTTTGAAGTGGATGAATTGGCCTTGCCTTTGGCTTAGGTCTTACCCTTGCCTTTGCGCTTACCTTTGTCCTTCTTGACCATTAGTACATTACTAACTTTCTTCTTGAGATTTGGTTGTGATTCTCAACATCTTTGAGAATCTCGAGCAAAGGTTTATCAATTTCATTCATGTTATAATTCATGATGAATTGATTGTATGCTTAAACGCGATTGCGAGGATAACATCGGTTGCCAATTCTTGGCTCGATGGAAAACCTAGTCTTTCAAGGTTCTCAGCGTACCCAATCATTTTGAGTCGTGAGTTCCTACAGTGTTCCTTCTTGCATCTTGCATGCAAAAGAGCCTTAGACACTTCAAAACGCTCGTGCCTAGCTTGTCCTTGATATAGTTGTTTCAAATGCTCAACCATATCATAGGCATCCATGTTCTCATGTTGCTATACGAAGCTCGAGTTCATGGTGGCAAGCATAAGACATGACACATCTAATCGTCATCTTGATGCTTCTTATAAGCATCCTTTTCAAGACGAGTGGCCGTGGCGGGTGTTTGAGGGTAGTTGCTCTAGGACATACGGTTTGCGTTCTTGCTTGAGGATAATCCTCAAGTTCCTATACCGATCAAGAAAGTTTGCTCCATTGAGCTTGTCCTTCTCAAGGACGGATCGCAAGTTGAGGGTGTGTCGTGTTAGATGACATGGTGATCTACAACATTAAAATGCAAAGTTAAGTATCATACCTAAATCATTTAATTAGGCCTTTAATTAAATGAGGCTCCCACTAAATTCTCATAGCTACTATTTAGCTATAAATTTATATGGGATAAAGATCCACATCATAATTCGTCTTGAGTTAGCTTTGGCTAATCGCCCAAGACGTAGTATAATTAGGTAGGCAATCTTTTGCCAATTACATCTGATGTAACTCTTTAATAGCTTTGTTTTAAGTTTTAGATTAGTTTAGTGTTTATTCCTAAACCGACTTCGGTGTGGCGAGGCACGAGGCCTTCTTGGATATCGAACAGCGACCACTTCTAAGACAAAGCTGATGTTCGGAAATCACACAAAACTAATGTTAACACTTATGTTCAAAGCTAATATATGCCTCTACTTTCTTAACCAATTAAGAAAACACTTAATTAAGTCTTAACCAAGACTGATAGCGGGACATCACGATTGTCCACTCACACCCCTCCAAGATAAAATGCATTGCTTTGCTTTGGCAAACCCAATAACAAATGATCGAGGAAGTAGTGAGTACCAACTTTGGTAGGCATATCGTTTAGACTTATTAAGAAATAAACATGTATCATATACATATTAGCATACATCACATATAAGCTAAACTATCATGCATCACATACATATTAAACTAACGTGTCATGGTTATGGCCCTTATTCTACAATCTTCTCAAGCCAATGAAAAGATTGATTGGTCAACCTAGGGATAGCATCTTCTCCTAAGTGCTTCCTTTTGGTTGTCTTGTGTGTTGACTTCCTCCTTGTAACCTCATCTTCCAATGGACCCTACATCCTTGTTTTGTACATTACAAAAGGAGAAATACTCGAGTTACATTCGAGTCTAAAACTAATTTTACAACAAGAATATTAGGAGAAAGGCACGCGACCAGAGGCCTACAACACACAATCACAAACTTTTTGGGACTAGGCCATAACCATGCACCATGTCATTTTAACTTTTAAAGACATTGGATATTTTATTATGTTTGAAAATTTGCTAATGCAATTATCAACTCATAATAAAATTTATCCTACTTCTATATCACATATAAAATAGAAAACCTATTTTTATCACGATCTTTCATAAGTGGCTCTGATACCCTTTGTAGGAATTCTCGTATGCCAAATGGCATATCTTGGGAAAATAGGATCCCTTCCAAGTGATCCATGCGAAAGCAAACTCGTATAAAATAAATTTCTCTAAACCAAACCTATCTTATAGGAGAGGATTACCTTTGTTGCGTGCCCTTGTTAATCCGCTTTTCCTTTGGTTTGTTGGATCTTTAGCACGTTCAAGTGTCCGTGCCTCTATCGTATCCACACGAGCACGCTCTTGTCTCACAAAAGGAAAACTAGAAGAGCTCTCCTTTACTTCTTGCTAGAGAAGTCCTAAAGGAGAGGAAGAGAGGAAAAGGAGAAAGGAAGAAGAAGACTCCTCTTCTTGCTAGCCTACACTCACAAACCCACACAACTAAAGCTTCCACCAAGCTCTCTCACAACCACAACCCCAAAACTCACTATGGCCGGCCACTCCATGGAGCCTTTTATAGGGTTGGAAAAACCCTTCCACCTCCTTACATTCAATGCAATCCATTGCATTGAGACACACTCAAAAAGGATTTGGCTTCCTTGTTTGGCGGCCACTTAAGGAGACAAAACCATTTTGTTTCCTTCCACCTTAACTAGCTTAGGTGGATGCTTAGGTGGCATGCTTATGTGGCATGCTTATGTGGCATTCTTATGTGGCATTCATGCATGTTGAATTAATCTTATTAATTCAATTAAGCTTATGTTATCATATTGAATTAATCTTATTAATTCAATTAAGCTTATGTTATCATATTGAATTAATCTTATTAAATCAATAAGGTAACATATTGAATTAATCTCATTAAATCAATTAGCTAAAATTCTCATTAAGCTTAAAGTCCAAAAACCATTTTGTACTTAAGCTTATTCCCATATTATTCTAGTCAAACTAGAATACTCTAATTCCTCTAATTATCATGCTCTTTGTGTGTGACCCTATAGGCTCTCATAGCGTTGGCGGTGGATCTAAACTCTTTTAGATACACAAGCAATGGACATCTAGCAATACATCATTGCTACCCAAGTTCTGAGATAAGTCAAGATCAGGCTAACCTTTCGTGACTACTATAATATATGGCCAGTGTCCTTCTATCCTTGATATCAGTTGATCAATGAGGCATAGACCGTGTCATCCTCGATCAATCTATGTGTTTCTTGATCCACGAGTAAACTAACTCAAACAAATGAGCTCAATATCTCATATTGACTCATTCGAGCATGGCCATGCGTTTTAGTAGTTCTACTCAATCAAACCGATATCACTCCGTCATATGGAAGGGATAGATCCCATCTACATCACTCACATCCCTCCGCATAATTTGTTACATACCCGATGTCGCCTTTATGGTCCACCTGTTACGGGTGTTTGTGATACCAAAGTACATAACTCCTTATGTAGGGAAGTAGTGACTTGGTCTAAGGACTATTCATACCAATAGTCACATGAGAAAGTTTATGACACTCATATAACGATCCATGAAACTTTCTCATGGCGAATTGATTCGGTATATATTCTCTAATATATACCCATGTGTCAACTTGATATCATATATCCATGACTTGTGAGATCAAGTCATCAATTGACCTACATGCTAGTCTTTATGTATTAATATTGCCCTTGCATATTAATACTTGACTAGGAACATTTAGGAAAGTGTTCTCTCTGACCTCTCATAATCAATTACGCGATTGATGTCTTTGTAGATAAGAACCTACTTTTCTAGGGCATTATTATATTTAAATTAGGCAGCCACAAGCAAGATGTAAATATAATAACCAATCCTTTGCCTTTATAGAATATGATACAAAATGTTCCCTATTCAACCATCACATGATTGGTTCTAGGGCTTTAACTAACAATCTCCCACTAGCACTAGTACCCGATCACTATGATATCTAATACCTAGTGACCTAGTGTGACCATCATGCTTCCTCTGTGCCAAAGCCTTGGTCAATGGATCTGCGATGTTAGCTTACATCGGTACTCTGCATATCCTCACATCTCCTCTATCGATGATCTCTCGAATGAGATGGAGCGCCCTTGATGTGTTTGGTCCGATGTGATCGAGGTTCCTTAGCTGCAATAGCCCCATTGTTGTCACAATAGAGGTCTATTGGATCCGCAATGTTAGGAACTACCCCAAGTTCATCGATGAACTTGCGGAGCCAAACAACCTCCTTCGCATCGATCGCAATATACTGGCTGTTGTAGAATCAAGAATCTGTGTCCGCTTGAACTCTTCCACCACACCCACCATTCGTGCAAAACACGTCTCGATTGCGATCTATAGTCATCCTTGTCTGCTTGGAAGCTTGCATCACGTAACCCTTTACGCTTAGCTCCTCATTGCCTCCAAATATCGTGAAATATTCTTTCGTTCTTCGTAAGTACTTAAGAATATTTTTGATCGCTATCCAGCTGACTTTCACCGATCCGATCGTATCTACTCGCCATGCTCAAAGCATACGAGACGTCAGACGAGTACAAAGCATGGCGCATATGATAGACCCTATAGCGATGCATAAGGGATCTTATCCATGCGATCTCTCTCCTCCTTAGAAGAGGGACATTGAGTCTAAAGACTCACACCATGTGATAAAGGCGTAAACCCTTTCTTAGAATTTTGCATAGCAAAACGATCTAGCACTTTATCAATGTAATGTACTCGACTTAGGCCAAGTAATCTTCTAGATCTATCTCTATAGATCTTGATGCCTAGAATATAGGCAGCTTCACCTAAGTCCTTCATCGAGAAACAATTCCTAACCACATCTTCACAGATCGAGTGAGGGAATATCATTTCCGATGAGAAGTATGTCATCTACATACAAGACAAGAAATACAACTGTGTTCCCACTATTTCTCTTGTAGACACAAGGCTCATCTTCATTCTTGATGAAACCAAACTCTTTGATTGCATCATCGAATCGAAGATTCCAGCTTCGAGAGGCTTGCTTTAGTCCATAAATGGACCTTTGCAGTTTGCATACCTTTCCAGGATGCTTTAGATCTTCAAAACCCTCAGGTTGTGTCATGTACACATCCTCGAGTAGCTTTCCATTCAGAAAAGCGGTTTTGACATCCATCCGCCGGATCTCATAATCATGGTAGGTCGCAATAGCAAGTATGATCCGAATGGATTTAAGCATCGCAATCGGTGAAAAGGTTTCTTCATAGTCAATACCATGAATTTGTTTGAATCCTTTAGCCACCAATCTACCTTTATAGGTATGCTTATTACCATCCATGTCAGTCTTTACTTTAAAGACCCACTTACACCCAATGGGTTTTACCCCTTCAGGTGGATCAACTAAAGTCCATACTTGGTTAGTGTACATGGATTCCATTTCGGATCTCATGGCCTCTAGCCATTTCTCGGAATCTGGGCTCATCATAGCTTCTTTATAGGATGTAGGCTCCAAGATTGATAAGCAATACATCACCGCTTGTCAAGAGAAAAGAATATCTCTCGGGTTGACGGATCCTATTAGATCTACGAAGAGGTTGGTCTACTTGAACAGGTGTTTGTTCCACAACTCTTTGGGCAACAATTTCCTCATCCACAACACTTTGTGGTTCCTGTTCATTTTCCATCGAAGCCTTAGTGTTATCATCATCTTGAATTTCTTCAAGATGAATTTTACTCCCACTAGTATTTCTAGAAATAAATTCTCTTTCTAGAAAGACAAAGATTTCGCAACAAACACCTTGCCAAGTGTGGGATTGTAAAAGTAATATCCCTTAGTTTCCTTGGGATATCCTACAAAATAACACTTATCCGATTTGGGTCCTAGTTTATCCGAGACTTGACGCCTAACGTAAGCTTCACAACCCCAAATCTTTATAAAAGACATTTTGGGACTCTTCCCGTCCATATCGATATGGTGTCTTTCTACGGCTTTTGATGGAACGCGATTAAGTGTGAAAGCTAGTCTCTAGAGCTAAACCCCAAAAGGAAGTAGGTAGATCATCTGCTCATCATTGATCGTACCATATCTAATAGAGTACGATTTCTCCTCTCGGATACACCATTCCATTGTGGTGTTCCAGGGAGTGAGTTGGGATATTATCCCACACTCACCAGTGATCACGAAACTTGACTAAGGTATTCACCACCTCGATCCGATCAAGTAGTTTAATACGCTTACCAAGTTGGTTTTGTACTTCATTCTTGAATTCTTTGAACTTTTCAAAGGATTCTCGACTTATGTCTCATCAAATATAAGTAGCCAAATCTACTCATATCATCGCTGAAAGTAATAAAGTACTTATAGCCTCCTCTCGCCGACATTGAAAGGGCCACATACATCAAGATGTATGAGTCCTAACAAACTGCCGCTTCTCTCGCCATGTCCACTAAATGGAGTTTTAGTCATCTTTCCTAAAAGACAAGACTCGATACCTCATATGATTCAAAATCAAATGAGTACAATAATCCATCTTTATGGAGTTGGGAGTCGATACGTTTTCATTTATGTGACCTAGGCGATAAAGGCGAGATATGTTTGTTCAACTCATTCGATTTGAACCGTTTGGTATTTACGTTATAAATTGGGTTATCTAAATCTAGATCATAGAGACCATTCATAAGTGGTGCATTACAATAGAACATTTCATTTAAATAAATGGAACAACATTTGTCCTTTATTATAAAGAAAAGTTTTTCTTGTCTAAACAAGATACAGAGATTATGTTCTTTGTCAATGCAGTACATAAAAGCACTCCTCTAGTTCTAAGATAAGCCCTGGGCAAAGACAAAGAATATGTTCCATATGTTCCTACAAAGAAAGAACTTTTGCGCCATTGCCTACTGTAGGTCCACTTCGCCTTTGCCATTATTCTACTATTTCTCGATCCCTCGCACATTAGTACAAATGTGAGATGCACATCCAGATCTAATACCCATGTAGAAGAAATAGATAGATTAACCTCTATAACATGTATACCGAGGCGTAAGTCCCACTTCTCTTGTTCTTTACTTCCTCAAGGTAGACTTTCAGCCCGCTCCAAAGGTCCTCTCCGCAAGAATGGAAGCAGCCCCTTCCTTAGGTACTTTACCTTTACCCTTTGAAGTGGATGAATTGGCCTTGCCTTTGGCTTGGTCTTACCCTTGCCTTTGCGCTACCTTTGTCCTTCTTGACCATTAGTACATTACTAACTTTCTTCTTGAGATTTGGTTCAGCAGTTCTCAACATGCTGAGAATCTCAGGCAAAGGTTTATCAATTTCATTCATGTTATAATTCATGATGAATTGATTGTATGCTTCCGGCAACGATTGCAGGATAACATCAGTTGCCAATTCTTGGCTCAGTGGAAAACCTAGTCTTTCAAGGTTCTCAACGTACCCAATCATTTTGAGTACGTGAGTTCCTACAGGTGTTCCTTCTTGCATCTTGCATGCAAAAAGAGCCTTAGACACTTCAAAACGCTCGTGCCTAGCTTGTCCTTGATATAGTTGTTTCAAATGCTCAACCATATCATAGGCATCCATGTTCTCATGTTGCTTCTGAAGCTCAGAGTTCATGGTGGCAAGCATAAGACATGACACATCTAATGCGTCATCTTGATGCTTTTTATAAGCATCCTTTTCAGCACGAGTGGCCGCATGGGCGGGTGTTTCAGGGGTAGACTGCTCTAGGACATACAGTTTGCGTTCTTGCTTGAGGATAATCCTCAAGTTCCTATACCAGTCAAGAAAGTTTGCTCCATTGAGCTTGTCCTTCTCAAGGACAGATCGCAAGTTGAGGGGGTGTGTCGTGTTAGATGACATGGTGATCTACAACATTAAAATGCAAAGTTAAGTATCATACCTAAATCATTTAATTAGGCCTTTAATTAAATGAGGCTCCCACTAAATTCTCATAGCTACTACTTAGCTATAAATTTATATGGGATAAAGATCCACATCATAATTCGTCTTGAGTTAGCTTTGGCTAATCGCCCAAGACGTAGTATAATTAGGTAGGCAATCTTTTGCCAATTACATCTGATGTAACTCTTTAATAGCTTTGTTTAAGTTTTAGATTAGTTTAGTGTTTATTCCTAAACCAGCTTCCAGGATGTGGCGAGGCACAGGGGCCTTCTTGGATATCTGAGCAACGACCACTTCTAAGACAAAGTCCGATGTTCTAAATCACACAAAACTAATGTTAACACTTATGTTCAAAGCTAATATATGCCTCTACTTTCTTAACCAATTAAGAAAACACTTAATTAAGTCTTAACCAAGACTGATAGCGGGACATCACGATTGTCCACTCGCACCCCTCCAAGATAAAATGCATTGCTTTGCTTTGGCAAACCCAATAACAAATGATCGAGGAAGTAGTGAGTACCAACTTTGGTAGGCATATCGTTTAGACTTATTAAGAAATAAACATGTATCATATACATATTAGCATACATCACATATAAGCTAAACTATCATGCATCACATACATATTAAACTAACGTGTCATGGTTATGGCCCTTATTCTACAATCTTCTCAAGCCAATGAAAAGATTGATTGGTCAACCTAGGGATAGCATCTTCTCCTAAGTGCTTCCTTTTGGTTGTCTTGTGTGTTGACTTCCTCCTTGTAACCTCATCTTCCAATGGACCCTCCATCCTTGTTTTGTACATTACAAAAGGAGAAATACTCGAGTTACATTCGAGTCTAAAACTAATTTTACAACAAGAATATTAGGAGAAAGGCACGACACGCAGGCCGTATTAAGAATTACAACCCACAATCACAAACTTTTTGGGACTAGGCCATAACCATGCACCATGTCATTTTAACTTTTAAAAGACATTGGATATTTTATTATGTTTGAAAATTTGCTAATGCAATTATCAACTCATAATAAAATTTATCCTACTTCTATATCACATATAAAATAGAGAAAACCTATTTTATACGATCTTTCGCAAGTGGCTCTGATACCACTGTAGGGAATTCTATATGCCAAATGACATATGCTAAGAACGGAAAATAGGATCCTTCCAAGTGATCCATGCGAAAGCAAACTCAGTATAAAATAAATTTCTAAACCAAACCTATCTTATAGGAGAGGATTACCTTTGTTGCGTGCCCTTGTTAATCCCGCTTTTCCTTTCGGTTTGTTGATCTTTAGCACGCTTCAAGTGTCCGTGCCTCTATACGTATCCACACGAGCACGCTCTTGTCTCACAAAGGAAAACTAGAAGAGCTCTCCTTTACTTCTTGCTAGAGAAGTCCCTAAAGGAGAGGAAGAGAGGGAAAAGGAGAAAGGAAGAAGAAGACTCCTCTTCTTGCTAGCCTACACTCACAAACCCACACAACTAAAGCTTCCACCAAGCTCTCTCACAACCACAACACCAAAAACTCACTATGGCCGGCCACTCCATGGAGCCTTTTATAGGGTTGGAAAAACCCTTCCACCTCCTTCACATTCAATGCAATCCATTGCATTGAGACACACTCAAAAAGGATTTGGCTTCCTTGTTTGGCCGGCCACTTAAGGAGACAAAACCATTTTGTTTCCTTCCACCTTAACTAGCTTAGGTGGATGCTTAGGTGGCATGCTTATGTGGCATGCTTATGTGGCATTCTTATGTGGCATTCATGCATGTTGAATTAATCTTATTAATTCAATTAAGCTTATGTTATCATATTGAATTAATCTTATTAATTCAATTAAGCTTATGTTATCATATTGAATTAATCTTATTAAATCGATAAGGTAACATATTGAATTAATCTCATTAAATCAATTAGCTAAAATTCTCATTAAGCTTAAAGTCCAAAAACCATTTTGTACTTAAGCTTATTCCCATATTATTCTAGTCAAACTAGAATACTCTAATTCCTCTAATTATCATGCTCTTTGTGTGTGACCCTATAGGCTCTCATAACGTTGGCAGTGGATCTAAACTCTTTTAGATACACAAGCAATGAGCGGCATCTAGCAATACATCATTGCTACCCAAGTTACGAGATAAGTCAAGATCCGACTAACCTTTCCGTGACTACTATAATATATGATCGTCCTTCTATCCTTGATATCGATTGATCAATGAGGCATAGACCGTGTCATCCTCGATCAATCTATGTGTTTCTTGATCCCTGAGTAAACTAACTCAAACAAATGAGCTCAATATCTCATATTGACTCATTCGAGCATGGCCATGCGTTTTAGTAGTTCTACTCAATCAAGGGCCCCACCGATATCACTCCGGCTCATATGGAAGGGATAGATCCCATCTACATCACTCACATCCCTCCGCATAATTTGTTACATACCCAAGAATCGCTTTATGGTCCACCCTGTTACGTGACGTTTGACGATACCAAAGTACATAACTCCTTATGTAGGGAACCGTAGTGACTTCAGGTCTAAGGACTATTCATACCAATAGTCACATGAGAAAGTTTATGACACTCATATAACGATCCATGAAACTTTCTCATGGCGGGTCAGTTCAGTATATATTCTCTAATATATACCCATGTGTCAACTTGATATCATATATCCATGACTTGTGAGATCAAGTCATCAATTGACCTACACGCTAGTCTTTATGTATTAATATTGCCCTTGCATATTAATACTCGACTAGAACATTTAGGAAAGTGTTCTCTACCTCTCATAATCAATTCTGCCAATTGATGTGCTGTAGATAAGAACCTACTTTTCTAGGGCATTATTATATTTAAATTAGCTGGCACAAGCAAGATGTAAATATAATAACCAATCCTTTGCCTTTATAGAATATGATACAAAATGTTCCCTATTCAACCATCACATGATTGGTTCTAGGGCTTTAACTAACAGTGGGGCCAGACAGGAAAGATTGGAGCAAAAGGTTGGAGGACGCTTTGTGGGCCTACAGGACTGCCTATAAGACTCCCATAGGCATGTCCCCTTACAGATTGGTTTATGGCAAAGCATGTCACCTGCCAGTGGAGATTGAGGACAGGGCTTTTTGGGCAGTGAAAGCTTGCAACATGGAGGCTTACAGAGCTGGGAGAGAGAGGAAACTCCAACTTCAGGAACTTGAAGAGATACGGTTAGAAGCATATGAGAACTCCCGCATTTACAAAGAGAAGACCAAAAATTTTCATGACAAGAGGCTTGTGAGGAAGGAGTTCCATATTGGCGAAAAAGTTTTATTGTACCAGTCTCGTCTCAAGTTAATCGGAGGTAAGTTGAGATCCAGGTGGGGCGGTCCTTTTTGTGTGACTAATGTGTTTCCCTATGGTGTTGTAGAGGTGCAGGAACCTTCTTCAGGGAACATTTTCAGAGTGAATGGACACCGTCTCAAGATATTTCACGAAGGGGCGAGAGAAACTATAGTAGAGGAAGTGGACCTTGAGGATGCTTCTTCCCCGGCATAAAAGGGGAGTGTGTTCTTTTATTTACTGCGTTTGTTTCCTTCCTTTCATGTTCGGAATAATCTGTGTTAGTTGTTTGTTTATCTGCCTGTTTGCCTCGGTTGTTTAGTTGTTTTCGTTGTGTCAAATAATATTCCCTATGCATGCTTTAGTATCATTTTAGAGGTGGTAAAAATTAGTTAAGTTTGATCATCAGATTGTGGATTTTTGTGTATGATAGGAGACTTCATTTGCATGCAGTCACTTGTTATGATGGTGAACTTTTTATTGATAGACTAAGCTTGATTTTGATTCACCTAGTGAGGTTGCAAGCCATTTTTATCATCTACCCACTTTTGTGTGATAACACATGTGATTCTTGTTACTCTAGAACTTGCTTTGAGTCTTTTCAAAACTGCAGTAACATTTACTTGCATGAATATGATGAAGGATTTCATTCTTGACTCTTTTTTCTGACTTGGTTTGCTTGTCTAATCCACGTGATACTTACTTATTCCATGTCTTGTCATATCTCTTCATTTGCTATTCATTGTCTTTGTATCTGTGTGGATTATCTTTTTCATATCTATTACTTTCCATGTTGGAGGAATAGTTTGATGAGTTGTATTGTCCGAGACGGACAAAATTTTAAGTGTGGGGGAGGAGCTATATTATTTTTGTTGGAAATATGATATGGAAGATATAGTTTTCAGAGGTCATTGGTTCTGAGATATATTTGTCTGTGATTAATACTTGAGTTTCTGAAAAAAAAAAAGGAAAAAAGAAAATAATGGCGCCATTGATGTTTCTTTTGAAAAAAAAATGGAATTGTAAAAAAAGAAAATAATGTGCAATTGTAATGCAGACAAATGGAATTGTAATGTGTTGGATAGAGCCATTTGATCCTGTATCCAATTCTAAAGTTTCCAATTGTCCTGGCCTCTTCCCATATTGTTGATTACTGAGTATTTCACAGAGCAACTCATCAGGTTTATTTCTCCAATTCTTCTCTTGTTCCCTATTCATTTGTACCTTTATCTTGTACTACTCTTTGCATACTTTATCTACCATCTACTTTTGATCTTATTCTGATTCATGATAAATCCTTTTGATTCATGTATGAGATGTATTGATAGCAGTAGAGAAGTAGATGATAAGCAAGCATATGGTAGTACAAAATTGCATGTTGTTTTGAGGGCGCCCCACTCCTATGTTATTATGTGAGCATCAGTGCATTTATCCATTTTGGGAGGTTTTGTATCAGGCTTAGTCTATTTGATTTTACTGTAAATCATCATACATGTTGACTGTTGTAGGAGTCGGATCTTTTGAATACCCTAGATCCTGATGAATTTGGTGATCCTAAGTAACTTATTTTTTCTGTCTCTGAATTATTGATCTAGGTATTGCTAGGGGAATGAGTTAGGGTGTTAGTGTTTCTTTATTTTCATTATTGCACGGGACGCGCAAAAATAAGTGTGGGGGAATTGATAACTGCCATTTTGTGGTATTATTTTGGTCCTTAATATCACTGTTTTTATCCTCTCGAGTGATTTATTATTGATTATTTACATGTTTTATGAGTTGGATATATTTTTGGACCTTATTGTAAATTCTCCAATTTTTGGACTCATATGCAAACTTTATCTTTGTTTGTAGGAGATCGAGATGAGACAACTGGACTAGACTCAAAGTGGATCAGTATGGCTTCATCTGGGGTCATAATGGACATTTCAAAAGGATTTAATCTGAGCCCTTCATCCAGATCAGAAGGCAAATTAAATCAAGGGTTCAGATCTGAGCATTATGGACCGTCCGAGGAAAGTAATTGATTTTGAGCCATCCATCTGGATCTGGAGCAATCCGGGCCGTATATTAAGATCTACACGTCTTGGCCGTTCATCCGGACCGTTGGATCGTGATTATACCTTCAGACGGATCAGATCCGTCCATTTCAAATCAGACTGATTTCAGCCGTTGGATGGAGCAGCCTAATTAAGCAATTGATATATCCATTAAACCCTAGCTTGTTTGGATGGCTGGGATTAGATGAAGCTCGGATCGGACGGCTGGTGTTTTTCAGTTAATAACTTACCTACCCAAATCGGCAGAGCAGAATCGCGCAATCCCTTCGAGCGAGCGGCCATTAGGTTCGTTGGGAGATGACCCGAGTCAGTCCTATACTGCATTAGTGTAGTTAGGGGGTTCGGTAAATAATTTGGGAACGGTATTACGACAATTCATTAACCGCTCTATCATTGAGCTCCTGAAACAATTATATCAAGGGAAAGCTAGGAACGAGCGGTTTGAGGTGTCTAAGGCTCTATTTTCATGCAAGATGCAAGAAGGAACTCCTATAGGAACTCACGTACTCAAGATGATTGGGTATGTAGAGAACCTTGAGATACTAGAATTTCCACTGGGCCAAGAATTGACTACTGACCTTATCCTGTAATCATTGTCTGAAGGGTATAGTCAATTTGTCATGAACTATAACATGAACGAAATTGACAAGCCTCTGCCTGAGATGCTCAGCATGTTGAGAACTGCTGAACCTAATCTCAAGAAAACCAAGACTAGTAACGTACTGATGGTTAAAAAGGGCAAAGGCAAGGGTAAGACCCAAGCCAAAGGCACAACCAACTCTACTACATCAAAGGCTAAAGGCGAGGGGTCTAAGGAAGAGGACTGCTTCCACTATGGTGAGACCGGGCATTGGAAGAGGAACTACAAGTTATATATAAAGAAAGTTAAGAAAAAGAGAAGTGAGATTTCTGCCTCAGTTATCTATGTTATAGAAGTTAATTTATCTATATCTTCTTCATGAGTATTAGATACCAGTTGTGCATCATACAATTGTTGTCACGCCCCGAGAGTATGCCGTGCCGAAAAGCAAACGGATGACATCTCCCCTGTACATGGCAACATCTCGTGTTAATACAAGGCTCATAGGCCATAACAACAACAACATATATATATGTAAACAAACCACAGCGGAAACTAACCACAATCATCATAACAAACTACACAGCGGAAACATAAAACAACCACATCACAACTACATACAATGCATACCGATATGACTGACACATTGCAACAAAATGGAACATCGACAAAATCTGAATCCACAAGTCCACAACACAGTACATCACGAAAACTCCAAATACATTACACCCATACGGAAAGACCAAAACGACCACCAGAGTCTTGGAGGTGAGATGAGATGTCAGTCAGCGGTGCTCCAAGCCGTCACGAAGACTTCTACTTGTTACTTGGGCGACAGAAAAACCCAGGGTCTGTGGTGGTGAGTATAACTCAGCAGATAATAGGAAAAACATATATATATCAAATATCACATGTAATTCAATAGCATAACCTAAAGGTACAATAAGTATACCAGCACAATATAAATACATGCATATACCGTCTAACCAAATAAACAATACATAACACAGACATACCTAAAAGTCTGCTACGCTACTCTGATCCAACCTGAGCATATATCCAACATATATAACAGGAAAAGTATTACTAACTCACAACATACTCATGATACAGGTCAAGGTATCTAATGGTCTGTCCAACTAATATACAAGTATCCGACACAACCGTATAACAGATGCAAGAAGCATACATGAATATGATGTACAATCAAATGCAACATCACAATAAGCATATATATATAGACTGCATCTATATATATATTAATCACAACCATCCATATATATATATACATGCATATATGTATATATATATGGTAATATGCAAAGCGCCATAAGATACGGCAATGCAGCATGCATGGTCATGTCTGTGCACCCCTACTCGCTACCACGACCCCAGTGTGGCCTAGGTGGCACGACATGACAATTATTCCAAATCAACACCAACCACTACTCTAGAGTGGCTGAGTGGGCAGTATGATCAAGTAGCATATGAGCGTAAAGTGCTCGCTACACAACAGGGGTCCCTGCTACTGGCCCCTCCGACTAACACTACCTATGAGTGGTCGAGTGCCTCGCACCCAGGACAACTGCACG
Organism: Wurfbainia villosa; assembly: GCA_025175895.1. Lineage (NCBI taxonomy): Eukaryota > Viridiplantae > Streptophyta > Magnoliopsida > Zingiberales > Zingiberaceae > Wurfbainia > Wurfbainia villosa. The sequence continues at coordinate 81,329,257 of CM046001.1, read as the reverse complement.
CAACTCCAACTACCACCGTCTATAGTAGTAGAGTGCGGCACAACAAATGCTCTGCCCTCACACCAGTTACTCCTCGGGGAGTAATCTAGGAGGCAGGATGACTGACGACTCTCTCAACCCCAAGAGAGACTATGTCGTCAGAATGCATGCAAATGATGTGAATGTACTGTCACATGTACAGACATCTACCACAGACTCTCTGTTCACAGAGAGTCATACCCATGTGATCAATACACTCTCTATCCTGTAGAGAGTCGTACTCAACTGATCGACAGACTCTCTATCCTGTAGAGAGTCGTACTCAACTGATCGACGCACTCTCTATCCTATAGAGAGTCATACTCAACCAATCATATCAAGCTAGGACCACCGGTCCGTAGCGACACACTAATCACCCTTCATTTAACCAATACACAACACATGGTTGGTAATAAATATGCAACATATGGATATTGGAATAAATCCTACATTTTAGGCATTACCTACCCACGGATGAACTTTTACCTAATTTACAAATCAGGTTATCATCCGTACTCCAAACATCTACACCCTTCTAAATATTTATAGATCTACTTACATCACATTTGTAACTCCTAAATCATGATAAAGGAAAATGTGATATCAACCTTTGAGCAAATATAGCCAACGACAAGTATCAAGCATAAGATAAATAAGAGCAGGGTCAAGAAAATATGAACACCTAACATGCTCATATCTATGACTAAATCTGAATGCAATTACATCTACCTGACCAGGGTAGGAAATTACCCACCTGCTTTAAGGCTCAAAATAAATATCTTCACGCCCCTGAATGTCTCGAATCAGAACCTTGCACACAAAACATACATGACTAAGTTCTATCATTTCCCAATAATCGAATCATATCGATTCATTAACCCATTAACAGGTCCATCACTCCACTAACAAATGGATTATGATCTAGCTCCCTTACCTAATCATTCATTAACATAAATCTATATCCTGAACCTTACAAATATAACTGCTTCTTCCATTAGTTACTAACCAGCAACCCCAATAGTAGCCTAGTTAAACAAGTTCTTCAATAGGGTAATACCATTTACTTTCTTACCCCCATATACATGTACCAAAATCAAAGAAACCGACTCCATATCGGATTAGATACATAAAGTAATCACATACCACCATTTCCTCAATCTATACTCACAATAGTTCCATAGCCGAAACTTACCACTGACCACCACCCAGCTTGTTCACTTGATGGAACCCGCGATTCAACCAATAACATCACAACCAGGAGCTACATAAGACACAGACATCGTAACAACACAACAAAAGATCACTAGCTTGAAAAGTGATGGTAATCTAAATCCAGAATCACAGTAGAATACTCCAGAATGCAGAATAGAAATCTAAAAGAACCTATAGGTTAATTCAGACCTTACCAGGAACTCGAAATGCACAGAACCAACCCAAACTTTAGTCTACAGCTCACTCATAGAATAGAAAACTTTAACACATCCGACCCACAAGCATTTACAACCCATAAAATACATTAACAACATATAAAGAGGAGAGTGTAGGTCGAGCTTACCAACTCTTGGGATCCACTGGCAATATCCTCTTCTCATCCCCTGTTCACCAGACAATCCAAGGCTCAAGATCGTTGTCCATAATCACAACCCCAATTCAACAAAGGAGAAACCACAGCAACCCTAAAATCTCGTCCAAGCTCAGGAAAGGAGCAGTTGTTACCTTGCTCGGCAGAACGTCACAATTTTTTATCAGAATGCGGTGTCATCGCTGCCGCTTGCCGTGAGGAAGGGAAGAGCGCTCATCCGCAGAGATCATCGAGGATGGTCCAGCCACCGTCGTCGCTCTCCAAGCTCCTAGTGAAAGCACTCTCTTCTCGTGAAGGCACGCGCCGAAATCCCGTGCAAGGAAGCCACGATCGACTGTCTTCCAACGAGACGAGACTCCACCACGAGTGTGTCGACAGTCGTGGGTTCTGAGAAGGAAAGAGGGGAAGATGAGAAGCTCTCTCTCGTGCGATGGGAAGAAGAATCCGGGAAGGGAACGGATCATCGTGGAGGAGTGGAAGAAAAGGAATCGAGATTTGGAACCGATCACGAGAGAAAACGGCGAAGAGTAAAGGGATAGGTTTAAAATGGGTCGGCGTCTTTAAATGGGACGGATCCATTTAACAACAATAAATCCTTAACCATAGTTTAATTAATTGATAGGATCACCTCTCTAATTAGCGAATAATAGAGATCTTAACCTGCCCCAAATTTATTTGTGGTATTTTACATTCTCCCCCACTTAATAAAATTTGGTCCCCAAATTTTGTACTAAAATGCGATAATACATTCAAGAAATTTCTTGAACTATTACTTACCTCCAGTGAGAAGATGAGGATATCAAGCTCGGATAGTATCTTCCATCTCCCATGTAGCCTCTTCATCCGGTATGATGCTGTCATCCAACCTTTATGAGTTGGATGGTTTTGTCCCACAACTGTCGCTCCTTGCGACCCAGGATCCACTCTGGAATCTCCTCGTAAATCGCATTAGGCTGAAGTGGAATTGCTACCTCCTTCAAAACATGATCAACATGCAACACGTATTTCCTCAGCATAGAAACAAAAAATACGTTGTGAATACCCGCCAGTGTAGGAGGTAAAGCCAACCAGTAAGCTACACCTCCCATCCATGCTAATATCTCAAATGGGCCAATATAGCGTGGAACTAATTTCCCTTTTAGCCCAAATCATTTCACCTCTTTTGTAGGTGAAACACGCAGAAATACTTGTTCCCCAACTGAGAACTCCAAAGGCTTTCGCCTCCAATCTGCGTAACTCTTTTGTCGACCCTGTACCTCTAATAACCATCATCTGATGACGCGCACCAACTCTGCATCATGTTGGATACTCTATGCCCCTCAATAGCTGTCATTCCCCGACTTCCTCCCACAACACAGGAGATCTACAGGGTCTACCGTATTGGGCCTCAGAAGAAGTCATCTGAATGGATAAGGGATAATTATTCTTATAGTCAAATTCCACTAAAGGAATGTAATTCTCCCAACTACCTCCATAATCCATGACACCAAATCTTAATAGATCCCCCAGAGTCTAAATGGTACACTCCGACTGTCTGTCTGTCTACGGATGAAATGTTATACTGAGCCGAAACTCTGTTCTCATAGCTTGCTGCTGACTCTGCCAACATCGCGAGGTAAATTGCGGGTCTCTATCAGATATGATACTTAAAGGCACTCCATGAAATTTGATAATCTTCGGCAGTACAACTCTATAGACGATCCAATGAGTCCGTTCCACGAATAGGCATAAAGTGAGCTGATTTGGTTAGTCGATCCATGATCACCCAAATCGCATCATGTCCTTTACGAGTTCTAGGCAATCCCGTAACGACACCAATAGTGATATGCTCCCACTTCCATTCTGGAATCAGAATTTCCTAGAGCAATCCAATGAGTTTCTGATCTTCATCTTTCACCTACTGGCATACTAAATATCGAGCAGCAAAATCTACTATATCTCTCTTTATACTATTCTACCAGTATAAACATTTCAAATCTCGGTACATCCCAGTACTACCAAGATGTATAGCAAATCTCAAATAAGGTGCCTCTGGTAGCAACACTTTCTCAAGTGGATGTGTGTCCGGAACACATATCCATATTAGAGACGGAAAATTATCTTCTCACAAGAGAAGTCTATCTACCGTCCAAAATCCACTCCACCATACACTCTATAAGTGCATGGGAGACTATAGTGCCCAATCTCACTTATTGCAACTGTTCGTGTTCCAACAACTCTATAGTAGCTACCCGGTAGCTAGCCAAAATCCCATGAGCATTCCTGCTCCATACATCTACAAATCAAGATAATGACCACTAAAGTCATGTCATGTATATGACAGCTTGTCTCGCAGTTCCACAATTGTCGTAAGCTCGAGATACGCCTCATTCAACTGCATCGGGATCACTCCGTTCCATGGAATGATCCATCCGTGTACAACCTCCTTTTATCCACTCCGGAAGGATTAACTAATACTTGTGTAAAAGTTAACCGCCGTCTAGGTCTTGTAACTGGTTTTACCAGCTTCCGACTAATTGATTTCCATCATCACCTTTGTCAAACAAGTCTGTGGTATAGTAATGCTAAAATATTCTATCCACATCTACAGTAATAAGCAAATCATACAAGGCAAACCACCATCTACGGTGGTCGAGTGCGCAACTCCAACTACCACAATCAATAGTGCCCAAGTTACGCAACTCCAACAACCACAACCTAATTCAATCGTGTCTCGAGTACACAATTTCTCAAATCCCTGGATGACTAAATCGTTTAATAGTCTAACAACATAATCAAAACTCATAAAATTCATACCAAGTATGAAATTGTCGTCTTTACACACCTGCATCCTCTTTACTTTACACTGATGATATATCAATCATCACAACGATAATGATAATTGTATGTCATCATGTCACTACAATATCAACGCTTCAGTTGTAAACCAACCCTAGAGTATACACAGGTGTCCTTTGCTGATCTACACAGATCATCTATCCACAACGAAGGATATTCACTTTCAACAACTATCGCATTCCATCATCGATAATCGATGCATAGTCTCAAAGGTCCATCTCTCTTTCAACAAAGAGTTCCGGGTCTTCTCAAGGAGAAATACTGGGACAGATAAATATCACATCCAACATCTCCTATAATCACAACTATGTTCTTCCAATTTCTATAGTGTTTAGCAACACTGATACCAACAAAATTATCATTCATATGATGTATTCATTATCGACACTATCTTCGAAATCACTCCGATCGCCTACTCCACTTGCCTATGCAGCGGTAAGCCTAGGAGTTCATCCAAAACTACATCCGAATACTCTCAGATTATACGCACATCCGAGAGACATATCATATCATGGTTCCAACAATTTAACCATCCGTAAGGATATGTCTACAGTAAAGGTATGTCTATCAGAGTCTAAGGGCATCCCTTGACTTCTTAATTATTGATCCCCATCTCACCTGACGGTAGAGATACTACCGACCCACAAGTCGATGTAAAGGACACTTCTAATCCAAACTAAAAATGTTCTAGACAAGGATACCTGTAAACTATAAGTATCCCTCAACATATTAACCTAGAGGGTAAACTAGAGTAATACCCTGAATGATCAATTATCTGTCGATCCGATCCAAAGGCTCCACACAGGTCTCGGCCTTTCTCCGAAGAGAAAAAGATCAGATCCAACAGTCCATGACAAAGCGGTCACATTTCTGTGACAAATGCCTCGGGGATTTTTTTATTCCTAGATCATCTGATCCCATCACTAAATCCTACGAGCTGCAACTGTAGAATACAAAATAGATACGACAATCGTCGTATACTCTCTCCTCTGTACAAAGCCAATCCACATCTAGGGGTAACTGTTGTTGTTGTCTGTATGAGTCTTCTACGATGTCTTCTATTGATACTGCTGAATAAATCACTTCCCTTGAAGAGAAGTATCACGGAACTCCAACCACACCTGAGGTAGTAGGTCACTGCGAATGAGATAACCCAATTTTCTGTGTTGATCTTATAGGGAGGCCGCATCGGAGGCTCATTGGCTCCCATGTCCCCGGATTAAAATTTTCACTAATGAAAGAATTAATCCGGATGGGATGAGCTTTCTTAGCACAACCTATTCGTCGTCGTGCTAACAACTTGAGTGGTTGCTTGAACAAACTAGTTGTTCAAGCAACACAACTCTTCTAGTTGGTTAGCCGCGGAAGAGACGACGGATGGATCGCCGGTTTTTGTGTTTGTCTTCGGGGTCCATGATTATACAATATATATTCATACACACACATGCATAATCAAAACAAATAAGAACATGCTCATATCTGTACATAAAGTTAAAATAACTTTATGCCTCACGATCTTCTACCGTATGTCCTATCCTTCTCGTGGGCGACGTGTGGACGAAGTTCCTCCACGAGTAGAAGCCTTCTAGATCGCTTTCTTCTCTACCTTGTCCGCTGCGAACAAAGAGAAGAACTCACAAATACCTTTCCTATCTAGAACCGGCCACCAAATTAGGGAATTTGGTGCAACCGCCGGCCAAGGAGCAATGGATGATGCGCCGGCCAACTTCAAGAAGTGTTGCCGCCGACCACTTTGCAGAATAGGGAGGAGGAAGAGAACCGGCCACCAATGGGAGGAGAACCGCCGGCCAAGGAAGAAGGGGGAAGCTTCTAGGATGGGCGCCGGCCAAGGAATTATCAATGGATGTGGGCGCCGGCAATCAACAAGATGGAAGAGGTTGCCGCCCACTTTGCTCCAAAACCCTAGCCGCCCAAAAACCCTAGCCGCCCAAAACCCTAACTCAATTCTTTTATTCAATCTTGCCGCCCAAAACCCTAACTCCAATTCTTTTATTCAATCTTGCCGCCCAACCCTAAGCATCTATTTATAGAATAGGGCTTAAGCCTCCTTTAATCTCCACCGTCGGATCTAGGGATTTAATCTCCACCGTCGGATCTAGGGTTTTATCCCAACCGTCGGATCTAGGGTTTAATCCCAACCATCGGATCTAGGATTTCATCCCAACCGTCGGATCTAAGGTTTCATCCCAACCGTCGGATCTAGGGTTTTATCCCAACCGTCGGATCTAAGGATTTAATCCCAACTGTCGATTCTAGGATTTCATCCTAACCATCGGATCTAGGGATTCAATCCCAACCGTTGGTTCTAGGGTTTCATCCAACCATCGGATCTAGGGATTTAATCCCAACCATTGGTTCTAGGTTTTGTTTTACATTCTTGGATCTAGACTTCACAAGGATTATATTAGGCTATGATAGGGACCATAAGGAGGAGTTGGGTCTTGGCCACCCGATGGATCGGAACCACACAAACTTGATCCATCAATGATGTTCCATTCCACTAGAGGATCATCATTGAACTACCTCACCAACCCTCATAAATCAATATGGGCTCCATATATTATTTGTACATTAATCTCCTGTTTAAGATATCGAATGTCCGTCCAATTAATTGATTTATCGACCATCAATTAATTAACATCTAATTCCTCGAGTAGTACCACTCAACCTTATCATCATGTTGACTAAGTCAACCAGCTGGGTTTACATGATGAACCTTATGAGCTCCTCAAGGGGACATCATCAACCTAATATATAGGACACGGTTTCCTCCTATAATCAACGACACACCATGTAAATAATATTATTTCCCAACTTACCGGGCATATTGATTTAATCCATCTAAATCTCACCCACTAGTAAATCAAAGAAATAAACACTAAGTACATGTGCCCGTTATTATATCGGGATTAACAGCATGTACAACATAATATCCGAGGTCCGATTCAATTATGTAGTCAATACTAAATTGAATCACCTCTATGTCGGTCCTACTCAATACACCTAAGTGTACTAGTGTAACTCTATGTTCAAGATAAAACAATACCAAGCTACACTACAACTATGCCAATGGTTTATCCAAAACCATCTTGGTTGTGAGCCTTTACTTATATTTTACAAGGTACTGATAACATGATCTTCTGTGCCACACCAAGCACCATGTTATCTACAATGTAAAATATTAGACAATATGCATACATATATAATGAATATATAAAATGCAAATAATGATCATGTGATTCTTATTTCAAAATAAAATGTTCATACAAAAAGAGCTAGGCTTTCAGTATACATTCCAACAATCTCCCACTTATACTAAAAGACTATGCCGTCATCACTCTGCCATACATCTGATCCCCATGTCCTCCACATGCCTATCAAACGCTTTCGCTGGAAGGGCCTTAGTGAATGGATCCGCCAGGTTATCCTCTGATGCAATCTTGGCGACAGCAACTTCTCCTCGCTTTACGATCTCTCGTATGAGGTGGTACTTGCGCTCTATGTGTTTACTCGCCTTATGGGCTCGTGGTTCCTTTGAGTTTTCAACTGCACCACTATTATCACAATAAATTGTGATAGTTCTGGGCAAACCAGGAATCACATCCAAGTCCATCAAGAAGTTCCTGAGCCATACAGCTTCCTTGGCTGCCTCAGAGGCTGCCACATACTTAGCTTCCATGGTAGAGTCCGCCACGCATTTCTGCTTGACACTCCTCCATACTATGGCTCCACCTCCAAAAGTAAACACAAACCCCGAGGTAGACTTACTCTTGTCCCTATCTGATTGGAAATCCGAATCCGTGTAACCCACAGGGACTAATTGATCTGCCCGGTAAACCAGCATATAATCCCTAGTCCTTCTCAAGTACTTCAATATATGTTTTATCGCAGTCCAATGTCCCTGTCCAGGATTACTCTGATATCTGCTAACCATGCCCATGGCAAAGCAGATATCCGGTCTCGTACAAAGCATAGCATACATAAGGCTTCCTACTGCCGAAGCATAAGGAACCGCCTTCATATCCTCTATCTCCTTTGATGTTTTGGGACACATCTCTTTAGATAAAGGAACTCCATGCCTAAAAGGTAGAAAACCTTTCTTGGAGTTCTGCATGCTAAAACGAGCAAGGATAGTGTCAATGTATGAAGCTTGAGACAAGCACAACATCCTTTTCTTGCGATCCCTTATAACTTTGATCCCAAGGATGTGTCCCACTTCTCCCAAGTCCTTCATATCAAACTGTTTGGACAACCATACCCTTACATCTGATAACACTTTGATATTGTTGCCAACTAACAAAATGTCATCTACGTATAGTACAAGAAACACCACTACGTTTCCGTCACATCTCTTGTATACACTAGGCTCATCTGGACTTTGAATAAATCCATATGACTGGATTACCTTATCAAAGCGGATGTTCCAAGATCTAGAAGCTTGCTTCAATCCATAAATGGACCGATTAAGCTTACATACAAGATGCTCTTTGCCTTTAGCAATGAATCCCTCTGGTTGCCACATATAGATGTTTTCCTCAAGACTTCCGTTAAGGAAAGCCGTCTTGACATCCATCTGTCAAATCTCATAATCCATATGAGCAGCTATAGATAAGAGAATCCGGATAGACTTAAGCATAGCTACCGGTGAAAAGGTCTCCTCATAATCGATACCCTCTTTCTGAGTATACCCTTGTTAGTTATAGCCCTAGAACCAAACATGTGATGGTTGAATAGGGAACATTTTGTATCATATTCTATAAAGGCAAAGGATTGGTTATTATATTTACATCTTGCTTGTGCCAGCTAAATTAAATATAATAATGCCCTAGCAAAGTAGGTTCTTATCTACAGCACATCAATTGGCAGAATTGATTATGAGAGGCTGTAGAGAACACTTTCCTAAATGTTCCTAGTCAAGTATTAATATGCAAGGGCAATATTAATACATAAAGACTAGCATGTAGGTCAATTGATGACTTAATCTCATAAGTCATGGATATATGATATCAAGTTGACACATGGGTATATATTAGAGAATATATACTGAACTGATCCGCCATGAGAAAGTTTCATGGATCGTCATATGAGTGTCATAAACTTTCTCATGTGACTATTGGTATGAATAGTCCTCAAACCTGAAGTCACTACGGTTCCCTACATAAGGAGTTATGTACTTTGGTATCGTTAAACGTCACCCGTAACAGGGTGGACCATAAAGGCGATTACTGGGTATATAACAAATTATGCGGAGGGATGTGAGTGATGTAGATGGGATCTATCCCTCCCATATGACGGGAGTGATATCTGTGGGCCCCTTGATTGAGTGGAACTACTAAAATGCATGGCCATGCTCGAATGAGTCAATATGAGATATTGAGCTCATTTGGTTGAGTTAGTTTACTCAGGGATCAAGAAACACATAGATTGATCGAGGATGACACGGTCTATGCCTCATTGGTCAATCTGATATCAAGGATAGAAGGACACGGTCATACATTATAGTAGTCACGGAAAGGTTAGTCGGATCTTGACTTATCTCGTAACTTGGGTAGCAATGATGTATTGCTAGATGCCGCTCATTGCTTGTGTATCTAAAAGAGTTTAGATCCACTGCCAACGTTATGAGAGCCTATAGGGTCACACACAAAGAGCATGATGATTAGAAGAATTAGTGCATTCTAGTTTGACTAGAATAATTTGGGAATAAGCTTAAGTACAAAATGGTTTTTGGACTTTAAGCTTAATGAGAATTTTAGCTTATTGATTTAATGAGATTAATTCAATATGCTAAGCTTAATTGATTTAATAAGATTAATTCAATATGTTACCTTATTGATTTAATGAGATTAATTCAATATGATAACATAAGCTTATTGAATTAATAAGATTAATTCAACATCCATGAATGCCACATAAGCATGCCACCTAAGCATGCCACATAAGCATGCCACCTAAGCTTGATGAGTTGGAAGGAGACAAAGGGTTTTGACCCTTGATTTCTCCACATGTGGCCGGCCAAAACAAGGAGGATAACTCCTTGTTTAATTATCTTTCAATGCCATTGATTGCATTGAATGTGATAGGAGATGAAAGGTTTTTCAAATCCTATAAAACACCCCATGGGGTGGCCGGCCAAAGGAGTTGAGTAAGAGCTTAAGGCTTGGTGAGAGCTTGGTGGGAGAGGCTTTTGTTGTGTGGTTTTGTGAGTGTAAGCTAGCAAGAAGAGTAGTCTTCTTCTTCCTTTCTCTTCTTCCCTACCTTCCTCTCCTTTAGAGACTTCTCTAGCAAGAAGTAAAGGAGAGATCTTCTAGTTTTCTTTTGTGAGACAAGAGCTTGCTCGTGTGGATACATATAGAGGCACGGACATTTGAACGTGCTAAAAGATCCAACACATCCAAGGAAAAGCGGGATTGCAAAGGGCACGCAACAAAGGTAGAACTCTCCTATAAGATAGGTTTTCTTTTGAGAAATTTATTTTGTACGAGTTTTTCTTTCGCAAGGATCACTTGGAAGGGATCCTAATTTTTCCGTTGCGCATATGCTATTTTGCATAAAGAGATCCCAACAAAGGGTATCGAGCCACTTATAAAGATCGTATAAAAATAGGTTTTCTCTTTATATGATATAGTATTAGGATAAATTTTATTATGAGTTAATAATTGCATTAGCCATTTATCAAACATAATAAACTATACGATGTATTTTAAAATTTAAAAATGACATGGTGTATGGTTATGGCCTAGTCCCAAAAAGTTTGTGAATGTGTGTTGTAATTTTAATACTACGAGTCGTGCCTTTCTCCTAAAAATCTTGTTGTAAAATTAGTTTTAGACTAATGTAACTGAGTATTTCTCCTTTGTAATATACACAACAAAGATGGAGGGTCCATTGGAAGATGATGTTACCAGGAGGAAGTCAACAACACAAGACAACCAAAAGGACGCACTGGGGCGCAGATGCTCTCCGTAGGTTGACAATCAATCTTCTCATTGGCTTGAGAAGATTGTAGAATAAGGGCCATAACCATGACACGCTTAGTATGCTAATATGTATGTGATGCATGTTAATTTAGCTTATATGTGATGTATGCTAATATGTATGTGATGCATGTTTAAGTTTATTTCTTAATAAGTCTAAACGATATGCCTACCAAAGTTTGGTACTCACTACTTCCTCGATCATTTGTTATTGGGTTTGCCAAAGCAAAGCAATGCATTTTATCTTGGAAGAGTGCGAGTGGACAATCGTGATGTGCCGCTATCAAACTTGGTTAAGACTTAATTAAGAAAGTAGAGGCATATATTAGCTTTGAACATAAGTTTTAAAAATTAGTTTTGTGTGATTTCCGAACATCAGCTTTGTCTTAGAAGTGGTTGTTGCTCCGATATCAAAGAAGGCCTCTGTGCCTCGCCCACGACTGAAGCTGGTTTAGGAATAAGCACTAAACTAATCTAAACTTAACCAAAGCTATTAAAGAGTTACATCAGATGTAATTGGCAAAAGATTGCCTACCTAATCATACTACATCTTGGGCGATTAGCCAAAGCTAACTCAAGACGAATTATGATGTGGATCTTTATCCCATATAAATTTATAGCTAAATAGAAGCTAATGATGTAAGCAAAATGTGTTTGCCTACATCAATAATTAGCTCATATCAAAGCTATGAGAATTTAGTGGGAGCCTCATTTAATTAAAGACCTAATTAAATGACTTAGGTATGATACTTAATTTTGCATTTTAATGTTGTAGATCACCATGTCATCTAACACGACACACCCCCTCAACTTGCGATCTGTCCTTGAGAAAGACAAGCTCAATGGAGCTAACTTTCTAGACTGGTATAGAAACTTGAGGATTATCCTCAAGCAAGAACGTAAACTATATGTCCTAGAGCAGTCTATCCTGAAACACCCGCCCATGCGCCACTGTCTTTGAAAAGATGCTTATAAGAAGCATCAAGATGACGCATTAGATGTGTCATGTCTTATGCTTACCACCATGAACTCTGAGCTTCAGAAGCAACATGAGAACATGGATGCCTATGATATGGTTGAGAATTTAAAACAACTATATCAAGGACAAGCTAGGCACGAGCGTTTTGAAGTGTCTAAGGCTCTTTTTGCATGCAAGATGCAAGAAGGAACACCTGTAGGAACTCACGTACTTAAAATGATTGGGTACGTTGAGAACCTTGAAAGACTAGGTTTTCCATTGAGCCAAGAATTGGCGATGTTATCACCGCAATCGTTCGGAAGCATATAATCAATTCGTCATGAATTATAACATGAATGAAATTGATAAACCTTTGCCTGAGATTCTCAGCATGTTAAGAACTGCTGAACCAAATCTCAAAAAGAAAGTTAGTAATGTACTAATGGTCAAGAAGGGCAAAGGTAAGCGCAAAGGCAAGGGTAAGACCCAAGCCAAAGGCAAGGCCAATTCATCCACTTCAAAGGGTAAAGGTAAAGTACCTAAGGAAGGGGACTGTTTCCATTGCGGTGAGGGGACCTTTGGGCGGGCTGCAAAGTCTACCTTGAGGAAGTAAAGAATAAAAGAAGTGGGACTTACGCCTCGGTATACACGTTATAGAAGTTAATCTATCTATTTCTTCTACATGGGTATTAGATACAGGATGTGCATCTCACATTTGTACTAATGTGCGAGGGAGAAATAGTAGACTAATGGCAAAAGCGAAGTGGACCTCAGTAGGCAATGGCGCAAAAAGTTCTTCTTTGTAGCTGTAGGAACATATTCTTTGTCTTTGCCCACTGGGCTTATCTTAGAACTAGAGGAGTGCTTTTATGTACCTGCATTAACAAAGAACATAATCTCTGTATCTTGTTTAGACAAGAAAAACTTCTCTTTTATAATAAAGGACAAATGTTGTTCCATTTATTTAAATGAAATGTTCTATTGTAATGCACCACTTATGAATGGTCTCTATGTTCTAGATCTAGAAAACCCAATTTATAACGTAAATACCAAACGGTTCAAATCGAATGATTTGAACCAAACATATCTCTGGCACTGTCGCCTAGGTCACATAAATGAAAAACGCATATCCCAACTTCATAAAGATGGATTATTGGACTCATTTGATTTTGAATCATATGAGGTATGTGAATCTTGTCTTTTAGGAAAGATGACTAAAACTCCATTTAGTGGACATGGCGAGAGAGCGAAAGACTTGTTAGGACTCATACATACTGATGTATGTGGCCCTTTCAATGTCGAAGCCAGAGGAGGCTATAAGTACTTTATTACTTTCACTAATGATATGAGTAGATTTGGCTACTTATATTTGATGAGACATAAGTCAGAATCCTTTGAAAAGTTCAAAGAATTCAAGAATGAAGTGCAAAACCAACTTGGTAAGCGTATTAAGCTACTTCGATCAGATCGAGGTGGTGAATATCTTAGTCAAGAATTTCGTCAACACCTGGCTGAGTGTGGGATAATATCTCAACTCACTCCACCTGGAACACCACAATGGAATGGTGTATCTGAAAGGAGAAATCGTACTCTATTAGATATGGTACGATCAATGATGAGCCAGACTGATCTACCTACTTCCTTTTGGGGTTTAGCTCTAGAGACAGCCGCTTTCACACTTAATCGCATCCCATCAAAAGCCGTAGAAAAGACACCATACACGTTATGGACTGGGAAGAGTCCCAAAATGTCTTTTATAAAGATTTGGGGTTGTGAAGCTTAGGTTAGACGTCAAGTCTTAGATAAACTAGGACCCAAATCAGATAAGTGTTATTTTGTAGGATATCCCAAGGAAACTAAGGGATATTACTTTTACAATCCCACACATGGCAAGGTGTTTGTTGCGGAAATCTTTGTCTTTCTAGAAAGAGAATTTATTTCTAGAAAAACTAGTGGGAGTAAAATTCATCTTGAAGAAATTCGGGATGAAGATAACACTAAGGCTTCGATGGAAAATGAACAGGCACCACAAAGTGTTGTGGATGAGGAAATTGTTGCCCAAAGAGTTGTGGAGCAAACACCTGTTCAAGTAGACTAACCTCTTCGTAGATCTGATAGGATCCATCGTCAACCCGAGATATTCTTTTCTCTTGGTGAAAGCGGTGAAGTATTGCTTATCGATCTTGGCGAGCCTACATCCTATCAAGAAGCTATGATGAGCCCAGATTCAGAAATGGCTAGAGGCCATGAGATCGAAATGGAATCCATGTACACTAACCAAGTATGGACTTTGGTTGATCCACGAAGGGTAAAACCTATTGGGTGTAAGTGGGTCTTTAAAGTAAAGACTGACATGGATGGTAATAAGCATACCTATAAAGGTAGATTGGTGGCTAAAGGATTCAAACAAATTCATGGTATTGACTATGATGAAACCTTTTCACCAGTTGCGATGCTTAAATCCATTCGGATCATACTTGCTATTGCAGCCTACTACGATTATGAAATCTGGTAGATGGATGTCAAAACCGCTTTTCTGAATGGAAAGCTACTCGAGGATGTGTACATGACACAGCCTGAGGGTTTTGAAGATCCAAAGCATCCTGGAAAGGTATGCAAACTGCAAAGGTCCATTTATGGACTAAAGCAAGCCTCTCGAAGCTGGAATCTTTAATTCGATGATGCAATCAAGGAGTTTGGTTTCATCAAGAATGAAGATGAACCTTGTGTCTACAAGAGAAATAGTGGGAGCACAGTTGTATTTCTTATCTTGTATGTAGATGACATACTTCTCATCGGAAATGATATTCCCTCACTCCAGTCTGTGAAGATGTGGTTAGGGAATTGTTTCTCGATGAAAGACTTAGGTGAAGCTGCCTATATTTTAGGCATCAAGATCTATAGAGATAGATCTAAAAGATTACTTGGCCTAAGTCAGAGTACATACATTGATAAAGTGCTAGATCGTTTTGCTATGCAAAATTCCAAGAAAGGATTTCTGCCTTTATCACATGGTGTGAGTCTTTCGAAGACTCAATGTCCCTCTTCTAAGGAGGAGAGAGATCGCATGGATAAGATCCCTTATGCATCCGCCATAGGGTCTATCATATGCGCCATGCTTTGTACTCGTCGACGTCGTATGCTTTGAGCATGACAAGTAGATACGGATCGGATCGGTGAAAGTCACCTTTGGATAGCGCGATCAAAAATATTCTTAAATACTTACGAAGAAGCGAAGAATATTTCCGATATTTGGAGGCAATGAGGAGCTAGCCGTAAAGGGTTACAGATGATGCAAGCTTCCAAGCAGACAAGGATGACTATAGATCGCAATCGGGATGTGTTTTGCACGAATGGTGGAGCCGTGATGGAAAAGTTGAAGCAGACACGATTCTTGATTCTACAGAAGCCGAGTATATTCTTTGCGTCGATGCGAAAGGAGGTTGTTTGGCTCATGAGTTCATCGATGAACTTGGGCTAGTTCCTAGCATTGCAGATCAAATAGACCTCTATTGTGACAACAATGGGGCTATTGCACAGGCTAAGGAACCTCGATCACATCAGAGGACCAAACACATACTGCGGCGCTTCCATCTCATTCGAGAGATCATCGATAGAGGAGATGTGAGGATATGCAGAGTACCGACAGAAGCTAACATCGCAGATCCATTGAACAAGGCTTTGGCACAGAGGAAGCATGATGGTCACACTAGGTCACTAGGTATTAGATATCATAGTGATTGGTACTAGTGCTAGTGGGAGATTGTTAGTTATAGCCCTAGAACCAAACATGTGATGGTTGAATAGGGAACATTTTGTATCATATTCTATAAAGGCAAAGGATTGGTTATTATATTTACATCTTGCTTGTGCCAGCTAAATTAAATATAATAATGCCCTAGAAAAGTAGGTTCTTATCTACAGCACATCAATTGGCAGAATTGATTATGAGAGGCTGTAGAGAACACTTTCCTAAATGTTCCTAGTCAAGTATTAATATGCAAGGGCAATATTAATACATAAAGACTAGCATGTAGGTCAATTGATGACTTAATCTCACAAGTCATGGATATATGATATCAAGTTGACACATGGGTATATATTAGAGAATATATACTGAACTGACCCGCCATGAGAAAGTTTCATGGATCATCATATGAGTGTCATAAACTTTCTCATGTGACTATTGGTATGAATAGTCCTCAAACCTGAAGTCACTACGGTTTCCTACATAAGGAGTTATGTACTTTGGTATCGTCAAACGTCACCCGTAACAGGGTGGACCATAAAGGCGATTACTGGGTATATAACAAATTATGCGGAGGGATGTGAGTGATGTAGATGGGATATATCCCTCCCATATGACGGGAGTGATATCTGTGGGCCCCTTGATTGAGTGGAACTACTAAAATGCATGGCCATGCTCGAATGAGTCAATATGAGATATTGAGCTCATTTGGTTGAGTTAGTTTACTCAGGGATCAAGAAACACATAGATTGATCGAGGATGACACGGTCTATGCCTCATTGGTCAATCTGATATCAAGGATAGAAGGACACGGTCATACATTATAGTAGTCACGGAAAGGTTAGTCGGATCTTGACTTATCTCGTAACTTGGGTAGCAATGATGTATTGCTAGATACTGCTTATTGCTTGTGTATCTAAAAGAGTTTAGATCCACTGCCAACGTTATGAGAGTCTATAGGGTCACACACAAAGAGCATGATGATTAGAAGAATTAGTGCATTCTAGTTTGACTAGAATAATTTGGGAATAAGCTTAAGTACAAAATGGTTTTTGGACTTTAAGCTTAATGAGAATTTTAGCTTATTGATTTAATGAGATTAATTCAATATGCTAAGCTTAATTGATTTAATAAGATTAATTCAATATGTTACCTTATTGATTTAATGAGATTAATTCAATATGATAACATAAGCTTATTGAATTAATAAGATTAATTCAACATCCATGAATGCCACCTAAGCATGCCACCTAAGCATGCCACCTAAGCATGCCACATAAGCATGCCACCTAAGCTTGATGAGTTGGAAGGAGACAAAGGGTTTTGACCCTTGGATTTCCTCCACATGTGGCCGGCCAAAACAAGGAGGATAACTCCTTATTTAATTATCTTTCAATGCCATTGATTGCATTGAATGTGATAGGAGATGAAAGGTTTTTCAAATCCTCTAAAACACCCCATGGGGTGGCCGGCCCACGGAGTTGAGTTGGAGCTTAAGGCTTGGTGAGGCTTTGGTGGGAGAGGCTTTTGTTGTGTGGTTTTGTGAGTGTAAGCTAGCAAGAAGAGTAGTCTTCTTCTTCCTTTCTCTTCTTCCCTACCTTCCTCTCCTTTAGAGACTTCTCTAGCAAGAAGTAAAGGAGAGATCTTCTAGTTTTCTTTTGTGAGACAAGAGCTTGCTCGTGTGGATACATATAGAGGCACGGACATTTGAACGTGCTAAAAGATCCAACACATCCAAGGAAAAGCGGGATTGCAAAGGGCACGCAACAAAGGTAGAACTCTCCTACAAGATAGGTTTTCTTTTGAGAAATTTATTTTGTACGAGTTTTTCTTTCGCAAGGATCACTTGGAAGGGATCCTAATTTTTCCGTTGCGCATATGCTATTTTGCATAAAGAGATCCCAACAACCCTTTCGCAACAAGCCTAGCTTTGAAGGTTTCAACCTTCCCATCTACTCCTCTCTTTTTCTTGTAGATCCACTTGCATCCAATGGTTTTTACACCATCGGGTGGCTCTACTAGCTCCCAGACCTGATTAGAATCCATAGATTCTATCTCTGAATTCATCGCACTTTGCCAAGATACTGCATCTCTATCTTGGATTGCCTCGTCATATGTCTAGGGATCAGGTTCATGTTCACCAGGGACTAAGTCCGAAGACTCTCCCAAAAACATGAATCTCTCGGGTTGTCTAACAACCCTCCCACTATGACGAGGTGCCTCCTGTGTATGCTCTGTGACATGCGGTGCAGTGACTTGTGGTGTCTCCTCTTGTACCGGTGGTACTGAAGTCGGGACTTCCCCTGTCAACTCCTCAAGAACAATCCTACTCTTGGGCTTGTGGTTCATTACATAATCCTCCTCTAGAAATCTGGCGTTCGTGCTAACGATCACCCTCTGATCTCTAGGATTATAAAACAAACCAGCTTTCGTTCCCTTAGGGTAGCCAACAAACATGCACACTTCTGTACGAGGTTCCAACTTACCAGCATCAGCCTTCAGCACATGTGCTGGACTCCCCCATATCCGAATATGTCTCAGACTAGGCTTTCGCCCAGTCCACAATTCTACAGGGGTACAAGGTACTCATTTAGATGGAACCAAGTTCGGAGTGAACATATTCCTATAAACAGCATACCCCCAGAACGAAACAGGTAACTCAGAATAACTCATCATCGATCTGACCATCTCCATAAGAGTCCTATTCCTTCGCTCCGCCACACCATTCTGCTGGGGTGTGCCAGGTGTGGACAATTGGGATTGAATCCCAGCCTCTGACAAGTAACTCCTAAACTCTCCCAAGAGGTACTCGCCACCACGATCAGATCGTAATGTCTTGATACTTTTACCTTGACGGTTCTCCACATCAGCCTTGAATTCTTTGAACTTGTCAAAGCATTCAGACTTGCGGCGCATCAAGTAAATGTATCCATACCTTGAATAATCGTCTATAAATGAGACAAAGTATTCAAAGCCACCTCTTGCCTGGATAGACATAGGACCACACAAATCAGAATGAACCAATTCTAACACATCTTTGGCACTATACCCCTTGGCCTTAAAAGGCCTCTTGGCCATTTTACCTTCCAAGCAAGATTCGCAGGTTGGGAGATCCTCCACCACTAATGAACCCAAAGGTCCATCAGCTATCAACCTTTGAATTCTACTTAGGTTAATATGACCAAGCCTTAGATGCCAAAGATATGTTTGGTTCATTTGCGAAGGTTCTTTTCTCTTATTAGATTTAGAAGATGAGTTATTTACTTCTATTTGCATCGTGGGAGTTTTTGGTTCAAGAGTATATAAATTGCCAACCAATGTACCAGAACAGATAATCTCCCTATTCCTTTTTATAACCACCTTGTCATTAAAAGAAATAGAATATCCATCCATAAACAATTTAGAAACTGAAATTAAATTCTTTCTAAAAGTAGGTACATAAAGACAATTTCTCAAAACCGAAACTTTATTCCTATCAAAAGATAAATAAACGTCTCCCATTGCAATAGCCGCCACCTTTGAAGCATTGCCCATGAAGACGGTAATCTCTCCCTCAGCTAGTCGTCGGGTTTCTTGGAACCCCTGCAAAGTATTGCAGACATGATCAGTGGCTCCTGTATCTACACGCCAGGCACTGGTAGATAACACCACTAAACATGTTTCAACAACTAAACAAGAAGATATACCTTTGTTCTTTCGGCGAGGACAGTCCGCCTTCCAATGTCCAGTCTGCTTGCAAGTGAAGCACTTGCCTTTCGGCTTCTTCACTTTTGCCTGAGGTCCTGTTGCCACCTTCTTCGCTCCACCTTGCTTCTTCTTCTTCTTACCTTTCGGTTTAGAGGAAGAAACCTTTTGAGCGACCATGGCTTGAGCACTCTGACGAAAAAGCCCCTCTGCCGCCTGGAGTTCTCTAAGAAGCTCCGCCAACGAATACAACCTTTTGTTCATGTTGTAGTTGAGGCGGAACTGCTCAAAACTCCTAGGCAGAGACTGGAGAATGATATCGACCTGGGTTTCCCCATCGATCTCAGCTCCTAGGACTTCCATCTCATTAAGATAAGCCATCATCTTGAGAACATGATCCCTAACGGGTGTTCCCTCGATCATGGAGGTCGTCATCAAGTTTCTCATAGCCACCTGCCTAGCCGCCCTACTCTGATGTCCGAAAAGTTCCATGAGATTGAACATCATGTCATAAGCAGTGGCTATGGCCTGATGCTGATGTTGCAGCACATTTGACATAGATGCCAAAATGTAACACCGCGCCATCTCATCTGCCTTAACCCATTTCTTATAATGTTCTTTCTCCTTTTCATCAGAGTCATCGGAGGGCTTAGGAGGACAGACCTCGAAGAGTACAAATTTGTACTCCTCCGCAGTTAGGACAATATCCAGGTTTCTTTTCCAATCAATGTAGTTTGGACCAGTAAGTTTGTTTTCTTTTAAAATCATAGCAAGTGGGTTGAAAGCCATTTGAAAATCCTAAAAATCACAATGATCAAAATATTAGATTTCAAAAATTATTGATTCCTCAAAACAATAAAATCCCGAAATCAACCAACACCTCAAATCACCGAGAATGTCGCATGCCACTCTGTGTGGACGTATACGAATTCTACATTTGTAAGAGGAGGTTTTACCCATTAATTTTATTATCTTGTCAACCTTAATTTCTGACAAATAAAATTAATAGTTGGTTCCTCTTTGGCCCTACAAATAAAAGCAGTGACTCCTATGGGGAGGATACTTTTATTTGTATCTAAGTGTGCACCATTACACGATACTAAGGGAATTATTTTGGATTATGTGCCTTACCTCTGTGGAAGTACACATGCTCCTAGATAATTTCCTATAACCATTATTTGACCTAGTGATCCGCAAACAAACCCGTCCTCAGGGAGGAAGGCACTCAGAGCCGACACACAAGTTTGTTGCATCACACGTCAAATTGTAATGGAGGCCGCGGGAATTAATTAAAATGTCCCTCTCCCACTTAGTAAATTGCAAATGAGGAATTTTAAATCATACACAACATGCATATAAAACAAATAAGCAATAAATATGGAAAAAATAGAATTTTTCCAACTATTATGGCATTGTCCTCCAATATGCATCCCGTCGTGTCGCCACCTCGTCCGCTCCATCTTTTCCCGTGCGCAAGTCACCAAAGAGTTCCGAGCCGAGATAAATCATTTTATTTACATCCATCGATCCTATACTCCACGAAGGAGTGTACAAATAGTCTAGATCGAAAGTAAACTAAAATGATCGGCTAAACAATGTCGTATTTAATTACAAAAATTAAATACTAATCTAGCCTCGTCAACCCCGAGGATTCAAATAATAAATTTTTACACACATCCATTCACATACACACACATGGCCATAATAGTCGGATCTTATGCCTGCAACCAAAGAGTTAAACTACGCATATCCTACTATTATCCGGCACATATAATATATGAAAAATGCATAAAAAATTAACCGAATCCTAAACACACAAAACCGAAAACCGATGGCTCTGATACCAATTGTAGGGAGGCCGCATCGGAGGCTCATTGGCTCCCATGTCCCCGGATTAAAATTTTCACTAATGAAAGAATTAATCCGGATGGGATGAGCTTTCTTAGCACAACCTATTCGTCGTCGTGCTAACAACTTGAGTGGTCGCTTGAACAAACTAGTTGTTCAAGCAACACAACTCTTCTAGTTGGTTAGCCGCGGAAGAGACGATGGATGGATCGCCGGTTTTTGTGTTTGTCTTCGGGGTCCATGATTATACAATATATATTCATACATACACATGCATAATCAAAACAAATAAGAACATGCTCAGATCTGTACATAAAGTTAAAATAACTTTATACCTCACGATCTTCTACCGTATGTCCTATCCTTCTCGTGGACGACGTGTGGACGAAGTTCCTCCACGAGTAGAAGCCTTCTAGATCGCTTTCTTCTCTACCTTGTCCGCTGCGAACAAAGAGAAGAACTCACAAATACCTTTCCTATCTAGAACCGGCCACCAAATTAGGGAATTTGGTGCAACCGCCAGCCAAGGAGCAATGGATGATGCGCCGGCAAACTTCAAGAAGTGTTGCCGCCGGCCACTTTAGAGAATAGGGAGGAGGAAGAGAACCAGCCACCAATGGGAGGAGAACCGCCGGCCAAGGAAGAAGGGGGAAGCTTCTAGGATGGGCGTCGGCCAAGGAATTATCAATGGAAGTGGGCGTCGGCAATCAACAAGATGGAAGAGGTTGCCGCCCACTTTGCTCCAAAACCCTAGCCGCCCAAAAACCCTAGCCGCCCAAAACCCTAACTCCAATTCTTTTATTCAATCTTGCCGCCCAACCCTAAGCATCTATTTATAGAATAGGGCTTAAGCCTCCTTTAATCTCCACCGTCGGATCTAGGGATTTAATCTCCACCGTCGGATCTAGGGTTTTATCCCAACCGTCGGATCTAGGGTTTAATCCCAACCATCGGATCTAGGATTTCATCCCAACCGTCGGATCTAAGGTTTCATCCCAACCGTCGGATCTAGGGTTTTATCCCAACCGTCGGATCTAAGGATTTAATCCCAACCGTCGATTCTAGGATTTCATCCTAACCATCGGATCTAGGGATTCAATCCCAACCGTTGGTTCTAGGGTTTCATCCAACCATCGGATCTAGGGATTTAATCTCAACCGTTGGTTCTAGGTTTTGTTTTACATTCTTGGATCTAGACTTCACAAGGATTATATTAGGCTACGCTAGGGACCATAAGGAGGAGTTGGGTCTTGGCCACCCGATGGATCGGAACCACACAAACTTGATCCATCAATGATGTTCCATTCCACTAGAGGATCATCATTGAACTACCTCACCAACCCCCATAAATCAATATGGGCTCCATATATTATTTGTACATTAATCTCCCCGTGTTTAAGATATCGAATGTCCGTCAATTAATTGATTTACTGACCATCAATTAATTAACATCTAATTCCTCGAGTAGTACCACTCAACCTTATCATCATGTTGACTAAGTCAACCCGGTGGGTTACATGATGAACCTTATGAGCTCCTCAAGGGGACATCATCAACCTAATATATAGGACACGGTTTCCTCCTATAATCAACGGCACACCATGTAAATAATATTATTTCCCAACTTACCGGGCATATTGATTTAATCCATCTAAATCTCACCCACTGGTAAATCAAAGAAATAAACACTAAGTACATGTGCCCGTTATTATATCGGGATTAACAGCATGTACAACATAATATCCGAGGTCCGATTCAATTATGTAGTCAGTACTAAATTGAATCACCTCTATGTCGGTCCTACTCAATACACCTAAGTGTACTAGTGTAACTCTATGTTCAAGATAAAACAATACCAAGCTACACTACAACTATGCCAATGGTTTATCCAAAACCATCTTGGTTGTGAGCCTTTACTTATATTTTACAAGGTACTGATAACATGATCTTCTGTGCCACACCAAGCACCATGTTATCTACAATGTAAAATATTAGACAATATGCACACATATATAATGAATATATAAAATGCAAATAATGATCATGTGATTCTTATTTCAAAATAAAATGTTCATACAAAAAGAGCTAGGCTTTCAGTATACATTCCAACAGATCTCTACTGTTGAGACGGTGCATCATCCTCCCGGAACACTATTGGTAGTCTTCAACTGAGTCTTCAAAGTATACCTCCTCAAATGTACTGGTTTCTTACAATAGCAACCGAAGATCTGATCCAACAGATAATCTTACTTCACGTGTCTTCTTGATCTGCACTGCACGCACATAATCCCTTCGGAGTCTTTGTTCTGATTTTGCTGATATGCACAAGAACATCCTGATGATCTACGGTTGGTCTTCTATAATCAGAAAATAGCTCAAAGACTATGACTCTGATCTTTCTCCTTTTTATCCAACAGTCAAAGACTTCTAACCCAAATAAGTTGACCTGCATTATCTGCTTATCGGTCTCCAACTCTTAAACACTTGTACGGAGTCATTTCTAAACTCCTGACTCAATCCAACGTCTTACGGCTGGATCTGATAAAAGATCCCATCATCTTAATCCAACAGTAAGCCAACAACCATGGGTGGCTTAAAACATCCATTCACATTCTTGAGCTATTAGGTGGGCATAAACTCTGCAAGTCTAATGACTCTACATGGTATTCCCATTATCGACGATCACCCTACTTGAAGCTCAAGAATTCCTTACAATGTGTCACTGAAAGTGACGCGGGAAAATACTCTCTTTCAACATCACTAAACCATAATCAAGTGATATATTATTCTCTGAAGATTATTTTCTGTATTTACCACCAAATACTAGCTTGATCCCAATAATGATATTCAAACAACTCTACTTTCTTTGTATAACATGAGTTAAGTACTCAAAAGTACCTTCAAAGTTATACAACCCAGTACGAACAACTCAGGGATAAAAATCCCTATGAAACACTGTAATCTAGCCTTCCGCTATCTGCATCAACAATAGCCTACTTGTCTTGTCCATTACCCATCAGATAATGATCTGACTAGCATAATTAGTGAAAATCCCTAAGACTGTAGTCTCTAATTTCCACAAGAAATGTGACGACTTGACCCCTATTTTCTGACTCGATAATAGTCGGCTCTCAAAGGTAAATCACCTTTTCGACACAGATTCAAGACTCACAGACTCAACAGGTCATTCCCGTGGTCAACTCATATTATGGTTACGAATAATAACCAACACACTAAATGTTATTCCCTGTTATATACACTAAATGCATAGCCAACAAAACCGAGAGTATAAACCCTAACGGCAACTCCAGTTGGTCGCCACGGTGGGCGACTTCTACTACGAGTCTGTATATACTTGTTAATCAAGTCCAGATAAGTATCCAACTAGAAATAAGTCATCAAGAATACTTACTTTGTGTTGCTTGGAGCTCAGGTCGTTGTCACATCTCATCTCAGAAAACCAACCAAAATCGAAACAAATCGACTCCCGAGAATCCAAGACTCAACACAAAACAACATTGTATGGCATCGCAGAACCTAGGGATCTGATGCCACTAAAGTTGTCATGCCCCGAGAGTATGTCGTGTCGAAAAGCAAACGGACGGCATGTCCCCTGTACATGGCAACATCTCGTGTTAATGCAAGGCCCGTAGGCCACAACAATAATAACATATAATGTAAACAAACCACAGTGGAAACTAACCACAATCATCATTACAAACTACATAGCGGAAACATAAAACAACCACATCACACCTACATACAGTGCATACCGGTATGACTGACACATCACAATAAAACAGAACATCGACAAAATTCGAATCCACAAGTCCAAAACACAGTACATCACGAAAACTCCAAATACATTACACCCATATGGAAAGCCCAAAATGACCACCAGAGTCTCGGAGGTGAGATGAGATGTCAGCCAGCGGTGCTCCAAGCCGTCACAAAGACTTCTACTTGTTACTTGGGCGACAGAAAAACCCAAGGTCCGTGGTGGTGAGTATAACTCAGCAAGTAATAGGAAAAATATGTATATATCAAATATCACATGTAATTCAACTTCATAACCTAAAGGTACAACAGGTATATCAGCACAGTATAAATACATGCATATACCGTCTAACCAAATAAACAACATATAACGTAGACATACCTAAAAGTCTGCTACACTACTCTAATCCAACCTGAGCATATATCCAACATATATAACAGGAAGAGTAATACTAACTCACAACATACTCATGATATAGGTCAAGGTATCTAATGGTCTATCCAACTAATATACAAGTATCCGACACAACTGTATAACAGAAGGAAGAAGCATGCATGAATATGATGTACAACCAAATGCACTAAACATAGTACAATCAAATGCAACATCACAATAAGCATATATATATATAGACTGCATCTATATATATATTAATCACAACCATCCAACTAATCAAATGTTGGCCACTCCGACTAACACTACCTGTGAGTGGTCGAGTGTCACGCACCCATGACAACTGCATGCAACTCCAACTACCACCATTTATAGTGGTAGAATGCGGCACGATAAATGCTCTGCCTTCACACCAGTTACTCCTCGGGGAGTAACCTGGGAGGCAGGATAACTAACGACTCTCTCAACCCCAAGGGAGACTATGTCGTCAGAATGCATGCAAATGACGTGAATGTACTGTCACACATACAGACATCTACCACAGACTCTCTATTCACAGAGAGTCATACCCATCTGATCAATACACTCTCTATCCTATAGAGATTCATACTCAACTGATCAACAAACTCTCTATCTTGTAGAGAGTCGTACTCAACTGATCGACGCACTCTCTATCCTGTAGAGAGTCGTACTCAACCAACCATATCAAGCTAGGACCACCGGTCCATAGCGACACACTAATCACCCTTCACTTAACCATTACAAAACACATGGTTGGTAATAAGTATGCAACATACGGATATTGGAATAAATCCTACATTTAGGGCATTACCTACCCACGGATGAATTTTTACCTAATTTACAAATCAGGTTATCATTCGTACTCCAAACATCTACACCCTACTAAATATTTATAGATCTACTTACATCACATCTGTAACTACTAAATCATGATAAAGGAAAATGTGATATCAACCTTTGAGCAAATATAGCCAACGACAAGTATCAAGCATAAGATAAATAAGAGCAAGGTCAAGAAAATATGAACACCTAACATGCTCATATCTATGACTAAATCTGAATGCAATTACATCTACCTGACCAGGGTAGGAAATTACCCACCTACTTTAAGGCTCGAAATAAATATCTTCACGCCCCTGAATGTCTCAAATCAGAACCCTGCACACAAAACATACATGACTAAGTTCTATCATTTCCCAATAATCGAATCAAATCGATTCATTAACCCATTAACAGGTCCATCACTCCACTAACAAATGGATTATGATCTAGCTCCCTTACCTAATCGTTCATTAACATAAATCCATATCCTGAACCTTACCAATATAACCGCTTCTTCCATTAGTTACTAACCAGCAACCCCAATAGTAGCCTAGTTAAACAAGTTCTGCAATAGGGTAATCCCATTTACTTTCTTACCCCCATATACATGTACCAAAATCAAAGAAACCGACTCCATATCAGATTAGATACATAAACTAATCACATACCACCATTTCCTCAATCTATACTCACAATAGATCCATAGCCGAAACTTACCACTGACCACCACCCAGCTTGTTCACTTGACGGAACCCGTGATTCAACCAATAACATCGCAACCAGGAGCTACATAAGACACAAACATCGTAACAACACAATGAAAGATCACTAGCTTGAAAAGTGATGGTAATCTAAATCCAGAATCACAGAAGAATACTCCAGAATGCAGAATAGAAATATGAAAGAACCTATAGGTTAATTCAGACCTTACCAGGAACACAAAATGCATAGAACCAACCCAAACTTCAATCTACAGTTCACTCATAGAACATCCAACTTCAACACATCCGACCCACAAGCATTTACAACCCATAAAATACATCAACAATATACAAAGAGGAGAGTGTAGGTCGAGCTTACCAACCCTTGGGATCCATCGACGGTATCCTCTTCTCATCCCCTGTTCACCGGACAATCCAAGGCTCAAGATCGCTGTCCAAAATCACAACCCCAATTCAACGAAGGGGAAACCATAGCAACCCTAAAATCTTGTCCAAGCTCAGGAAAGAAGAAGTTGTTACCTTTCTTGGCAGAACATCACGATTTCTTATCAGAATGCGGTGTCGTCGCTACCGCTTTTCGCAAGGAAGGGAAGAGCGCTCGTCCACAGAGATCATCGAGGATGGTCCAGTCACTGTCGTCGATCTCCAAGCTCCCAGTGAAAGCACTCGCTCCCCGCGAAGGCACGCATTGAAATCCTGTGCGAGGAAGCCACGATCGACGATCTTCCAGTGAGATGAGACTCCACCACGAGCGTGTCGGTAGCCATGGGTTCTGAGAAGGAAAGAGGGGAAGATGAGCAGCTCTCTCTCGTACGATGGAAAGAAGAATTCGGGAAGGGGACGGATCGTCATGGAGGAGTGGAAGAAAAGGAATCGCGATTTGGAACTGATCGCGAGAGAAAATGGCAAAGAGTAAAGGGATAGGTTTAAAATGGAGTGGCATCTTTAAATGGGACGGATCCATTTAACAACAATAAATCCTTAACCATGATTAAATAATCTTTAACCATAGTTTAATTAATCGATAGAATCACCTCTCTAATTAGCGAATAATAGAGATCTTAACCTGCCACAAATTTATTTGTGGTATTTTACAATTGTAGTAATATGCAGGGCCTAAGAAAGAGTAGATCATTGACAAAGGTTGAAGTGGGACTACGAGTAGGCAATGGTGCAAGAGTTGCTACCATAGTTGTAGGAGCATACTCTTTATCTTTGCCTACTGGGCTTATTTTGGAACTAGAAGAACGCTATTGTGTGCCTGCTTTAACTAAGAACATTATCTCTGTTTCTTGTTTGGACAAGAGAGGTTTCTTATCTATGATAAAGGACAAATGTTGTTCTATTCATTTAAATGATATGTTCTAATGCAGCGCATTTCTTATGAATGGACTCTATGTTCTGGACTTTGAAAACCCAATCTATAACATAAATACCAAACGATTCAAATCAAATGATTTGAACCAAACATATCTCTGACATTGTCGCCTGGGTCACGTAAATGAAAGTCGCATATCCCAGCTCCATAAGGGGTGATTTCTAGACTCATTTGATTTTGAATCATATGAGACATGTGAATCCTATCTTCTAGGCAAGATGACCAAGACTCCATTTAGTGGACATGGCGAAAGAGCGATAGATTTGTTAGGACTCATACATACTGATGTATGTGTCCCTTTTAATATCACTACTAGAGGAGGCTATCAGTACTTCATCACTTTTATGTTGGTGCAATCGGCCCAGGTTGACTCGAGTTTGACTCGAGCAATACTTTGATAGTATTTTGATGATAGACAAAACTCATGACGTGGGATTATCATGGGAAAGTCCAACATGGTGTTGGCATGGAAAATCCAAGCATGGAGCTTGGTGTGGGAAAATCCAAAGCATTGTGAAGCCGTGCGCTTGGTTCTTGGTGAAGAAATGCATTGCGAAGCCGTGCGCTTGGTGCATATGGAAAGTCTTGAGGACTTGGCAAGTTCACTAGGCTCGGGGTCCTTGAGTCGGTGAAGGATGACATTGCAAAGTCGTGCGCTTGGTGCATCCGAGGGACCGCCGAACGGGGAGCGAATGGAGTGAGACCAAAGGGAAGCATACTTCGAGGGTATGAGATGAGAAGGATGGCGTTGCGAAGTCGTGCACTTGGTGCATCCGAGGGACGTAGCCCGAGGGAAGAGAGCTTCGATGGGGAACTCCATGAGGGATGAGGTGGACTTGGCCAAGTGGCTAAGACTGGTTGTCGGATGCTCAAACAACTTGATGTTTGAGGTTTTACCCGACATCAATCGACTGGCATAGGTGTCAGTTGACTGCTCTAGGTCGTATGGGTTCGACCAGTGTTCGACTGAATAGAGTCTAGCTGATCGATCGTTGATAATATCGATCCGATCGCTTAAGGGAAGCGCCGATCGTGACTGCACGAAGCTAGTTAGTCGAGCTCGCCAGCACTCGACTGATGGGTACCAGTTGACTGATGGGTGTCATCAGTCGACTGATGTGTGATCCGTTGGAACTTAACCAATGTGGATCTGGCCATTGTGAGACAACGGCTACAGGACCAGTCAATTGATGGTCACGAATAGTCGACTGATGCATGCGAAATCAGCTTGATGCAGGTTATAAATGGAGCTCAAGATGGGGGATTTCGCCAAGACTTTAAGGAAGCGATTGGAGGGGAATTGCTGCTGCATTCCAGTCCTTCAAGAGCCATCCAAAGCAAGCAACAAGAAAGGGTTCAAAGCAAAGAGTTGTAAAGCGTTCTTTACTTGTATTTCTTGTGTCTTTGTATTTCTTATAGTATTACTATTCTAATAGCTTGTACGAGGTTTCTCCACCTTTGACGTGTAGTCGAGAAGGAGTTTAGTTAGTGTCATGCGCATAACTAGAGCTCGGAGAGCTTACCCGTGGAGTAGGAACCATTCGGTTCCAAACCACGTATATCGTGTGTGTTTGCGTATGCTTGTATTGTTGTTAGTATTATTATTGTTTCTATTGTTTCCGCTGCGCTAACGACAATTGTAGATGAGCACGCAACAAGAACAATCGTATTCCACCGTACGACGATTGAGGGCTATTCACTCCCCTCTAGCCGGCCAACATATCGACCCTACATTTTATTGATGATGTCAGTAGATATGGTTATGTGTATCTCATGAAACACAAGTCAGAATCCTTTGAAAAGTTTAAAGAATTCAAGAGTGAAGTACAAAACCAACTTGGCAAAAGTATTAATATGCTTCGATCAAATCAAGGTGGTGAATACCTTATCCAACAGTTTCATGACCATCTTACTGAGTGTGGGATCATATCTCAACTCACTCCACCTGGAACACCACAGTGAAATGGTGTATCCGAATGAAGAAATCATACTTTATTAGATATGGTACGATCGATGATGAGTCAGACTGATCTACCTACTTCCTTCTGGGGGTTCGCTCTAGAGACGGTTGACTTTACACTTAACCGTGTTCCATCTAAAGCTGTCATAAAGACACCATATATAATATGGACTGGAAAGAGTCCCAAAATGTCTTTTATAAAGATTTGAGGTTGTGAGATGATGCACGTGAACGCGACTTCAAATCTCATGACAGAGACCGTCGAGGACTCAAAGCGCGCGCTCGCGCTCAACGCCCGCAAGTGCACGGATGCCATCAAGTAATAAAAAGATTATTGATCCCACAGGAACTGAGATTCGAGTACCGATTTGGTAAGTGGAGGTTATTGTTCGGAATTCAGATCTAAGGGTTGTGATTGCGAGGGTTGACGGCGGTCCCAACTCAATACGGTGTCACACGGAAGAAGAAAGAAACTAGTTACGAGTCTTCGAAAGGGATTCTACAATTTTGGTTTCGTTTGTGTGTCGTAGAACATGTTGTCAATTCGATTTTGTCTAGGTTTCTAGTTACGGTTTTGTGGAAAGGACATCATACACTCCCCTGATGAGCCTTCGCATCTATCGAAAGCTACCTCTGCCATTACCAGGTCGAACCCTGGACTTAGGATGGGATAGTCAGTACGAGGATGCCGAATTGATCCCTACGACGAGTAAAAAACGGAGTGTGTTTCCTACTTTATCGCATCCTTCTACCCACGGTTACGGGAGATGAGTCCAACCCCTAGGTTCCTCCTTAATTCTCCTAAATCTTTGATACGAGGGTTGTCACTCCTCGTATCGGCTAGCACAGTAGATAGAAACCCAAAATAATAGTTATAACTCTAAACCAAATGCCAATTGCAAATATAAATTCAAGAACGAAAAGATATTTGAACCAACATGTTCTAACTCAACACAAACTACTCCCTAGTCCTAGAATCGAAGAGTCTACTCCATAAAATAAGAGAGGAGAAACACAAAGCACGATCATGTTCGTATAAACAATGGAAATTATGCAAAGAACAGAATTTACAATGCGATGTGACTCTTCTCTCTGGCGGCTTTCTTCCTCCCCATTACGAGTTCCCGAAGCTTTTTAGGGCGTCAAAGTGTCGTCCCGGTCGTTGTGCCTCCTCCCTAGGGTTTGGGCGTAGCCTTCTTTATATAGACATCAGCCTGGATCTCTCTAAAACCTGGAAAATAACCGACTCATGTCAAAATCGTGCAATGCCACACGGCCATGTGTTTCCACACGGCCAGGCTGTGTGTGGCACCATGGTGACCAACTTTGACCCTGGGACATGGCCGTGTGTAGCCACATGCCTTGGTCGTGTCCCCTTCTACGTCCAGCTGCAAAATGTCCTTCTTTTATTCCTAAAGTGCATCGTTTTCCTCATGAAATGCTATCCTGCACACAAAAGTACGAAGAGCAGATCTCCAAACTAGAAAATAGGAAATGCATGCAAAACAAAGTAAAATATGCATGAAACAAACATAAAATGTAATGAGATGTGAGCGAAAACTACTCCTAAAACCCTATGGGTGCGTTTGGTTGGGGTTTTTGTTGATAACCTTGTTAGGTTATCAACAAAAACCTTGTTTGGTTTAGGTTATAAACAATTACCTGGTAATTGTTCATTACCTGGTTATGAACAAAATCCTTTTTTAGGGGGAATCGGAAAACCTTGGAGAACCAAGGTTTTTGTTGATTCATGGGGTTAAGGAAACTTTTTTCCAATATTACCCCTAGCAATATATTAAATCTCAATATGTCAAACGCCGCCGCCGTCGGCCGCCGCCGTCGCCGCCTCCGCTGCCGTCGCCGCAGTCGCCGCTCGCCGCCGTCGCCGCCGCCGCTCGGCCGCCACCCATCGCCGGCCGCCGCCGCGCGCCATCGCCGTCGGCCGTCGCCGCTTGCCGCCGATCGCCGCCACCGCCATCGCTGTCGCCGACCGCCACTGCCGCCGTCCGCCGCGCATCGTTGCCGCCATCGTCGTCGGCCGCTGCTGCTCGCCGCCATCGACCATCCGACGCTGCCGCCGCCGCTAATAATCCGCCGCCACTGCCGCCGGCCACCGCCGCCGCCTGTCACCGGCCACCGCCGCCACCCGTCGTCATCGCCACGGCCGCTGGCGCCATCGCCTTCGTCGTCGCCGCTTACCGTCTGCCGCCGCCGTCGCCGCCGCGTCGCCGCCGCCGCCACCGCCGCCGCCACCGTGATCGCCGCCGCCACCGCCCGTCGCCGACCGATCGCCGCCGCCACCGCCCGTCGCCGGCCGATCGCCGCCACCGGCAGCCGTCGCCCGGCCAGTCGCCGCCGTCGTCGTCGCCAATCGGTCGCCCATCGTTGTCGCCGCCGGTCGACCGATCGTCGTTGCCGCCGCCGATCGGTTGACCACCATCGTCGCCCCCGGTCGGTCGACCGTCGTCGTCGGCGATCGGTCACCACTGTCGTCGGTCGGTCGTTGGTCAGTCACCGCCACTGCCAGTTGGCCGGACACTGCTGATGGCAGATCGCTATCGTCGTCATTAATATTTCTGTCGTCGTCATTGAATTGATTGAGCAAAGACAAAGGATAATTTAGTAAAATGTTAAACTAAGTTATATATTAAAACCTCCAACCAAACAAGGTT
The DNA here is from genome assembly GCA_025175895.1 of Wurfbainia villosa. Taxonomy (NCBI): domain Eukaryota; kingdom Viridiplantae; phylum Streptophyta; class Magnoliopsida; order Zingiberales; family Zingiberaceae; genus Wurfbainia; species Wurfbainia villosa. The sequence continues at coordinate 81,295,837 of CM046001.1, read as the reverse complement.
TTTATCTAAGGTTATACTTTATTCCAAGGTTATGTTTTATTCCCTGGTAATCACATAACCAAGGTTATGTATGATTACTTGAACCAAACGCACCCTATATATTTTGCTCACATCAATTCCCCCAGACTTAAGTCTTTTCTTGTCCTCAAGCAAACCTCAGTGCCATGAAATTTTTAAAAGGGTATTATTCCATACTTAGTATGTTAACTAGATTTATCAAGTGGTATTTGCAATCAAAGCAAAATAGAGATGTTCTAGAAATTCACTAAGTTTGCTCCTCGTGCTCGTGCTAAGCGAATCTTCTTAGGTGATACTCGTTCCATGGTAAGTTAAGTCGTCATCCTATAGCTTTCCTATGGTCTCCAGCTCTTAGGCACTGCCCAAAGTGAGGGTTATCCCCTAAATCTAGCACAAAGTCTCAAAGGTGTGCTCGACATTGAGAGAAATTGGTAGGTGTTTCCCTAGTAACCTAACTCAGTCTCAAAGGGGCACCTAACCATTTCCACCCACGACAACTAGTTTTTTTTTAACTCTAGCCATTTTGATTTTTTCGAATGGGCTTCCACAATCCAAGCATCTCCAGTAACTAAAAATGTTAAACTTAGGATCACTTATGGATTTCAAAGTACTAGACTACTGAGATGAATCATAACTAGGTACGTACTAGACTCTCCCTTTCAGAATGTTCGTCATGTGTAGGTGTAAATATAAAAGCTAACTAGTGTAAGACTAGAACACTCATTAGAGCAAATAAAATAAAATACCACGAGGTAAATGAAGTTAAGCTACCCATGGAAACAACTCATGAAAGAAAAACTCTAAAAATACTACTGAGGTAGCTTAAAGATAGCAAAAATTAAGTATTGACGAAACTAAAAACTCTATGTATGAACAAATGAATGCTAACTAATACAAAATCCAAATGACAGGAAAGAAACTACTGCTAGAAACAAAATAAATCAAAACTTGGGGTCCCCCCCAGACTTATATGAGACTGTGCCTCTAATATGGTGGTCGAGGTGGGAAGTCCGACAGTCTCGGCATGTCAGGCTCCTAGGTAAACCTGGTGATAAGTCGCTGATGTCACATGTACATGTGGTCGATATGAGAGCTAGTGGATATAGCAATCTCTCTGTGCTCCTCCTCCCGAGCCCACTGTGCCTGCTAGGAATGCATGTATTGTCGCATCTCCTGGCGGTAGGTGGCCTCATCCTGGCGACAGGCAGCCTCCTCCTAGAAGTAGACGCGAGCCTCATCGTAGAACTCCTTAGCCCATTGGAAGTGCTCCTGGAAGCCCTGAAACTCTGCCTGCATGTAAGCACTCTGCTCCTCCCATCGCTGCCTCTGCGTCTACTACTCGGCATATATGTCGTCAAGGCGCGATCAAAACTCCGAAAAATCATAGGCAGATGTACCTACATCCTGTTCAAAAGTAGAAAAAGATGGTGGTGTAGGCTCATGTTGATTTGGACTAGGTGGGCTTTTATACATGCGTGGACTGGAGGGAGAGTGGTGTACAAGGGGAGAGATGGGTGCCGATGTGGATGGTCCCTCATATGGCGAGAACTCCATTATCAAGTCTAAATGTCAGTTGGCGCATGTGGTGATGGTGGTACGATCGGGGTCGGGGAACCTAAGGGATGATAGGTTTTTCCTTACAAAACACAAGGAGTGTCCCTCTCTCACTATCATCTTCATGGTCATACACACTCCTAATTTGATCCTAGGGCTCCCCTCTATGCTATCTAGCGCAGTGTAGTCGTACCCCATCCTATGGCAAATGTGGGTAAGTAGGCCCCCCATAATGATCTCTCCTCTTGCTGCTTTTCCCATTTTCACTAGATGTCTAATGAAATAGGACCCTACATCAATGCTACTCCTTTCTTGTAGCATGTCCCACAAGCAAAGTAGCTGACTAGCTCGCACTACACCATCACTCTCCCCATGACCAAAAATAGTACTTGCCATGATTCGGTGTAGGTATCGAAAAATGGGGTTTTGGAGGCGTGATGCTTTGGCCCTAGAAGGGTCATAAGCGTGTTCTCCTATCAATTCGGTCCAAAAGATCCGAGAGTTAAACCCAATAGGGGTTCGTCTCTCTCCCCCACTAGGCAAGCCAAAGCATGTGTTCCATTGGTGTAGTGTCCGTTCATGCTCAATGTTGAATAACCTAAAGGTAATCCTACCCTCTTCGCTCTCTCTACCCATTAATACCTCAGCTTCTAAAGAACTTAAAAACTCTAAAACTATCCTAGGGTAGGTTGGGTGTCTTATCCCCATTATCTCTCCCCACCCCATTTTTACAAATAGGGCTTGAATATCACTAAACAAACCTAGGGTCTCTAAGAGATCCTCATCAAGATACCTAGTAGCGGTGATTCTTCTAGTAGAAATCATATCAAATCTATCCCTATGCTCATTATTTTGAAAAAGAAGGGTTGGAAGAGCGTCACCTTCCTCTGGAGAGTGAGGGGCGTCCCTTCTCCTTGTTCTTCGCTCCGAAGCACCGGATCGAGATGTCAATTGCATGGTCCTCCTCATCCTTACTTCTTTTGGCCTTCCTTGAAGGTTGGAAAGGCTTATAGGTGGTGCGTAAGAAGGATTCACATGGCTAGGGCAAGAGGAATCAAAACACATGGCGCATTTAGGGTGAAAATGCATGGCTTGGCCTCTTAAACCTCACGCGCTATGGCCGTGTGAAAACACATGTCCAGGCCGTGTGAAAAGACACGGCTAGGCCATGTGCGCCGCTGAGGGTCATGGCAAGGCCGTGTGAAAACACATGGCCAGGCTTTTTGTCCCCCGTTTTCTTCTCACGGTGCACAACAGTCTGAATTCTCCTTACTTGCTCAGTTGTGTGGGTTTAAAGTGATTTTACTTTTACCTAGCAAGTTCTTTCTAGTCCTAATTCATGTTTTAAAAAATGCTAAATGAATGGAATCTAAAGTTCAAATTAAACAAATAAATGCAATACAATGAAAAGAACACCTAAAAACTAAACTTGGGTTGCCACCCAAGAAGCGCTTTGTTTAAGGTTTTTTAGCTCGACCCTACTCCATTGTCTTAACTTGGCTCTGGAGGTTATGTGAACCTCCATTCATCCATCTCAGAGTTGACATCTGGTGGGTTCGTCTCTACCCTACTAAAAGTGTAGCCATCTAGGAAGGCCACTCTACACTCTGACAAATTGAAAATGATGATCTCCTCGTCTACCTCCAAGGAGATCTTGTGCGCCTTTACGTCTATTAATGCTCCCACAGTCGCCAGAAAGGGTCTTCCTAAAATGATGGGATTCTGGGGATTTCCTCTTGTGTCCAATATAATAAAATCCGTGCGTATTACGAAATTCTCAATGACCACAGGAACATGTGTTAGCATGCCGACAGGTTCCTTGATTGAGTCGTACCCCATATGAATATCAAAGTTCGCTGGTTGGATCCCATTCAGTCCCATCTTCAAATAGTATGCGTAGAGCATCACACTTACTGACGACCCCAAGTCACATAGTGCTTCATCAAAGCTTTCCCCATAAATCAAGCAGGGGATAACAAATTTACCAGGGTCCTCAAGCTGTGGTGGAATTTTATCTTCAATTTCAGCTTGGTTGGGTAGGGTGGAAATTATGGCTGCACACCCCTTGGTGGATCTGTTCTTCTAACCTACTCTTTCTTCGTATATTACCTCCTCCTTGACTTGACTCGGCTCGAGTAATGATGAAGACCTATCCATAGGTTGCGACACGGTTTAGGATATCTAGGTCACTTGTGTTTCCAACATCCTCGAGTGACTTGCAAGACCGTCAACAATGGCCTTCAAATCCTTAAGTGACTCTTCAATTTTCTGATGTTGGCATCGTAACTCTTCATTGGCCTTTGTTTGGGTAGCAATGAAGTCGTCCATCATCAATTCTAGCCTAGACTTCTGTGGTTGTTGCTGCTGTTGGTGCAATTGGCCTAGGTCATAATTGACCAGACTCGAGTTTGACTCGAGTAGTATTTTGATGTTTGATATTGATGTCTGACAATGTGTTGGGGAGATTGTTGGTATAATCGACCCAGGTCATACCTGATGTTTGACGATGGTTGACTATTGTCATGGAAAAAGTCCAAGTCTTGTGTACTTGGCATGATAAGTCCAAGCTTGAGTCTTGGCATGGAAAGTCCAACATGGGTTGGCAAGGAAAGTCCAAACATGGGTCTTGGCAAGGGAAAGTCCAAGCATGGGTCTTGGCATGAAAAGTCCAACATGGGTTGGCAAGGGAAGTCCAAGCATAGGTCTTGGCAAAGAAAACTCCAAGCATGGGTCTTGGCATGGAAAGTCCAACATGGGTTGGCAAGGGAAAGTCCAAGCATTAATCTTGGCAATTGGAAAGTCCAAGGGGAATATTGGCGGCGTAAAGTTCAAGGGTGGAGTCTTGGCAGTATAAGTCCAATGGTTGGCGGCATAAAGTCCAAGCGGAGTCTTGGCAGCATAAGTCCAATGTGCCTTGGCGGTGTAGACCATATTAGCATGACAATAGCTGATGGAAGCACCTGAAGGCTAGCGTATTGATGAACAAGTCATGGATGACTTGGAGGGATCTGATAGGTGTGAGGCTGACAAAGGTGGCTAGAAGGCTTACGTCTAGGCTAAGGGTGGTCTAGCAAGTATGGGAGCACCATACTTAGGGTAAAATCTCATGTTTGAGGTGTATCAGTCGACTGAGACTATGGTCAATTGACTGATGTGAGTCGACTGGAGTTCGACTGTCGGGAAATGGCTTTGTGATCGCGATTGGGCGGCCGATCGGCACCGAGCAATGATCGATCCGAGATCATCGACCATCGGGTCAAGAATTCGAGCACAGAAGCTTCCCAAATCGACTGTTAGGGGTTGACAGTCGAGTGATGACCCGATCAGTCGACTGATGGGCATGATCAGTCGACTGATGGTCTATCCATTAGGACTTATCCAATGTGGCTCATGTCGTTGTGAGACAACGGCTACAGGAGCAATCGACTGACGGTCCCGATCAGTTGACTGTTAGGCAAAAATTAGCCCAAATGCCGGTTATAAAAGCAGCTCGTGGAGGAGGTTTTTGTCATGGTTCTCTTGGGCGATTTGAAGGGGAATAGTTGGTGCTTTCCAATCCTTCAAGGCTAGTCCAAGGCAATCAAAGATCAAGCAATCAAAAGCTCTTTGTAAAGTGTTTTCCTTTACTTGTATTGCATTTCATATTCATAGTTGCTTGTATCTCTTGTATTACTTAGTGTAATCTTTGTACGAGGTTTCTCCACCTCCGGATTGTTTCAAGAAGGAGTATTATTGTGTAGTGGTGTTGTTCACATCGCTAGAGCTTGTTTAAGCTTGATTTGTGGAGTAAGAACCATTCGGTTCCGAACCATGCTATATTTGGTGTTGTGTTGTGTGCTTGTATTCGTGTTATTGTTTTTATTATTATTCTACTGCGCACTAACCGAATTGTAGAAAACACGCGATTATAATCCATCGACAAGCGAAGATGTCATTCACCCCCCCCCCTCTAGCGGCCACCGAGGTCCCCACAATTGGTATTAGAGCCCGGGGCTCTTCTATGGGTTAACAACCAAGAGAGCACCGCTAGAGGGCAAGAAGATGAATTTTCAAGAAAAACTAGGATGTGACATCAACACACCGCCACCATACGATCAAGAAGTTTTTTCGACATGGAGGGCTAGAATGGAGACATTCTTGATGATGGTCATAGAAGATTGGTTCATCGTCATGGAAGGTTTTGAACCACCTAGGAATAAGAATGGAGAGGTCTTGAAGTTGAAGAAGTGGACCAAAATTTGATAGACTGATTATTTTTTCGCAATACCGTTCCCAAATTATTTACCTAACCCCCTAACTACACTAATGCAGTATAGGCATGACTCAGATCGTCTCCCAACGAACCTAATGGTTGGATGTTTGTTTTTAAACAGAAGTAAACATCGGGGGGTTTTTACAATTTATCAAAACAATTATTCAAAGCTAACCTAATGCAAGAACGATTCAACCTTGCACCGCACTGTCACTATACGATACAATGGTCAAACAATTCTGGTAAACAGACATGGAAATTAAATCTGCAAGAAATAAATCTAACTACCAAATAAAAATTAACAAATAACTATCCTAATGTGCAAAAGTAAGTAATCACGTACCGCACTGTCACTATACGGTACAATGATCACGAAATAAAAGTGAACAATTCAACCAAGCGCACTGTCACTATACGGTACAGTAGTCAAATAGTCACTAAAAATTGCAATAAACGAAAGCAATTCAACCAAGCACCGCACTGTCACTATACGGTACAGTAGTCAAACAGTCACTAAAAATTGCAATAAACGAAAGCAATTCAACCAAGCACCGCACTGTCACTATACGGTACACTGGCCAAATGTAAATGAAATCTAAACTAATAATGAAAGCAATTCAACCAGGCACTGCACTGTCACTATATGGTGCACTGGCCAAATGTAAATAAAAACTAAACTAAACATGATAAACATAACCTAACAGAAATAATAGCAGGATGTAATTAACACAAAATCCCAACTAATTGGTGTTTAACACACTAACAAACACACATATTGATCCAAATAAAACAACGACCGGTAACCACACGGCGGTCGCAACAAACCGAATAGCCCTCTCCAGCGGTGAATGCGAAGCTTCCCAATCAGCACAGCAGGGAGGACGGACAGACGGAGGAACGCGATCACCGTTCTAGCAGCTCTGGAGTCACCGGACAGTGAAATGGACCTTCACCGGTGGAGATGGAGCTGTCCTAAACCGGCGCAGCTTGTGGGTGGCTCCGGCGAGATGGAAAGGCCTATCCCAGCCGCCGGAATGGAGTGAATGCCGATGAAGGTTGTACTCGCCGGAATCCCGCGCTCGCCCCTCTTTCGATTAGCTGTCCGAATCACGGCATCTAATCGTCCGCCGAGGCTCGCCTGGGATCATCGCCGGCTGTCGGAGGGAAGGTCGCCGGAATGGAGTGTCGAACTGTCACCGTCGCACGTGTAGTCGTCGATCACCCGCGCTCGCGAGAGGAAGAAGACGGCAACAGATTCTGCGCGATCTGTTTCTCGATTTGGGAAGGTAGGTTTTATTAAATGAAAAACCTTAGCCATCCGATCTGAGCCTCATCTGATCCCAGTCGTCCAAACAAGCTAGGGTTGATGGATATATTAATCGCAATTAGGTCGCTCCATCCAATCAAATCGATCGATCTGTAATGGACGGATCTGATCCGTCTGAAGGTATAATCACGATCCAACGGTCCGGATGAACGGCCAAGACGTGTAGATCTTAATGTATGGGCCGGATCGCTCCAGATCCAGATGGATGGCTCAGAATCAATCACTTTCCTTGAACAGTCCATAATGCTCAGATCTGAACCCTTGATTTAATTTGCCTTCTGATCTGGATGAAGGGCTCAGATTAAATCATTTTGAAATGTCCATTATGACCCCAGATGAAGCCATATTTGATCCAACTTGAGTCTAGTTCAGTGGCTCATATCGATCTCCTACAAACAAAGATAAAATTTACATATAAGTCCAAAAATTAGGAGAATTTACAATAAGGTCCAAAAATATATCCAACTCATAAAACATGATAATAATCAATAATAAATCACTCGAGAGGATAAAAAAATAGTGATATTAAGGACCAAAATAATACAACAAAATGGCAGTTATCATGGACCCGAGAGCAACGTCTTAAGTTCAAGACCGAAGTCAAGGTAACAAAACTTCTAGAAGATTTGATAGCTAATGATATTTTGTCTAGAATAGGTGAATATCAAGATTCCAAGGAGCTTTGGAGAAAATTGGCAAAGCTCCATGAAGGTTCATCACCGGTCAAAGAAGAAGGACCATCACCGGCTTCAAGTGAAGAACAATCACAAGAAGCCAAAGAGTGCTCATCGCCTCAATTAGAGGAGACCGAGGAAGTAAGCACATCATCCTCACAAGCAAGTGAGGATTCAGAAGTTGAAGAGGAGTCAACATCCGGGTCAAAGGAAGAGAAAGAATTGGAGGAGATTAGGGCATCCTCAATACCGGAGCAACAATAAGAATCATCTACCTCCGGTAGAGAGGAAGAGGAAGCTCTGGATTCCCCTACCATGGAAGGTAACTCAAACATTGTAGTTAAAATTAAAAATCATATAATATATTTTGAGTGTAGGGAGCAAGGACACTACAAGAGTAAGTGTCCTAAAAGGGTCGAGAAGGCTCAACCGGCTCTAAGGGTCAAGAATGTCGGTGTCCCTACAATTAAAACCAAGGAGCATGTGATTTGCTTCAAGTGCAATCAACGGGGCCTTTACTGGAGTCAATGCCCAAAGGGGAAGAAAAAGACCCAAGAAGGAGCTACACATGTAGGGGGAGCCTCCATGGTAAACCCCAAGGTAAAATTCAATAATGCACCTTTTTTAATTAATAGGCAAAAGCATGCTAGGAATTTTGTTGCTATTACTCATGAACAAAAGCATGCTAGAAATAGGTTTTATTGTTTAGGTGCTAAGACTGTCAACCTTAGGAATAAGGAGAAATTTAGGACTAATGTCCCTAAAAATATTCTACCTAAGGCAAGTATTAGGAAGATAGAAGATCACCTAGGCTTTAACTCAAAGAATTCTAGACATATGCCTAGGAAAGGGAAAAATACTCAGAGAAATAATGGGCCCATAAAATTTGAGCAACTAGAGTAGGAAAATCAAGTCTTGAGGTCAAGACTTGAGAAATTAGAAAAGACCCTTAGAAAAATACAAAGTCAAAGTCAAGGGTCAAATGGTCAAACTCTAGGATCAATGAGTCAAACTCTAGGATCTAGGAAGCAAGGTCCACCCAAGGACAAGAAAGGTTTGGGTCACAAATCTAAGCCCAAGGAGACCTACCATAGTGTTCTATTTGACTATGGAACTAAACCTAGGTCTAGGAAAACCAATGCCACTAGGGAAGTCATCCCTAGAGTTGACCATGGTAGGTGCTTAGTGGCTAGGGTCTTGAAGAAACCTAGGGAAGTCATTAAGAAGGTTACAAGGGGAGTTACCCCTAGAGTTAACCTAGGTAAGACCCAGATGACCAAGGCTTCTAAGCCTAGGAGGGTAATTAAGAGGGTATCTAGGGAAGTTATCCCTAGTGAATATCTAGTTTGTTAGTAATATATGAGAGATGTCCTAAGGCAATCTCCTTATGTATGAACCATTTATATGATAAATGAAGATTCACTATTTGAGTATACATGTTTTATGTATTTGATTGGATCTTAAACTCATTTACTGAATGTCCACGATACGATTCACAGCATGAGAGAATTTGTGATTGGATCACAACTAGTGAGTATCTCTACATGTGTAAATGTGATGTATCGGAATTATCCCTAGTCGATGAATTGATGGATTAGGACACCATCAATTCTGTCGAGACTAGCACGAGGTATACTCCTTGGTGTATCCAAGCAGCTGATTCTCACTGGCTGGAGACATAGTGATGTCCGGAGTTAATCGTGGATGCTAGTTATGGTAACTAGTTCATTGGAGTGACAGTCGTAAGACTTCATATGGTTCTCTGCATATATAGATATGTCAATGAAGTTCTTACTGTAGCTTAAGTGCGATGTTCCTTTGACTTGCGGTATTCAAGTCATCTTGATCATGGAGACTTATGCTTTGACATCTTAAGCAAACATCTCTAAGGAGATGTGGACCCGGATGATTGGGTATAAGTCGAAGTGATCGAAGGTGTTTGAATAGCCTATAAAGGATTCACCACTCCTTGCGAGGAGATGTATACCCATGGCCTCTCGTCGGATTGTTACTAAAGTCTTTGGCCAAAGCATTACATGTTTAGAGTAAGGTACTCTTCGATACATGTGGAGTAACTAGAATCCGTAGGACAAGGAAATGATACTTGGGCTAGGTGTGACGTAGTCAGCCTAGTGGGGACTGACACAATAGACCATGTCCTGAACCAAGTGGGTATAAGATGAGTGAAGGGAATGGGGGCACGATTCATTCGAGCTACTGAAGGGTTTCAGAAATAGTTCTGGATCAACCGTTGATCTTTTCGGTTAATTGGGGATCATGATGTACTACTAGGTGCCACTCATGATCGTTCTATAATTAATGGTTAATTATAGGCGGCCAACATAAACCGAGAACCTATTTGGTCACACGCACAACGAGTGTAATCCAAAGGATTTAAAACGAGCTTGAGAATGGGATTCTCAGACCGAGAGAAACTATGTTTGGTTGGACCAAACATAAAGCGAGCATGAAATTGTTTCAGTGGCAATGGAAGCGTGGATGGGCCGTGTCTTATGAAGACATAATGGATGGACCAAAATGGTTTGGTTCTAATCCAATGGATGAGAATAAACCAAAGGGTTTGGTTTATATTAAACGAATGAACCAAAGGTTGGTTCGGTTCGATTTAACTTAAAATAAACCATCATGGTTTGGTTTATTTTAACTTATCTTAATGGAGCGGGTTAACGGGCTTTATGGATATGATCCATTAACCATTAAGAGAATTAGTTCTCTATAAAAGAGGGCATTAGGGTGTGTTAAGCCCTGATGAAGAGGCAAACCTAATTTGGCCGCCCACCCTCCTCCTCTTGTTGGCGCCAACTCTATTTCCGCCAACCATCTCTTCCAACCGGCGACCAGCTGCTGCCGTTTCCTCCTCTTTCCGGCGACGAGCTGCTGCCGGAGGAGCTCCGGTGATCTTCCTTGGCTCCGGAGACAAGGTGAGCAAGTCGCTTTCCTTATTTGGCCGGTGCAAGGTCTCCACCAAAGCTGTCCAGTTTTCTGGACAGCTTGTTCTCCTCTCGTCGGAGCGTCGTTTGGACGACGGTTAGTGCTCCGACAGCGGCTAACTTACCGGGGATTTGATCTCCGGTAATCCTCTGAGGTGGAGGACGAAGGATTCGTCAAACGGTTGACGAACACCTCTCCGGAGAAGCGAGTTTTGAGAACTCGTTTTGGATCCGAATTTGGATTCGGATCGTGATCATCTCTCGATCACGTCGTCTTCAACACGAGGCTAGTAACCCGTACGAAGACGAAGCTCGTGACTTAGCGAAGTCATCCCGAGGAGCTCGGCGTGGATACGGATAGAGACGATTCTTACGAGGATCGTTCCGGTTGATGTCGTTCCCGCTACACATCATACGGAAGGTATAACGTAGTTTAATTTCCTTTTATTGCAAATTATAATTTACGGTTATGTCTACACTTGTTGTAATAGCATGCGTGTGTTGTGTGTGTTGTAATAAATATAGATTTATTAATTTTAATTGCTTCCGCTGTGCTCATGTTTACGAAACATGATCGAACACACACACGCCGCGGTGCCGGAAACCCAACATAGTTATCACAAGGAGCTCCAATAGGTATTGGGTTCCTAGGAGCGTGATCGATTCACACCAGATGGGTTTATTGGTGCAATCGGCCCAGGTCACGATTGACCAGGACTTTAGCTTGACTCGAGAGATGTTTTGATGTTCGACAAAAACATATGACAATGTGATTGTCATGGGAAAAGTTCAAGTCTTGGGTACTTGGCATGGAAAGTCCAAGTGGAACACTTGGCATTTGGGAAAGTCCAAGAATGGGTCTTGGCATGGAAAGTCCAACATGGGTTGACATGGAAAGTCCAAGCATGGGTCTTGGTATGGAAAGTCCAACATGGATTGGCAAGGAAAGTCCAACATGGGTTGGCAAGGAAAGTCCAAGCATGAGTCTTGGCATGGAAAGTCCAACATGGGTTGGCAAGGGAAAGTCCAAGCTTGAGTCTTGGCATTTGAGAAGTCCAAGGGGAATATTGGCGGCGTAAAGTCCAAGGGTGAAGTATTAGCAACATAAGTTCAATGGTTGGCGGTGTAAAGTCCAAGCGGAGTCTTGGCGACGTAAGTCTAATGTGCCTTGGCGGTGTAGACACCGATAGCATGACATAGCCGATGGAAGCACTTGAAGGCTAGTGCAATGGATGAACAAGTCATGGATGACTTGGTGGGATCCGATAGGTGTGAGGTTGATGGAGGTGGCTAGAAGGCTTAGGTCTAGGCTAAGGGTGGTCTAGCAAGTATGGGGGCACCATACTTGGGTTAAAACCTCATGTTTATGGTTGGCAGTCGACTGGCATTATGGTCGGTTCGACTACCGTGAGTCGACTAGAGCTCGACTGTCATTCAAGGGCTGAAAATGCCATGGCAGCCGACTGCTCGTTGGAGTAGATGACTGATGGCAATCGACTGCTATGGATGGCAGTCGACTGATGGTTTAGTCGCAAGCACAGAATGCTCCGTAGCCAACTGGGCAGTTGGCTATGGGCACTGGCAGTCGACTGACAATGTTGGCAGTCGACTGGTGAGAGTCTCGTTGGAACTTTTCCAGCATGGATCTAGCCGTTGTCTCACGACAATAGTGGCATCAGTCGACTGGTGACTTATGGCAGTCGACTGATCGGCAGAAATCCAGCCCGATGCAGGTTAAAAGGGATTTGTTCATGGAGATTCCGGCATTGGTTCTTTAGGAGCTTTGGTGAGGCGATTTAAAGGCGAATTGCAGGTGCATTTCAAGGCCCTTCAAGCTCATCCAAGAAATCGACAAGCAAGCACTCAAAACCCTAGTTTGTAAAGTGTTCTTTACATTTTCACTTGTATTTTCTTTTTTTACTTTGTATTACTTATTGTAATCACTTGTAAGAGGTTTCTCCACCTCCGACGTGTTGTTGAGAAGGAGTTTATTGCTTAGTGGTGTTTGTGGCATCGCTAGAGCTCTTCTTTAGAGCTCGATCCATGGAGTATGAACCGTTCGGTTCCGAACCACGTTATATGATTGTGTAGTTCTTGTGTTTGTGTTGTATTTGTTTTATTATTTCTATTTCTGCTGCGCTAACATAATTTGTAGACAAGCACGCAACGAATTCCATCACGCAACGAAAACAAGCTATTCACCCTCCCCCCCTCTAGCGGTCTTAAATCTTCTACAAGTTGTATCAGAGCCCGGGGCTCTTCTACGGACTAATCGCCGGGAGCAAAACCCGCTAGAGGGAAGAAGATGGATCTTCAAGAAAGATGGGGCGATGACATAGCGATTCCACCCGTCTTCGACCGCGAAGATTTCACGTATTGGAAAGGTAGGATGGAATATTTTCTAATGTCAAATATAAAAAATTGGTTTGCCGTGATTTTAGGATTTGATGCTCCGAGAGGAGAGAATGGAAAAATCCTCAAGACGAAGAGGTGGACCGAGGAGCAACGACAAAAATGCAAGACAACCATTAAGGTAACAAAAATGTTAGTTAATTTGATATCTAATGATATTTTGTCTAGATTAGGAAGCTATAGGGATGCCAAGGAGTTGTGGAACAAGTTAGTCAAGTTCTACGACAATCCCAAATCGGTCCAAGAAGACTTGGAAGAGGAGGAGACCGAAGAAGAAGCTTCATCATTCTCACAAGAAAGTGAGGAGTCAACTTCTGAATCGGAGGAAGAAAAAGTAGAAGAAGTGGAAGAGACCTCCACCTCTAGGATTGAGGGGAAGGAGATTAGAGCATCCTCTACACCAGAGCAACCTCAAGAAAAACCATCCACATCCGGTCGAGAAGAAGCTCAAAATTCCACCATTGACCTAGGTAACTCAAACATTGTGGCTAAAATCAAAAATCATATAATATATTTTGAGTGTAGGGAGCAAGGACACTACAAGAGTAAGTGTCCTAAAAGGATAAAGAAAGCTCCTCCGACACCTAAAAGTCAAGAAAGTCAAAGGATGTCGGTCCCCTAACAACCAAAAGCAAGGAGCAAGTGATTTGCTTCAAATGTCGGCAACCGGGACACTACCGAAATCAATGCCCAAAGGGGGAGAAGAAGACTCAAAGGGGAGCATCACAAGTAGGGGGAGCCTCTAAGGCAAACCCTAAGGTATATTTTAGTAATGCTCCTTCTAATGGAAATGTTAAAAAGCATGCTAGGAATTTTAATTCTCTTGCAAGTTATCATGAAAAGCATGCTAGGAATAAAAAATATTTTTGTTTAGGAGCTAAGAATGTCCACCTTAGGAATAAGGAGAAATTTGGGACTAATGTCCCTAAAAATATTTTACCTAAGGCATCTATTAGAAAAATTGAGGATCATCTAGGTCTTAATCCTAAATGGACTCGGCATATGCCTAGAAAGGGCAATGCCCAAAGATTAAATCAAAATCCTAAAATTAGGCAATTAGAGTTGGAAAATCAAGCCTTGAGGTCAAGACTTGAAAAACTTGAAAAGACCCTTAGGATTATGCAAAATCAAGTTAAAGGGTCAAATGGTCAGAGTCAAGAGTCTAGGACAAAGAGTCAACACCTAGGGCCTAAGAGACAAAAGTCAACCAAGGGCAAGAAAGGTTTGTGTCACAAACCTAAGCCTAAGGTGGCTTATCATAGTGTTCCATTTGATTATGGAATACAAACTAGGTCTAGGAAGACCAAGGTCAATAGGGAAGTCATCCCTAGAGTTGACCAAGGTATGTGCCTAGTGGCTAGGGTTTCAAGGAAACCTAGGGAAGCCACTAAGAAGGTTGCAAGGGGAGTTACCCCTAGAGTCAACCTAGGTAAGACCACAATGACCAAGGCTAACAAGCCTAGGAGGGTCATTAGGAAGGTATATAGGGAGGTTATCCCTAAGGAATACCTGATTAACCCTAGGAGCTCAAATAGGTTTTGGGTTCCTAAGAGCGTGATTGATTCACGCTAGATGGGTTTAGGGTGTGCCAACTTTAAATGGAAGGGTAGTTAACCTAACCATGGTAAAGGTGGCACTTTAGGTTATTTTCAAGGTTATGGATACCTTGGAAATAGATTTGATATTATGATCCTAAAAGATTTTAGGATGTGCCAATATACTTTTGGAATTATGAAAAATCAATCAAATTGGCACAAGTTAGGTTTAGAGGTCTTAGTGTGCCATTATGGGTTTTGGCACACTTGGGAGATTAGTAGAAATATGGCAAAATGGACAAAATAATAACAAATGGCAATTAATACTAAGTATTAGGTATTATTGTACCTATACATTTTATGTGTCATGCCTTGATTGTCATATAACATGTCATGACATCATGTTTATTTTTATCTTTTATATGTCATGATTATGTGTAGGATTAAGGTTAACAATGCCATGACATGATTATATCATGTCATGGCATCATGATCATTGGTCATACCTAATTATTGCTATCATTTATGCCATGATCATTCATGCATTTAAGTTAATGAAAATTGATTTAAGGACAATGACATGACTTGGAGTCCCATTTATAAGGGAATCAAGTAGTGTTGCCTTAGAAATTGCATGAAATCCTAAATTAGGATGAACCAAAATCCACATCTCACATCACATTGACTTGAGTGTGTTTTATACACCCTAAATACATGTGAGATGCTAGGATATGAGTTAAGTTCAAGGTGCATAGTTTTTGCATCTAGTTAAACTAAAACTCATCTTATTTCATTAGTGGATCATTGGGAAAGCTTGTGTACAAGTCATGTACATTAAGCCCAAGGAATATGATCCAATATAGGTTTTCAAAAATATTTTAAAATCCTTTTAGAAAACCTTAGTGAAGTCTATCTTTTGATAGCGATCACCATTGATGAAGTTGATACAAAGTGAGCCAAAACTTAGAAGTTTTTCTTCATTTTTCAATTTTCTATCAATTTCGATATTTTATAGGTAAAATATTTTTCTATCATTTTTCACCCATTGTATTAGTTATAAGTATTATACGTATGAAATTTCATGATTTTTCAAATTACATATATTTATTTATACTTTTCTAAAATTCGACTCTGATAATTGAAATTCTGAAATTTCAGTTATCAGATGAGAGTGGAAGTCGACTGATCTCTGATAGAGTCGACTGCCAAGGCTGATTTCGGGAAAACAAGATATGGTTAGCCCGTGTTCAGCTACGGTTAAGGTCTCTAACCACTCCTAACCCTAGGATATATTTTGGGAAGCATTATAAAGGGTGAAAATCCATTGGATATGGATTAGGAGAGGTGTTAGAATGATGTATCAAATTTAAGGTATGGAGAGTTCATGGTTGAACTTTAGACCTTATTTTTGATGGTTTAGAGTTCCTATTGGCTTAGGGACTTCCCAAGAACATTGTTGGTGCAATGGTCAAGGGGAAGCAAGCCTTTAGGGGGAGGTATCCATTAAGGGATGATGGATGGTATTTTTTTTCCTCATGAGGAGGGAAAATGGGATTTTGAGATACCCAATTTGGAAATTGAGAGAGTGTATAGGATTGTCTCTCTTGAGTGATATGAGACTTATCACTAGGAAGATGGTAGGCATCCTAGGTATTTTTGGACCAAGGGGGAGATTGTAAGATCTCATTGGGACATGAGACATTGACCTCCTTGGAGAGAGAGAACCTTTTTGATGTTAGTCAAAAAGGGGGAGAACTTATTGGGAGAATGACATCAATTGGAAAATTGATGGGGATGATTGGTTTGAGTTAGATGGTCTAACTCAATGGTTTGTATGTTTTTGTCAAACATCAAAAAGGGAGAGATTGTTGGTGCAATCAGCCCAGGTCACGATTGACCAGGAGTTGAGCTTGATTCAAGAGATGTTTTGATGTTCGACAAAAACATATGAAAATGTGATTGTCATGGGAAAAGTCCAAGTCTTGGGTACTTGGCATGGAAAGTCCAAGTGGGACACTTGGCATTTGGGAAAGTCCAAGCATGGGTCTTGGCATGGAAAGTCCAACATGGGTTGGCATGGAAAGTCCAAGCATGGGTCTTGGCATGGAAAGTCCAACATGGGTTGGCAAGGAAAGTCTAACATGGGTTGGCAAGGAAAGTCCAAGCATGGGTCTTTGCATGGAAAGTCCAACATGGGTTGGCAAGGGAAAGTCCAAGCTTGAGTCTTGGCATTTGAGAAGTCCAAGGGGAATATTGGCGGCATAAAGTCCAAGGGTGAAGTCTTGGCAGCATAAGTCCAATGGTTGGCAGCGTAAAGTCCAAGCGGAGTCTTGACAGCGTAAGTCCAATGTGCCTTAGCGGTGTAGACACTGATAGCATGACATAGCCAATGAAAGCACCTGAAGGCTAGCACAATGGATGAACAAGTCATGGATGACTTGGAGGGATCTGATAGGCGTGAGGCTGATGGAGGTGGCTAGAAGGCTTAGGTCTAGGCTAAGGGTGGTCTAGCAAGTATGGGGGCACCATACTTGGGTTAAAACCTCATGTTTAAGGTTGGCAGTCTACTGGCATTATGGTCAGTTCGACTGTCGTGAGTCGACTAGAGCTCGACTGCCGTTCTTGAAGGTAGGAAACTTCGCTTCCCACTTCAACTCGATCGTTTGTTCATGGTGATCCCTTCTACGTCCCCGGATAAAAAAAATTTATCCTTGATGAGAGGGATTACCCAAGCTACCGTTTCATCATCATGCTATTCGATTAGAGTAGTCACTTGAACAAACTTGTTGTTCAAGCCACCAACCTTTATTCTACGAATAGCCGCGGAATAGACGATATACGGATCACCGGATTTTGTGTTTGTATTTGGGGTCCAAGTTAATTTAGACATTAAACAAAGCATTCAACATTCATATAATTGAAAAACAATCATAGACATAACATAAAGGAATATAAAACAACGTTTATACCTCTCGATCTTCTATTGTATGTCCTTCCTCCTTTTGGACGTCATGTGGGCGACGGTCTTCCAAAAGTCGAAGCCTCCTAGATCACTAATCTTCCTTCCTTGCTCACTCCGAACAAGAGGAAGTATAGAAACAAAACTCTTCTCCTTCCTTTAGCCAACCACCAAGCACCAACCTTGATGCTTGCTGCCGGCCAACAAGAAGAAGAGATAGGGAAGTGGGCGCTAGCCAAGAGCTTCAAGGGAAGACCCTAAGCTTTGTTTCCACCGGCCAAGGAGAAGAGAAGGAGGAGCTTTGGACGCCGGCAAAGGGAGACGAGAAGATGATGGGCGCCGGCCACCTAAGGAAGAAGAGAAGAAAGGAAAAATTTTCCTTAATTGTGGTCGCCCAAACCAAACTCCAAAAACCCTAGCCTCCTTTTGTTTTTTGCCGCCCAAGCCAAAAGAAACAAAACCCTAACTTCTCTAATTAATCTCCACGCCCCATATTTATAGAGTTAGGCTTAAGCCTCCTTTTAATCTCCACCGTCAGTTCTAGGGATTTAATCTCAACCGTCGAATCTAGAGATTTAATCTCAACCGTCGGATCTAGAGATTTAATCTCCACCATCGGATCTAGAGTTTTGTTTTCAATTATTGGATCTAGTCTTCATGAGGTTTTAATAGGCTACAATAGGGACCATGAGGAGGAGTTGGATCTTGGCCACCCAATGGATCAAGCCCACATAAAATCCGATCCATTAATGATAATCCAATCCACTAGAGGATTATCATTGATCTACCTCACCAACCCCCATAAATTAATATAGGCTCTATATATTATTTGTACATTTTTCTCCCCGTGTTTAAGATCTCGAATGTCCGTCAATTAATTAATTTACTGACAATTAATTAATCAACATCTAACTCCATGAGTAGTACCACCAACCTTATCATCATGCCGGACCATGTCCACCTGCAGGGTTTACATGATGAACCTTATGAGCTCCTCAAGGGGACATCATCATCCTAATATATAGGATACGGTTTCCTCCTATAATCAACGGCACACCATATAAATAATATCATTTCCCAACTTACTGAGCCTATCGATTTAATCTATAAATCTCGCACATTGGTAAATCAAAAAATGAATACTAAGTATATGTGCCCGTTATTATATCGGGATTAAGAGCATGTACAATATAATATCTGAGGTCCGATTCGATTATGTAGTCAGCAATAAATTGAATCACCTCTAAGTCAATCCTTCTCAATACACACAAAGTGTACTAATGTGATTCTATGGTCAAGACAAACCAATACCAAATCACACTACAACCATACCAATGGTTTGTCCAAAGCCATCTAGGTTGTGAGCCTTTACTTATACTCTACAAGGAGCTTATAACATGATCTACTATGTGACACTATACACCATGTTATCTACAATGTAATGTATTAGACAATATGTATAATCACAAATATGCAAATAATGATCATGTGATTCTTATTTCAAAATAAAGATGTTCATACAAAAGATAAACTTTTCAGTATACATCCCAACAATCTCCCACTTATACTAAAAGATTATGCTGTCCTTAAACTGTCATACATCTGATTCCCATTCCCTCCACATGCCTATCAAAATCTCTCGCTGGAAGGGTCTTAGTGAAAGGGTCTGCCAGGTTATCCTCTGATGCAATCTTGGCCACAACAACTTCTCCTCGCTTTACAATTTCTCGTATCAGGTGGTACTTTCGCTCTATGTGTTTACTTGCCTTATGGGCTTGTGGTTCCTTCGAGTTTGCAACTACACCACTATTATTACAATAAATTGTGATAGTTCTAGGCAAACCAAGAATCACATCCAAGTCCATCAAGAAGTTCTTGAGCCATACAGCTTCTTTGGCCTCCTCAGAGGTTGCCACATACTCAGCTTCCATAGTGGAGTCCGCCACGCATTTCTGCTTGACACTCCTCCATACAATGGCTCCACCTCCCAAAGTAAATAGAAAACCTGAGGTAGACTTACTGTTATCCCTATCTGATTGGAAGTCGGAATCTGTATAACCCACAGGGAGTAATTGGTCTGCCTGGTAAACTAGCATATAATCCCTAGTCCTTCTCAGGTACTTCAATATATGCTTTACCGCAATCCAATATCCCTGTCCTGGATTACTCTGATATCTGATAACCATGTCAATGGCAAAGCAGAAATCCGATCTCGTACATAGCATAGCATACATGAGGCTTCCTACTGCCGAAGCATAAGGAACCGCCTTCATGTCCTCTATCTCCTCAGATGTTCTAGGACACATCTCCTTAGATAAAGGAACTCCATGCCTGAAAGGTAGAAAACCTTTCTTAGAGTTCTACATGCTAAAACGATCCATAATGATGTCTATGTATGAACCTTGAGAAAAGCACAACATCCTTTTCCTGCGATCCCTTATAACCCTGATCTCAAGGATGTGTCCCACTTCTCCCAAGTCCTTCATATCAAACTATTTGGACAACCATACCCTTACGTCTGATAACACCTTGACATTGTTGCCAATTAACAAAATGTCATCTACGTATAGTACAAGAAATACCACTACGTTTTTGTCACATCTCTTGTACACACAAGACTCATCCGGACTTTAAATGAATCCATAAGACTGGATTACCTCATAAAAGTGGATGTTCCAAGACCTCGAAGCTTGCTTCAATCCATAAATGGACCGATTAAGCTTACACACAAGATGTTCTTTGCCCTTTGCAATGAATCCTTCTAGTTGCTTCATATAGATGTTTTCCTCAAGACTTCCACTAAGGAAAGTTGTCTTGACATTCATCTGTCATACCTCATAATCCATATGAGCAGCAATGCATAAGAGAATCCGGATAGACTTATGCATGGCTACCGGCGAAAAAGTCTCCTCATAATCGATACCCTCTTTCTGAGTATAACCTTTCGCAATAAGCTTTGCTTTGAAGGTCTCAACCTTCCCATCTATTCTTCTCTTTCTTTTGTAGATCCACTTGCATCCAATGGTTCTTACACCATTGGGTGGTTCTACTAGCTCCCAGACCTGATTTGAATCCATAGATTCAATCTCAGTATTCATTGCACTTTGCCAAGATACCGCATCTTTATCTTGGATTGCCTCGTCATATGTCTAGGGATCAGGTTCATGTTCGCCAGAGACCAAATCAGAAGATTCTCCTAAGAACATGAATCTATCAGGCTGTCTCACAACCCTCCCACTATGACGAGGTATTACCTGTGTATTCTCTATGACACGCAGTGCAGTGTCTTATGGTATATCCTCTTGTACCGATGGTACTGAAGAAGTGACTTCCCCTTTTAATTCTTCCAGAACAATCTTACTCAAGGGCTTGTGGTTCATCACATAGTCTTCCTCTAGAAATCTGGCGTTCGTGCTAACGATCACCCTCTGATCTCTAGGACTATAAAACAAACCTCCTTTCGTTCCTCTAGGATAGCCAACGAACATGCGTACTTCTGTACGAGGTTCCAACTTACCAGCATCTGCCTTCAACACATGTGTTGGACTCCCCCAAATCCGAATATGTATTAGACTAGGCTTTCGCCCAGTCCACAATTCTGTGGGAGTAGAAGGCACTGATTTAGATGGTACCAAGTTCAAAATATACACTGTTGTATCTAGAGCATATCCCCAGAACGAGTCTGGTAACTCAGAATAACTCATCATCGATCTAACCATCTCCATAAGAGTCCTCTTCCTTCGCTCTACTACACCATTCTGTTGGGGTGTGCCAGGTGGAGACAATTGGGATTGAATCCCAGCCTCTGATAAGTAATTCCTAAACTCTCCCAAGAGGTACTCACCACCATGATCAGATCGCAGTATTTTTATACTTTTACCTTGACGTTTCTCCACATCAGCCTTGAATTCTTTGAACTTGTCAAAGCATTCAAACTTGCGGCGCATCAAGTAAATATATCCATATCTTGAATAATCATCTATGAAGGAGACGAAATATTCAAAACCACCTCTAGCCTAGATAGACATAGGACCACACAAATCAGAATGAACCAATTCCAACACATCTTTGGCTCTATATCCCTTAGCCTTAAAAGGCCTCTTGGTCATTTTTCCCTCCAAGCAAGATTCGCAGGTTGGGAAATCTTCCACCACTAATGAACCCAGAGGTCCATCAGCTATCAACCTTTTAATTCTTCTTAGGTTAATATGACCAAGTCTTAGATGCCAAAGATATGTTTGGTTCATCTTCGAAGGTTATTTTCTCTTACTGGAATTAGAAGATGAGTTATTAACTTCTATTTGCATCGTGGGAGCTTTTGGTTCAAGTGTATATAAATTTCCTATCAATGCACTCGAACAGATAGTCTCCCTATTCCTTTTTATAACAACTTTGTCATTAAAAGAAATAGAATATCCATCCATAAATAATTTAGAAACCGAAATTAAATTCTTTCTAAATAAAGGTACATAAAGGCAATTCTTAAGAACCAAAACTTTATTTTTCTCAAAAGATAAATAAACATCTCCCACTGCAACAGCCGCCACCTTCGTGGCATCACCCAAGTATACGGTAATCTCCCCCTTAGCCAGTCGTCTGGTTTCCTGGAACCCCTGCAAAGTATTGCAGACATGATCAGTGGCTCCCGTATCTACACACTAGGTGCCGGTAGATAACACCGCTAAACATGTTTCAACAACTAGACCAAAAGATATACCTTTGTTCTGCTTAGAGGCGTCCTTCTTCCAATGTCGATCACAAAGTGAAGCACTTGCCTTTCGGCTTCTTCACTCCTCCTTGAGTTCCTCTCACCGCCTTTGGCCAGCTTGTTTTTTCTTCTTCTTGCCTTTCAGCTTAGAAGTATAAACCTTTTGGGTAACCATGGCTTGCGCCTAAGAACTCTGACCAAAAAGCCCCTCTGCCGCCTGGAGTTCTATCAGAAGCTCCGCCAACGAATACAACCTCTTGTTCATGTTGTAGTTCAGGCAAAACTGCTCAAAACTCCTGGGTAGAGACTGGAGAATGATATCGACCTGGGTTTCCCCATCGATCTCAGCTCCGAGGACTTCCAACTCATTCAAATGAGCCATCATCTTGAGAACATGATCCCTCACGGGTGTTCCCTCGATCATGGTGGTCGTCATCAAGTTCCTCATGGCTTCCTGCCTAGTTGTCCGATTCTGGTGTCCGAAAAGCTCTTTAAGATTGAGCATCATGTCATAAGCAGTGGGCATGGCTTGATGCTGATGTTGCAGTACATTTGACATAGATACCAAAATGTAACACCGCGTCATCTCATCGACCTTAATCCACTTCTTATAACTCTCCTTCTCCTTTTCCCCAGAATCATCCGCAGGCTTAGGAGGGCACTCTTCGAGGAGTACATATTTGTATTCCTCAGCAGTCAAGACAATGTCAAGATTCCTCTTCCAATCAACATAGTTGGGTCCAGTAAGTTTATTTTCTTTCAGTATCACAGCAAGCGGATTGAAAGTCATTTTGAAAGAAAACCTAAGAATCACATAGATCAAAAACATTAGATTTTAAAAAATTATTGATTCCTCAAACAATAAAATTTTAAAATCAATCAATACCTTAAAACACCGAGAATGTCGTATGCCACGATAGTGTGGACGTATACGAATTCTACATTTGTAAGAGGAGATTTTACCCATTAATTTTACTATCTTGTCAACCTAACTTTTTGACAAGTAAAATTAATAGTTGGTTCCTCTTCGGCCCTACAAATAAAAGTAGTGACTCCGATGGGGAGGATACTTATATTTGTATCTAAGTGTTCACTATTACTCGGTACTAAGGTAATTATCTCAGGTTATGTGCCTTCCGATGGGGAAGTACACACGGTCCTTAATAATTTTCTATAACCATATTCGACCTTGTGATCCACAAACAAACTCATCCGATTGGGAGGAAGTCATCAGAGCCGACGCGCAAGTTTGTTTGCATCACATGTCAAATCGTAATGGAGGTCGTGGGAATTTATAAAAATATCCCTCTCCCACTTAGTAATTTAAAATTGAGGAATTTTCTAGCCTACGACATGCATATCAAACAATAAGGAATAAATATGAAAAATAAATATTTTCCAACTATTATGGCTTTTGTCTTCAATATGTCTCCCATCGTATCGTCATCTCGTCCGCTCCTCCCTACGCCATGTACAAGCCATCCGGAGATCCGAGTCGAGAAAAACTATTTTAATTTACATCCATCGATCCTATACTCCACGAGGGAGTGTACATGAAATCTAGATCGAAATTAAACTAAAATAAAAAGAGTGGCTAAACAATGTCGTATCTAATTACAAAAATTAAATACTAGCCTCGTCAACCCCGAGGATATAACAAAATATACAATTACACACATACAATCACATACACACATATGGCCATAATAGTTGGATCCTATGCCTGCAACCAAAAAGTTAACCTACGCACATCCTACTATTATCCGGCACATATAATATATGAAAAGTCCATAAAAGTAACTGAATCCTAAACACACAAAATCGGAAACCGTGGCTCTGATACCACTTGAAGGTAGGAAACTTCGCTTCCCACTTCAACTCGGTCGCTTGTTCATGGCGATCCCTTCTACGTCCCGGGATAAAAAAAATATTATCCTTGACAAGAGGGATTGTTGGATCGAAGCGGATCGCTAGAGGGGGGTGAATAGCTATAAACCTTTTCTTTTTCGAATTCGTTTTAAAACACTTATACGCAGCGGAAAGATAAATGTAAAGTAAATGAGACAAGAGAATTTTACTTGGTTTGTAGCCTTTGGCTACTACTCCAAGGCCCTAGTGGTCCTTGACCACGTACGGAGGGCAAAACACTAAAGAACTCCTCCTCGTTAGAGGTAGGAGTTAATCGATACAAAAGAAACACAAAGCTTGAGGTAGAGGGATACTCCCCCTCTCCTCGTTATGATAAAAGCTCCGAGAAAGTAAATTAATGAACTGAAATAAAACTTATACCGACGTAACAAAAATGAAAGCAATTTAAACCTAGACGTCGGAGAAGAAGCACTTCATTGTCGGAGAGTTGTAGCTTGGCGGAGGCTTTTGGAAGCTTAGAATTGATGATGAAACCCTAGGAGAGGCCCTCCTTTTATAGCCTTTGAGCCCCTTTTCGAGAGGACCTTCAACCAATGGAAATTAGGCAATGGCTCCTTGAAAAATGGTGATAAGGCTTGACTCCTCGAGGCTGATCCTTGACCACCAGTCGACTGATGGCCATCATCGATCGTGATACATCGATCGAATCTTGTGACCATGATACGGTCGACTGATGGATGGCAGTCGAGTCCTCCAAGTTGGCAGTCGACTAATACTAGCTGCAGGGCAAAGTTAGCTTAACAAAAGCATTATTTTGACGGCCACTGACCATCCGATCTCGACCTAGACTATCTAAAGGATGTCTTTGGTCAGATCTATGCTTAAGATCATCCCCGTAAGGAGGATACGACCTCTCTTACTCTCACACACACACGAGCTTACCTCGATACTTACTGTGTCACTTTCGCTTCCGGCCTTCCACTCGATTCCTACGACTCCCTCCGAAGTCACTCGAGTATCGCCTGACCACCGCGGCTTCCTCCGGGTGTCACTAGCCTTCAGCTCTAGCATTGGCACTTTACTGCACACTCGATTTAGCTCGTGAGATAATAATATAAGCTTAACTTTGTATCGTTTGCTTTAATCAAAACTCAGGTTCGACTTAGATGCCTATTGCACCAACAATCTCTCCCTTTTTTATTTATAGCAAACCAACACAAAGTTAAGTAAAATAAATTAAGTGCATTAAGCAAAATGAGTATGGGATATGCATGAATGAGAAGGAGTATAAAAACTCTTTTTCAAGTGCTCCCCCTTGAGGAATCCTCCCCCTTGATCGAGGGTGAGTACTTGAGAAAGAGTTTTAACTCTTCCCCTTGATGTTTGCTACTTAAAAAGATTTAAGTAACCGAAATTACTTAATATTGGCCATAGTGTTTAAAATAAGTTTTTTAAGTTAAGAAATCAAAGAATTGATGTCTTAACCTTGGCCTTTCTCCCCTTATTTAAGTAAAACATTAATGTTTGGCCATAGTGTTGAAAATAAGTTTAAGTTAAGAATTCTCTTAACTTGGCCTTTACTTCATTTTTGTTAACAAAAACAAGTTAACTTAAAGTTAAGTAAACATTTACTTAACCTTTGGCCATGTGAATAAATATGAAGTGAGTTAAGTTATCAAAAATTTTGATCCCTTAACTTTGGCCTTTTTCTCCCCCTTTTGCCATATATCGAAAAGAGTGGGGGTGTGTGAAAAACAAATATAGGTATTAAATTTAAAGTCCAAGCATGTTTCATATTATTTTGAAAATAATATACTGAAAATAAGCTCATCTATAAAATGTTCAACTCATATTTGACTTGATTGATATGAAAGATCAATCAGTCCTGGTCAGAGTCAGTTAGTATGTATTATTATACTCTGTGGTTCATGGCGATACTAGCTCTACATCTGGAACCAGGAGTAAGGTCCTAACATCTCACGCCCATCTACGTGACTAAGTACACAAATACATTAGTCCTATGTGTTGTGAGATGTATTGGCTCCTTAAATATATAGGTGCATGATATCTAAGGTATGTCCTATGCTAGTTCCATGAAAATAAAAAGTAAGAAATAGTAGTAAGAAAATATAATTTGTAAGTTCCTATTCTACTACGTGCTTGCCCAATTTTTGTCTTAATAGACTAAATTCGTCTTTGGGTAGGGGTTTAGTAAATAAGTCTGCCAAGTTGGACTTCGATTCGACGTATTCAAGTTGTATGGCTCCGTTGGCCACATGTTCTCGAATGAAATGGTGTTTGACCTCTATATGTTTGGTCCTAGAGTGACATATTGGATTCTTAGTAAGGTTAATTGAACTAATGTTATCTACGTGAAGTTTAGTATTTGTAAAGTCTAACTTAAAGTCGCAGAGAGTGTGCTTCATCCAAAGAAACTGAGTGACACACTCACCCATCACGATGTATTCAGCTTCAGTGGTAGATAAGGCAACACAGTGGTGCTTCCTACTGCACCAACTTACTAGACTCGAGCCGAGAAGTTGACAACAACCACTCGTACTCTTTCTATCGAGCTTACTACCGGCATAGTCCGAATCGGAGTAGCCGGTTAGTTCGAACTCGGTTGATCTAGGGTACCAAATACAAACATTAAGTGTACCCTTTAGATATCTAAGGATACGCTTGACTAGAGTTAGGTGAGACTCCTTGGCACAGGTTTGGAATCTTGCGCACATACTTACTGCAAATAAGATATCAGGTCAGCTTGCAGTTAAGTAAAGGAGACTCCCTATTACGCTCCTATAGTATTTTAAATCAATTGAATTTCTGATTACATCTTCTTCTATATTTACATTCGTTGCCATTGGGGTATTAATAATTTTAGCGTCTTGCATTCCAAAGGGTTTAATTAATTCCCTAGTATATTTGCGTTGATGTAGGTATATTCCATCTTTAGTTTGTTTAATTTGTAGACCTAAGAAGAAGTTCAACTTTCCTACTAAATTCATTTCAAATTCACTTTCCATAAGTGAAATGAATTCATTTAGTAGAATCGAGTTGGTGGTTCCGAAAATAATATCATCTACGTAGATTTGGGCTATGAATATGTCTTTACCTAAGGATTTTACGAAAAGGGTTGGGTCAACTACACCTTGGTTAAATCCTTTGGACTTAAGATACACCGAAAGTCTCTCATACCAAGCTCGAGGAGCTTGTTTAAGTCCATAGAGGGCTTTCTTTAACCTAAGGACATGGTCAGGTTTATCTAAACTTTCGAAACCGAGGGGTTGACTAACATAAACCTCTTCTTTAATGTATCCATTCAAGAACGCAGATTTCACATCCATTTAAAATAACTTAAATCCTCGATGTGCAGCATACGCTAATAGCATTCGAATGGACTCTAATCTAGCTACTGGGGCATAGGCCTCGTCATAATCTAACCCTTCGACTTGACTAAACCCTTTAGCGACTAGTCTAGCTTTATTTCTAACTACTTCACCTTTATCATCAAGTTTATTTCTAAACACCCACCTTGTTCCAACGATTGTTTTATCTTTAGGTGGTGGTACTAATTTCCATACTTCGTTCCTAGTGAATTGAGTCAGCTCTTCTTGCATTGCAATAATCCAATCGGGATCAAGAAGAGCTTGGTCAATAGTTTTGGGTTCAATTTTAGAAATCAAGGAGATTTGACTAAGGTTTCTGTATGAGGCTCTAGTTCGAACTCCTAGACTTGGATCACCTATCACTTGGTCGATAGGATGATTCGTTTGAGTCCTAGTTGGATTTGGGTTTGAGTCTACAACTTGATCAATAGGATGACTCGTTTGAGTTCTAGTTTGGTTAAAGTCATCTACCATTTGGTCGATAGACTGACTTGGTTGACTTAGGTTAGGATTAACACTAAACTTGATCTCCGGATCGTAGTTGAGTCTGGTATGAATCAGCTCACTAATTGGGGTTGTCGGGGGTTATGTAGGTTCATGTCCTTCATCAAATACTACATTGATAGTCTCCTCGACTCTAAGGGTGTCATGGTTATATACTCTATAAGCTCTACTTGTAGTCGAGTATCCTAGAAAGATCCCGGTCGAGGTTTTGGATGTAAATTTCCCTAGATGATCCTTAGTGTTTAGAATATGTACCTTACACCCAAATACCCTAAAGTACTTGATGTTAGGTATTTTATCATAATAAATTTCGTATGGGGTCTTAAGGTGCCTCTTTACTATAAGGATCCTATTTTGGACATAGCATGTCGTACTCACGACTTCCGCCCAAAACCTATCGGGTAGGTTATACTCGTTTAAGATTGTCCTAGCGGCTTCTTGTAGGGTTCTATTCTTACGTTCTACTAGGCCATTTTGTTGTGGGGCTCTAGGGCAAGAGATCTCATGGTGGTATCCATTTAGGTTATAAAATTCTGTAAACCTGTGATTCTCGAATTCACCACCATGATCAGTCCTGAGTCTTTTGATTTTAAGGTTTTGTTGATTTTCTATTAGTTTAAATAGGTTGATTAATTGATCTAGGGTATCACTTTTGTGTTTGATGAACCTAACCCAAGTAAACCTAGAATAGTCATCAATTATGACTAAGCAGAATTTACTCCCATTAAGTGACTTAGCTCCGTGTGAATCAAATAGATCCATGTGCAGGAGCTCAAGAACACTTTTGGTTCGTTCTTGATTAGTTAGTTGATGTTGTGTCCTAGATTTTTTACCTTGTTGACAAGCAATATATATTTTATTGTTCAAGTTATTGAGGTTAGGCAAACCTCTGACTAAGTCACTCTGACTCATCTTGTGGATGAGTCTTGGGTGTGAGTGACCGAGTCGTCGGTGCCACAACCATGATTCCTCTTGTCGTGTCATAAGACACTTGGTTAAGGAGTTAGTAAAATTAATAGTGTAAATATTATTATTTCTAGTTCCCTTAAGGATTGTTTTAGAAGTTTCATTTGTATTAATTACGCATTCATTTTCTAGAAATATGACCTTATAGTTATTATCACACAATTGGCTTACACTAAGTAAATTATATTGAAAATTTTCTACCAATAAGACATTTTGAATAATAAAGTTAGAGTCGAGCTCAATATCACCTGACCCGATGATTTTGAGCTTGTCGTTGTTTCCGAAGGCTATTGATCCTTGTCGTTTGAATCGAAGCTTCAAAAACTTGAGTTGATCCCCGGTCATGTGTCGAGAGCAACCACTATCCAACATCCATTGATCCTACACACAAGGTAGTTGGATCAGATATTGGATTTATTAAAGATTGGTTGAAAATTATTAACCTAAATCATCTCACCCATGTCTACATGATCAAACATGTTAACCCTATATATTCTTGTGAGATGACTTCCAATTTTACTTGAATTAAATTTAATGACTTTAACACTTGTCAACCTTGCGTTAGATTCGGATTTGACCTTAGGCTCATCAAGTCACCTTTTCAAGATCATGGCTTCCAGGTCGTGGCGAGGCACAAGGGCTTCTTTGATCGGAACAACGACCACTTCCTTAGACAAAGTCATTTTCATGAAAATAGATACTTGACTCACCTAAGACCACTTCCTGGTCTAACTAGTCTAGGATACGGTGAGGTAGCTTCATCTAGTTCTGCTCGGTCAAGTGCACCGAACTAGATACGCCTTATCTAGCCTGAATACACGAGACTCCGCATTCCTAGCGTACTATCATCTCGCCGCATCCTGATACTAGTTATCAAGTATTGACAAGTTATAGTCCTATCTAGCCATTCTAAAAAGAAAAATCAAACTAAATAAAGAACCTAAGCATGCAATTTTCTAAGTTAAAACACAAACAAGTTTCGTACTAGCTCCCCCTGGACCGTTGAATCGGTTTGGTCTCTCCACATAGTGGATTTGGTCCTTGGGAACCCAGTACTGGTTCGATCCTAAGTTTAAAATCAAGGTGGTCTTAGGGACCCATGCTTGGACACGTTTTTTATGTCGACTTACAATCGACATATATGACTTGTTGGTCGTGTTTGAGTTAAACCCTAGTCCGGCCTTGTTGTACACGGCCCTTTGCGATCCAAGTAGGAGGTCAAGTCCTTTGGATCCCAAAGTAAACCTTTCCAACGTGTTCCTAAGATCTTCGACTTGACTCTTCAAGAGTTAGTTCTCAACTTCGAGTTTTTCAACCCAAGTTGAGTCCTCCTCTTGAACTCGACTAGTCGAAGAGGTTAGGGAGACCTCGTGTTTGAGGAATTTAACTTCCTCAACCAGGGTCTCGACCTTGGACTCGGACTTAGCTAATTTTCTAGTTAAAAAATTAATTACATTATAAAGTGTACTAATGAGGGATCGACTTACCTTGAGTGTATCTTTTGAACCGGATGCGTATCCGTGGCTTGTCTTGAATAGTGCTTCGCAGTCCGACTCGTCTTCGATTTTTGATTCATGTTCTGGTTCTGACTCCGTCTCCGATTCCACCGGTTTAGCCATGAGAACACGATCATTATCTTCTTCCTCGGATGCTTCTTCCCAAGTAGCGTTGAGTGCCTTTTTGTGTTTTGGAGCTTTGCTCTTGAGTTTTGGGCATTCAGACTTGATGTGTCCAAACCTGTTGCATTCGTAACATCTAATATTCGAACTTTTAGGCTTACCTTCATTGGGTCGAGTGATGGTTCATTTTCAGACCTTGACTATCCTCCGAACAAGGCTAACTAGTTCAGCCTCCATTTCCGAGTCGACCTCCGAATCGGACTCATCCTCTTCTTCCTTCGGAGGTGGCTTGCTTGCGGTTTTCTTCCTCGAACTTGCAAAAAGTGCTATACCCTTCTCGGGTTCCGGGTTAGACTGTTCATGAAGTTCAAAATCGGAAA
Source organism: Wurfbainia villosa (assembly GCA_025175895.1). NCBI lineage: Eukaryota > Viridiplantae > Streptophyta > Magnoliopsida > Zingiberales > Zingiberaceae > Wurfbainia > Wurfbainia villosa. Next base: position 81,264,720 of record CM046001.1, on the reverse strand, counting down.
ATAATTCATCTAACCTAAGCTTTGAAAGATCCTTGGAGACCTTGTAGGCATCGACCATGGATGGCAGTTTTCGACCTTTTGCCCGATCGCGTGTAAATTATTGACTATGTCTTGAACGCGGGCGTGAAGTTGTGTCGCCGATTCGTGTTCCTGAATTTTTAGATTATATAATTTATTAAACAAAAGATCGCGCTTACATACCTTGGCTTCATCAGTCCCTTCGTGTAGGTCTACTAGCTTTGTCCAAAGGTCCTTTGCGCTGATGAAGGGGCTGACGCGATTAAGCTCCTCCTTGGACAAGTCGCATTGGAAGATTTGAGTTGCCTTGGCGTCGGCTTCGACTTGTCTTTTTGTCGCAATGGTTCATTGGTCATAATCCAAGGATTCACCCACTTCGTTAGTCGGAAGTGTGAATCCTGTTTGGATTATGATCCACATCTCGATTTGAGTTTTAAGAAAGCATTCCATCCGACCCTTCCAATAACGGAAGTCATCTCCGTTGTAAAACGGAGGTCGAACGGTGCTAAAACCCTCGAGATGGGCCATTAAAACAAAAGAAACACAGAGATGAAGACGAAAAACCTAGCAACGACAAAAACACACGAAATGTACCAAGACTCGCGTCTTGGATTAGTAGTGCGGGAGGAAAACTAACCAAATGAAATAAATTCAAAATAAACAGAATTAAAAAGAAAAAAATCTGTAAAAATCTAGATCGGTGGTTTCACCAAATCTTAGCAACCTCCGGCTCTGATACCAATTGTTGGATCGAAGCGGATCGCTAGAGGGGGGGTGAATAGCGATAAACCTTTTCTTTTTTGAATTCGTTTTAAAACACTTATACGCAGCGGAAAGATAAATGTAAAGTAAATGAAACAAGAGAATTTTACTTGGTTCGTAGCCTTCGGCTACTACTCCAAGACCCTAGTGGTCCTTGACCACGTACGGAGGGCAAAACACTAAAGAACTCCTCCTCGTTAGAGGTAGGAGTTAATCGATACAAAAGAAACACAAAGCTTGAGGTAGAGGGACACTCCCCCTCTCCTCGTTACGATAAAAGCTCCGAGAAAGGAAATTAATGAACTGAAATAAAACTTATACCGACGTAACAAAAATGAAAGCAATTTAAACCTAGACGTCGGAGAAGAAGCACTTCATTGTCGGAGAGTTGTAGAGGCTTTTGGAAGCTTAGAATTGATGATGAAACCCTAGGAGAGGCCCTCCTTCTATAGCCTTTGAGCCCCTTTTCGAGAGGACCTTCAACCAATGGAAATAAGCACAAGGCTCCTTGAAAAATGGTGATAAGGCTTGACTCCTCGAGGTTGATCCTTGACCACCAGTCGACTGATGGCCATCATCAGTCGACTGATGGCAGCATCAGTCGAATGATGACCGCAGACAGTCGATTGATGGAAGACAGTCGAGTCCTTCAAGCTGACAATCGACTGATACTAGCTGTAAGGCAAAGTTAGCTTAAGAAAAGTATTATTTTGACGACCGCTGACCATCCGATCTCGACCTAGACTATCTATAGGATGTCTTTGGTCGGATCTACGCTTAAGATCATCCTCGTAAGGAGGATACAACCTCTCTTACTCTCGCACACACACGGGCTTACCTCGATACTTACTATGTCACTTTCGCTTCCGGCCTTCCACTCGATTCCTACGGCTCCCTCCGAAGTCACTCGAGTGTCGCTCGACCACCGCGGCTTCCTCCGGGTGTCGCTAGCCTTCAGCTCCAGTGTTGGCACTTTACTACACACTCGATTTAGCTCGTGAGATAACAATATAAGTTTAACTTTGTATCGTTTTCTATAATCAAAATTCGGGTTCGACTTAGATTCCTACTGCACCAACAGGGATTACCCAAGCTACCGTTTCATTGTCGTGCTATTCGATTAGAGTAGTCACTTGAACAAACTTGTTGTCCAAGCCACCAACCTCTATTCTACGAATAGCCACGGAATAGACGATGTACGGATCGCCGGCTTTTGTGTTTGTATTCGGGCTCCAAGTTAATTTATCCATTAAACAAAGCATTCAACATGCATATAATTGAAAAACAATCATAGACATAACACAAAGGAATATAAAACAATGTTTATACCTCTGGATCTTCTATTGTATGTCCTTCCTCCTTTTGGACGTCGTGTGGGCGACGGTCTTCCAAAAGTCAAAGCCTCCTAGATCACTAATCTTCCTTCCTTGCTCACTCCGAACAAGAGGAAGTATAGAAACAAAACTCTTCTCCTTCCTTTAGCCAACCACCAAGCACCAACCTTGATGCTTGCCGCCGGCCAACAAGAAGAAGAGATAGGGAAGTGGGCGCCGACCAAGAGCTTCAAGGGAAGACCCTAAGCTTTGTTTCCACCAGCCAAGGAGAAGAGAAGGAGGAGCTTTGGACGCCGGCAAAGGGAGAGTAGAAGATGTTGGGCGCCGACCACCTAAGGAAGAAGAGAAGAAAGGAAAAATTTTCCTTAATTGTGGTCGCCCAAACAAAACTCCAAAAACCTTAGCCTCCTTTTTTATCTTGCCGCCCAAGCCAAAAGAAACAAAACACTAACTTCTCTAATTAATCTCCACGCCAACCCTTAAGCCCATATTTATAGAGTTAGGCTTAAGCCTCCTTTTAATCTCCACCGTCAGTTCTATGGATTTAATCTCAACCGTCGAATCTAGAGATTTAATCTCAACCGTCGGATCTAGAGATTTAATCTCCACCGTCGGATCTTGAGTTTTGTTTTCAACCATTGGATCTAGGCTTCATGAGGTTTTAATAGGCTACAATAGGGACCATGAGGAGGAGTTGGATCTTAGCCACCCAATGGATCAAGCCCACATAAAGTCCGATCCATTAATGATAATCCAATCCACTAGAGGATTATCATTGATCTACCTCACCAACCCCCATAAGTTAATATGGGTTCCATATATTATTTGTACATTTTTCTCCCCATATTTAAGATCTCGAATGTCCGTCGATTAATTAATTTATTGACAATTAATTAATCAACATCTAACTCCATGAGTAGTACCACTCAACCTTATCATCATGTCGGACCAAGTCCACCTGTAGGGTTTACATGATGAACCTTATGAGCTCCTCAAGGGGACATCATCATCCTAATATATAGGACACAATTTCCTCCTATAATCAATGACACACCATATAAATAATATCATTTCCCAACTTACCGAGCCTATCGATTTAATCTATAAATCTCGCCCATTGGTAAATCAAAGAAATGAATTCTAAGTATGTGCCCGTTATTATATCGGGATTAAGAGCATGTACAATATAATATCTAAGGTCCGATTTGATTATGTAGTCAGCAATAAATCGAATCACCTTTAAGTCGATCCTACTCAATATACACAAAGTGTACTAATGTGATTCTATGGTCAAGACAAACCAATATCAAATCATACTACACCCATACCAATGGTTTGTCCAAAGCCATCTAGGTTGTAAGCCTTTACTTATACTCTACAATGAGCTTATAACATGATCTACTGTGTGACACTACACACCATGTTATCTACAATATAATGTATTAGACAATATGCATAATCACAAATATGCAAACAATGATCATGTGATTCTTATTTCAAAATAAAGATGCTCATACAAAAGATAGACTTTTCAGTATACATCCCAACAGTTCAAGGGTTGAAAATGCCTTGGTAGTCGACTGCTCGTTGGAGCAATCGACTGATGGCAGTCGACTGCCATGGATGGCAGTCGACTGATGGTTTAGTCGCGAGCACAGAATGCTCCATAGCCGACTGGGCAGTCGGCTACGGGCGCTGGCAGTCGACTGCCAATGTTGGCAGTCAACTGGTGAGAGTCCCATTGGAACTTTTTCAGCGTGGATCTAGTCGTTGTCTCACGACAATAGTGGCATCAGTCGACTGGTGACTTATGGCAATTGACTGATCGGCAGAAATCTAGCCCGATGCAGGTTAAAAGGGAGCTATTCATGGAGATTCCGGTATTGGTTCTTTGGGAGCTTTGGTTAGGCGATTTGAAGGCGAATTGTGGGTGCATTTCAGGGCCCTTCAAGCTCATCCAAGCAACCGACAAGCAAGCACTCAAAACCCTAGTTTGTAAAGTGTTCTTTACATTTTCACTTGTATTTGCTTGTTTACTTTGCATTACTTATTGTAATCACTTGTAAGAGGTTTCTCCACCTCCGACGTGTTGTCGAGAAGGAGTTTATTGCTTAGTGGTGTTTGTGGCATCGCTAGAGCTCTTTAGAGCTCGATCCATGGAGTAAGAACCGTTCGGTTCCGAACCACATTATATGATTGTGTAGTGCTTGTGTTTTGACGGTTGTTGCGGCGATCCTGGTTAGAGAGTGGTGCTCTCCCTTCTCTCTAGAGAAGGCATCAGGGAAGGTTGTAGCAGCTACGGAAACTAGGGCAAGGGGAGAAGAGAAGATTGGGATCCTCTTATGGAAAGGATCGAATGGTGAAATTGAGGTTCTGTCACTACAGCAGGGAGGCTGCTTCGACGGTGGAATTAGAAAGTGTCACTGCGGCGAAGAGTGACGCCGGTGGTGAAATCAGAGCGTGTGGCAGCTGTGGTCACCAAGAGGTGATCCCTGGTCTAAAAATGGCTACCAAGAGGTGATCTCTGGTCTGAAAACGGCTGCAAAGAGGAACCGAGATGCAAGAGAAAGAAAATCCTAGAGAAGGAATCGTAGAGATTACGGCTACAGGGAGAAATGGGAAAAGGCCTAGGGTGGGGTAAAGGAAGCTACTGTGGCAGCACAACGAGTGGCAAAGTTAACAAACAAGTGGTGCAATAGGGAGACAGTAACGGAGATTCCTACAAATACTCTGTTCGCAACAGAGGATTGAAGCAACACTGAGGTGAGGCTCACAGCGAAGTCCCAACAGCAGGGTACAGATTCAAAGGAATAGAAACGTGCCGGCAACACCCCTGCCACTAAATCGAGAGCCCAAAGGGGCTACTTTGTCGGGAAATGGCTGGCAACCCCTAACGGTTGCGACGGAACTCCGCCTTTGCCTGGGAGGAAGAAGACTGAGCTGACACCAGGAATACTGATGTGCCACCCCTTAACTAAGCTGGACCAATAACTGGGAGGCAAGGACTTCAAAGCGCTCAACGGATGTAAAGTGTGGAGTTTGAATTCAAATATATAGGGTTACCGGGTTGATGCCCGCAAACTGCTAGTGGTAAGTAACTGGCATACCGGAATGGCATCTGGTCGGCCGACGAGAAGGGGCTGGAAACGAATGGATATTCAGGGAACAACAACATGGGGTACGGGAGGAACCGGACAAAAGAACCCCCTTATCAAACCGCCAGTGCAGATAGATCAACCAGCGATTGCACAGCAAAAGCGCCCAGCAAACTGGTGTGGTAGGGTAGATCAACAACCAGAGCACGGCCAAGGAACAAAACGATGGGTGGATCTCTTTAAAACGAATAGGATATGTTCAGAGGATACAGCCCTTCAACCAGTGACCAAACAGCCTGATAAGATAAAACTAACAGCTGAAGATCAGGATACAATTGAGAAATCAGTTGGATTTTGTTTAATCGGAAGATTCCTGGGGCGTTTCCCGAGATGGAAGGAGGTAAAGGAGCTCACGGCGAGATGGAAAACACCCACAAGCTACTCACTCACAACTCCCTCTAGCTAGTGTTCAAATTCACATCGCAAGAACTTAGTGACAGTGTGCTTAAGGGAGGGTCGTATATTGCATATGGTTGTCCTTTGTATTTGAAAGTCATGCCCCAATGCTTCACATTTCAAGCAGAGATTCAGAATCATCTGCCAATATGGCTACAAATATATGGATTGCCGATTGACTGCTGGACAATTTCTGCACCGAGTAAGATTGCTTCCCAAATTGGCACACCACTCTTTACGGATAAATTCACCAAGAATAGAGAAAGAGTCAATTATGTGCGAGCTTTAGTGGAAGTGGACATCACAAAACCACCACCAGATAGCCTAGAAATTACTCTGCCAGATGGTCATGATGTAAAGTTGGAATTTAAATATGAGGCAAAACTGAAATTCTGTGTTAATTGCAGGCAAACTGGCCATTATCAGGATATCTGCACTATTGCTGGCCGGCCGGTGGCCGGTGATCCTCCGGGGAAGTCAACAGCCAAGAATGTACATGAGCACGAAGATTTACAACTGGCTGAGGGAGACCACTTATCCAATTCAGTTACAACTAAGGAAGTTGGCACGCGACAGTGTCAACTTGGGAAGCAACAGGGAAACTGTAAGCAAACAACCCCAAGCCTGGTAAGTGAGCCAGTTCAAGCTTCAGTAGCACTGGTATCCCCGAGATCAGCTCACCAGCTAAAGGAATACAGAACAAAAAGGAAACTCCAAGGTATACAATAGGCCAGTAAAGATATAAACTTGACAGCAATTGCAGACGGGATGTTATCAGAAATAAGTGCAGTATCAGTATCAACAGCAGCTGCTGCTCCCGTAGTTCTGCAACCGCCAGTAATCAGGTTGGGAAATCAACAATTAAAACAAATGAACAACAAAGGGGTAGGAGTAGGCCACCATGTCACGGGGCAGGGAGAGCAAGCTCAAATCACACTGTTAAAGGACCTGGAAAGAAATGTGCTGGCAGATCCAACAGGCTTAGTATCTCCAATGTCAGTATCAGGAACGAGCATGGCAAACAATCTGCAATACAATTTGCTATCCATCACTGCAAGGAAGGAAGGCAAACATGAGGGGAACAATATGGGCAATCAGCAGGAGGTAAAGAATCACAGGCAATGCAAAGGAAAGGAGAAGTTAAGTTCTATACATGAAATAGCAGATTCTGATAGAGCTATACAATTCAAGCACACTGATTTTCAGAAGGAACAGCAGGCACAAGCACAAATGGATCGAAGGCTAAGTATTATAATAGGGAAGCAGAAACAGCACATATGGACCAAATGCAGGGATATGATGGCACACAAGGACAAGGAAGGGCAATATGGAGATGGTCAGGTGATACGGGCTCAAGGCAGAACACCAACAAATCAAGAGAATAAAAAGCACAATCAGATTACACCTACAGGTGTACCAGGAGATGTGCCTGTAGTTGACATCAGAAAAGGGTTGGGTGGAACAGAAACAGCAACTACAATTGGAACAACAGCTCGAGGGCAAAGAATGGAAGCAAAGTCAGGTGCACGGGGGAAAATGGACATATCAGCACAGTAGCAAGATCAACTGGCACATGGACAGCAAAGTGCAGGTCAAGTAATTCAAGAATGTGAGGGCCAAACCAATGCAGTTACATTACAAAAGGAAAAGGGCAATTACAAAGGTGATACTGAAACTGAAACTCAGACTGTTAATGGGACAAAGGACCCAAACATACAAGACAAAGAATCCAAAGACAGTGTAGGAAGTCCATGCAAAACCCAAAATCGACCTACAACACACAAACCTGCACAACAGGATGATCAAATGGCACAACAGCAAGTGTAGGAAATTGCAGAGGTCAATGTGGGGGAAAAGCTTTGCAAAGAAGGAAAGAGGAATCTAATGGCACAAAACTGAAGAATCTGGAAATTGAAATTCAGCATGACAATGTACAGCAGGTTGTTACACAAGAGACAAATGGCCCAAACATGCAATCTCAGGGATACAAAGAAGATGAGGGGAGTCCTTGGAAAATTCAAACCAGATCTCGAACATACAAGAAGAAAGCAAGGTTGGAAGTGGCAAAGAAGCAAAAGGAATTATCCCAACAGCAGGTTCAAAAACTGGACAAACTCAAACAGGCAACATCTGAATTGTATGCAGCACCAGCAGAAATGGGAGATCCCCAACAGTTTCTGGAAACACAGATTAAATGGGCTGATAGTATAGACCAAGAAGAGGGTGAGATTCTCTCGGAATTGATCATTGACAGGGTACAACATACAGGCACAGAGGTAAACTGTCCAGATTTTGACAGTATGGGAGAAAATGAGAGGGATATAGGCAAAATAGGGACTACATCCAAGGACCCCATAATCATACTTGGGCTCCCAACTTCAGAATGGTTAAGGAACAAGCATAAAGGGGAAGATCCTTGGTCGGAGAAGCTAGCTCAGAATGGAGATACAGAACAGAATCCAAGGCAGTAGAATGGTACAAAGGGAAAGGAAAGACAAGCAGCAGTTGAGGTGCAGCAAGAAGGAACCAAGAAGCAAGAGAGAAATGTTAAGCATTGTTGTCGGCAGATGTCGGCAAGGATATTATGAAGATAGGAGCTTGGAATATCCGAGGCCTCAACTCAGGCCTCAAACAGAGGAAAGTCACTAGACTCCTCAAAATGCAAAATTTGAGTGTGCTATGTCTGCTGGAAACAAAACTGACCAACCAAGCTTACCAACATTTCAAATCCAATAGCCTACAACAATGGGAATCAAGTCAGAAGCTGGGGGAATCTGGAAGGAGTAGAATGCTACTTATATGGGATGCGAGATACATTACCCTCACCATACAACAATGGGAAGACCAATTCATTCATGCATCAATCGTGAACAAGGGCACCAATGAAGCATATGCACTCACTTTTGTCTATGGGAAGCTATCAATTACTTCTCGTAGGGATATGTGGTCTGGGCTCAAACTTTTGGCAGGAAGGATGACACTACCCTGGCTTATAATGGGAGACTTCAACTCTCCTCTGACACCATCAGATAAGAGAGGGGGCATGGATGTCACAACATATACAACTGCAGATTTTCAAGAGTTCACAATGCTTGCAGGTGTGGAGGACCTACATTCCTTGGGATGTCAATACACGTGGACAAATGGGAGGATTGTGAGCAAACTTGACCTTGTCATGGTTAACCGGTTATGGCTAGAGATGGACCAAAGCAGTTTTGTAGAATTTAAAGCACCAGGAGTACACTCAGATCATGCGTCATGTGTGGTTTCAGTTCTTGAGAAACACATTAATAAGTTCAAGCCTTTCAAGTTTTTCAACATGTAGACCCAACACCCTCAATTCCAACAGATAGTGCAACAGGAATGGATTCAAGCCACAACATGGTGCTCACAAGGAACGGCCCAGTATAGGCTCAAAAGGAAACTTGTCGTACTTAAGAAGGGTTTGAAGCTCCTGAACCAACAACACTTCCAACACATTCAAAGCCGGTCAAGGAATGCCCAAGAGCAACTCCAAATTCTACAAAGTAGTGGTCTAGGTCAAGGGATCATGGATGATCACTATAAGGAGGCAAAAAATAAAGCGGATAAACTTGCCAAAGTAGAATATCTATTCTACCTTCAGAAGGCCAAACACAAATATTTCAAGGAAGTGGATCGGAATACTCCTTTCTTTCATTCTTTGGTTAGGAGGAACAACAAGAGGAGGGAGATAGTTGCGGTGGAGAAACTGTTGGGTTTATCCGAGCCGCAAAAACCGCTTTTTGCGTTGCGAAAACCTCGGAAGCCCCGACCACGGATCCGTGCGAAGTATAAAAATATAAAACATGTATGTGCTTACTAAAAAATACTAGATCTACCTTAGATCTAAGAGGTTAGAACATTACCCTCGTAGCGACGCCCTTCGCTTATCCCGCTCGTCCAAAAGTTCGCCGGAACTCGAGAGTACCAAGTGCACACTCCTCTATTGGTATCCACACAAGCAATAGGTGGAGAAAAATGCCTTAGAGTGTGCTAGCACTCCTTTAGGAATTTCGTTCAAGGAGAGGTTGGGAGAGGTAGAGCTTGAGAGAGAAGAGCACCAAGGTTGAAGATGAAGTTATTAAGCCACCAAAAATCAATTACCCCATCTAATGGAGTGGTCGGCCACTTCATGGAGAGGAGGTTACATGCATGCATGTAACTCCCATGACCCTTGGTCTCCCTCATGATGTGGCACCAATTGACAAAGTCAATGATGATGTGGAGCATCATCATTGGCCGGCCATGCCAAGTCATCATCATGACATGGCATTTGGTCAAGTCAAACTTGACCTTTCATCTTCCCTCTCAAGTCAAGTCAAACTTGACCTCTAATCTCCCATGGTTGATCAAATCTAACCACTTGACTCAAGTCAATTTAATTTAATGAATCTTTATTCATTAATTTAAATTGATTTGATGAATCAAATCAAAATTAGACTCATTCAATACTTGAATCAACTTGAGTCTAACTCAATTAGTCTAATTTGGATTACTCTTAATCCAATTTGGTTCATCCCATGAACCTAATCCTCATGGTTCATCATATGAACCTAATCTCCATCTAATTGCTCTTATGTGTGTGACCCTATAGGTTCTTGTAACATTGGCAATGTCCCTAAATCGATTTAGGAACATAAGCAATGAGCGGTATCTAGCAACACATCATTGCTACCTAAGTTACAAGAATGTTGAGCTCCAACATCACCTTTGTAACTACTAATTGTGACTCTTACAATATGTGACAATGTCCCTCTATCCTTGACATCTAGATTGACCAATCGAGGCATAGACCGTGTCATCCTCGGTACAATCTAAATCTTGAACTCCAAGTAGACTCACTCTAATCAAATGAGCTCAATATCTCATATTGACTCATTTGGGCATGGCCATGCACTTCGTGGTCTTACTCTATCAAGAATATCGATGTCACCCCCGTCATATAGGAGGGATAGATCCCATCTACATCACTCACATCCCTCCGCATAATTTGTTACATACCCAGTAATCGCCTTTATAGTCCACCCATTTACGGGTGACGTTTGACGAAGCCAAAGTATGCAACTCCTTATGTAGGGAACCATGGTGACTTCAGGTCTAAGGACTAATAGTCATACTAATAGCCACATGAGAAAGTATATGACACTCATATAACGATCCACGATACTTTCTCATAGCGGGTCATTCAGTATACATTCTCCAATGCATACCCATGTGTCAACTTGATATCTCATATCCATGACTTGTGAGATCAAGTCATCTTGTTGACCTACATGCTAGTCTCTACACATTAACATTGTCCCTGAATGTTAATACTCGACTAGGAATGATTAAGAGTAGTGTTCTCTATATCATCTCATTATCGATTCAACCAATCGATTAATATAGATAAGAACCTACTACTCAAGGACATTATTATATTTAGTTATTTGGCACCAATACAAGTAAATATAATAACCATGCCTTTATAAATAGGAATATGATACAATAAAGTCCATACAACAATCATCACATGATTGACTCTAGGGCTTTCACTAACAATCTCCCACTAGCACTAGTGCCAATCACCGTAGTATCTAATACCCAATGACCTAGTGTGACCATCATGCTTTTTCTATGCCAAAGCCTTGGTCAAGGGATCTGCGATGTTAGCCTCTATGGGTACTCTGCAAATCTTCACATCTCTCTATCGATAATCTCTCGAATGAGATGGAAGCGCCGTAGTATGTGTTTGGTCCGCTGGTGTGAGCGAGGTTCCTTAGCCTGTGCAATCGCTCCATTGTTGTCACAATAGAGCTTTATAGGATCTGCAATGCTAGGAACCACCCCAAGCTCAAGAATGAACTCATGGATCCAAATCGCCTCCTTTCGCCTCGGATGCAGATATACTCGGCTCAGTAGAATCAAAATCGTGTCTCCCGAACTCTTCCACCACATCGCCACCATTCAAGCAAAACACGAACCCTGACTGCGATATATAATCATCCTGGTCAGTTTGGAAGCTGGTATCGCTGTAACCCTTTACAGCTAGCTCTTCATCGCCTCCAAATATCAAGAAATATTCTTTAGTCCTTCTCAAGTACTTAAGAATATTCTTGATCGCTATCCAAAGGATGACGCCACCGATCCGATGTATCTACTCATCATGCTCAAAGCATACGAGACATCGTGACGAGTACACAAGATGGCGCATATGATAGATCCTATAGATGCGTAAGGGATCTTATCCATGCGCTCTCTCCTCTCTAGAAGAGGGACTTTGAGTCTTCGAAAGACTCACACCATGTGACATCGCAGTCCTTTCTGGAATTCCGCATGGCAAACCGTAGTAATACTGTCAATGTATGTACTCGACTTAGCCAAGCAATCTCTTAGATCTATCTCTATAGATCTTGATGCCTAGAATACGTGTCGCTTCACCTAAGTCCTTCATTGAGAAGCACGCCCCACCAAGTCTTCACTGCATCAGAGCAAGGGATGTCATTCCCAATGAGTAGATGTCATCCACATACAATACAAGGAAGACAACTGTGTTCCCATTAACCCTCTTGTAGACACAGTGGTTCATCTTCATTCTGATGAAACCAAACTGCTTGATCGCATCATCGAATCAAGATTTCGGCTCAGAAGCTTGCTTTAGCCCATAAATGGACCTTTGCGGCTTGCATACCTTCCCGATTATCTTTGTGGATCTACAAAATCCTCGGGTTGTGTCATGTACACATCCTCGAGCAAGTTTCCATTCAAAGCGGTTTTGACATCCATCTGCGGATCTCATAATCGTGGTATCTTTGCAATAGCAAGCAAGATCGAATGGACTTAAACATCGCCCTTTGGAGAAAAGGTTTCATCATAGTCAATACCATGAATTTGCTTGAAACCTTTAGCCACCAATCGGCCCTTATAGGTATCGTAAGTCCATCCATGTCAGTCTTTCTCCTAAAGACCCACTTACACCCAATGGGTTTGACCCCTTCAGGTGGATCAACCAAAGTCCATACTTGGTTGGTGTACATGGATTCCATCTCGGATCTCATGGCCTCTAGCCATTTCTCAGAATCTGGGCTCATCACGGCTTCTGATGGGAGGTAGGCTCATTCTCAATGAGCATTACGTCATCATGGTCGACAAGAGAAATGAATATCTCTGACGCGTACCCTATCAGATCTGCGAAGAGGTAGGTCTACTTGAATAGGTGGTTGTTCACAACTCTTTGTGCAATAACCTCATCACCCACAACACTTTGTGGTTCCTGTTCAACCTCCATCAAGGCCTCAGTGCTATGGTCCTTATCTTGAATTTCTTGAGATCGAAGAGTACTCCCACTAGTTTTCTAGAAACAAAATCCCTTTCTAGAAAAACTCAGTCTTTACCACAAACACTTTGTCTTGTATGTAGTAATATTCCTTTGTATCCTTGGGATATCTAATAAAATAGCACCTATCGGATTTGGGTCCCAGTTTGTCTGAGACTTGACGTCGAACGTAAGCCTCACAACCCCAAATCCTCATAAAAGACATCATGGGATTTCTCCCTGTCTATATCGTATATGGTGTCTTTATCATAGCCTTGGATGGTACACGGTTAAGGGTAAAGGCTACTGTGTCTAGAGCATATCCCCAAAAGGATATAGGAAGATCTGTGTGACTCATCATAGATCGTACTATATCTAATAGGGTACGATTCCTCCTTTCGGATACACCATTCCACTGTGGTGTTCCAGGAGGAATAAGTTGGGATAGAATCCTACACTCAGCTAGATAGTCATGAAACTCATGACTAAGGTATTCTCCACCTCGATCTGATCGAAGTATCTTAATACTCTTGCCAAGCTGGTTTTGTACTTCATTCTTGAATTCTTTGAACTTTTCAAAGGATTCTGATTTATGTGTCATAAGATACACATAACCATATCTCTTGAAGTCATCGATAAATGTAATGAAGTACACCTTAACCACCTCTAGCGACAACATTGAAAGGACCACATACATCACTATGTATAAGTCCTAACAAATCTGTTGCTCTTTAATATGTCCACTAAAAGGAGTCTTGGTCATCTTGCCTAAAAGGCAAGACTCGCATATCTCATATGATTCAAAATCAAATGAGTCTAGCGACCCATCCTTATGGAGTGAGATAAGCGACTCTCATTTATGTGACCTAAGCGACAATGCCAGAGATAGGTTTGGTTTAACTCATTTGACTTGAACCTCTTGGTACTTATGTTATAGATAGGGCTCTCTAAGTCTAGAAAGTAGAGTCCGTTCATTAGAGGTGCACTACAATAGAACATATCATTTAAATAAACTAAACATTTGTTCTTTATTATAAATGAAAAACCCTTTCTTGTCCGAACAAGAAACTGAAATGATGTTCTTAGTTAAAGCGAGGCACATAACAACATTCATCTAATTCTAGTACAAGCCCGGAGGCGAGATAGATCATAAGTTCCTCTGACCATGACCCTTGCTCCATTGCCTACTCGTGAGTCCACCTCGCCCTTTGTCAATGCCTGCTATTTCTCGGCACATTGGTACAAATGTGAGATGCACATCGTATCTAATACCCATGATGAAGAAATAGATAGATTGACTTCTATAACATTTATACAGTAGAAGTCTCACTTCTCTTCTTCTTAAGATCTTCGGTATGCCTTGCGATTCGCTTCGATTGTCTGCTTCCTTGCTGGAAGCAAGCCCCTTCCTTAGCTACCCCTCCTTTGGGTTTAAGTTCTTTGCCTTTGCCCTTGGCAGGACTTTCCCTTACCTTTAGGCTTGCCTTTCTTCTTACGCACCATCAAAATGGTGTCAGTTACCCCTTCTTAAGGTTAAGCTCAGATTCTCAACATGGCCGAGCATTTTCAGTAATGGCTTATCAATTTCATTCATGTTATAATTCATGACAAATTGATTGAAGGCTTGTGGCAAAGATTGCAAGATCAGGTCAGTGGCCAGCTCTTGGCAAAGTGGGAATCCCAGCCTTTGTAGGTTTTCTACGTACCCAATCATCTCGAGTACATATGTACCTACGGGAGTCCCTTCTTGCATTTTGGACCCAAATAATGCCTTAGAGACTTCATATCTCTCATGCCTAGCTTGTCCTTGATATAGCTGAAGATGTCCAACCATATCATAAGCATTCATGAACTCGTATTTGCTTCCAAGCTCGAGTTCATGGTCGAGCATTAGACATAAGACATGACATCATCTTGATGCTTCTTGTAAGCATCTTTGTCACCGCGAGCGTGAGGTACCTCCGGAATGGGCCGCCCAGACGTCTGACTTCCTTTCTTGGGTGAGAACAATTCTCAAGTTCCTGTACCAGTCCAGGAAATTTGCTCCATTGAGCTTGTCCTTCTCAAGGACAGATCGCAGAGAGAGAGTGTTCGTGTTTGTCGACATAGTTATCTACAACATACAATGCAGAGAATTAATATCATATTCCTTTTATCATTTAATTAGGCCTTTAATCAAATGATGCTCCCACTGAATTATAGGAATTTTGTAGAATCGAGTTATGGATGTGGTCAAACCACATTACTAGATTCATACAAACTAGCTATAATTCGGGGACAAGATCCACATCATACTAAGCCTTGAGTTAGCTTTGGCTAAATCGCCCAAGACTTAGTATGATCGGTGGGTAACACATTACCGATTACATCTCTATGCAACTCTTGTTTATAGGATCAAGACCCACATTTACAAAAGACCTTGAGTTAGCTTTGGCTAAATCGCCCAAGATTTAGTGTAAATGTGATCTTGACCTATCGTTCCAACGATTGGAATATGCCTATAGTTCTACTCGATCCAATTGAGTTTAACTAGTTTTGCTCAATCTAATTGAGCTTACTCTAACCCAAGCGTGATAGGCGGGACCAAGATTGTCCCTCCGCACCCTACCAAGATAATATGCATTACTCTGCTTTGGCAGATTCAACAACAACAAATGATCTAGGTAGTGATGGGTATCAAGGCTCGGTAGGCATTTTCGAGTTGATTCGATTATGATCTAATCTAATCGTAATGTGTATCT
The DNA here is from genome assembly GCA_025175895.1 of Wurfbainia villosa. NCBI lineage: Eukaryota > Viridiplantae > Streptophyta > Magnoliopsida > Zingiberales > Zingiberaceae > Wurfbainia > Wurfbainia villosa. The sequence continues at coordinate 81,248,999 of CM046001.1, read as the reverse complement.
TATACACATTTAGGCCTTTATTATCCTATATTAGCATGCATCACATACATACATTCATTATTCTAGCATGCATCATATACATACAAGAAAATTAACCTAGCATGCATCATATACATACAAGCATTATTCTACTAGCATGCATCACATACATACAAGCAAAAATCAATTAAATATATATATATATATATCAATATATATATATATATATATATATATATATATATATATATATATATATATATATATATATTTAAATGTGATATAGTCATGGCCCTCCTACGATCTTCTCAAGCCAATTAGAAGATCGGACGGTCAACCTAAGGCTAGCTGCTTCTCCAAGCGCTTCCTTTGACCGCCATGTGTCGTCGTCACCCTTCTCGTAATCTCGTCTTCGAGTGGACTTTCCACCGCTCCATTTTGTACATTACAAATATGAAACTCGAGTTACATTCGAGTCTAAAAACTAATTACAACTAGAATATCAAAAGAAGAGGTACGACGCACAGGTCACATACACTATACAACACGCACAACCACAAAACGGCACGCAGGCCGTATTATGAATTACAACACACATAATCCAATCAAATTGGGGTCATTGGGCCATGACAATCACAGAATTATACATAATTCTAAATTATGTATTTTTACAGAAATTTCTATAATTTTTCCTAATTTTTTGTTTTTTCAAATTAATGAGTCACCTCTCTGTAACGGTCCCGCTAAGCGGTTTCCGGGCGTGATCGCGGGACAAAGCCCCTTTCGGGGATAGGGCAGTGCCCATACTCACAAAATTAACTTTGCGAGTGTCCCTACTACGATCCTACTACAACTTAAGTCGCTGTCCCAAAAACCTAAAGCGAGAACTCGCCGTTTCGGAGAGTTTTTCTCGACGGTTGAAGCCTACAAGTGTCCCAACACTTGTTGCTTCGACTCTTTGAGAAAAATATCCAAAAATTCTATAAAATTAGGAAATTTACAGAAACATATAAATCTGTAATTTTTATATCTAATACAAAAATTACAAAGACGAAACACATACATGCTTCGCACGTGGCTCTGATATCACTATTGGGTTTTTCCGAGCCGCAAAAACCGCTTTTTGCGTTGCGAAAACCTCGGAAGCCCCGGCCACGGATCCGTGCGAAGTATAAAAATATAAAACATGTATGTGCTTACTAAAAAATACTAGATCTACCTTAGATCTAAGAGGTTAGAACATTACCCTCGCAGCGACGCCCTTCGCTTATCCCGCTCGTCCAAAAGTTCGCCGAAACTCGAGAGTGTCAAGTGCACACTCCTCTATTGGTATCCACACAAGCAATAGGTGGAGAAAAATGCCTTAGAGTGTGCTAGCACTCCTTTAGGAATTTCGGCCAAGGAGAGGTTGGGAGAGGTAGAGCTTGAGAGAGAAGAGAACCAAGGTTGAAGATGAAGTTATTAAGCCACCAAAAATCAATTACCCCATCTAATGGAGTGGCCGGCCACTTCATGGAGAGGAGGTTACATGCATGCATGTAACTCCCATGACCCTTGGTCTCCCTCATGATGTGGCACCAATTGACAAAGTCAATGATGATGTGGAGCATCATCATTGGCCGGCCAAGCCAAGTCATCATCATGACATGACATTTGGTCAAGTCAAACTTGACCTTTCATCTTCCCTCTCAAGTCAAGTCAAACTTGACCTCTAATCTCCCATGGTTGATCAAATCTAACCACTTGACTCAAGTCAATTTAATTTAATGAATCTTTATTCATTAATTTAAATTGATTTGATGAATCAAATCAAAATTAGACTCATTCAACACTTGAATCAACTTGAGTCTAACTCAATTAGTCTAATTTGGATTACTCTTAATCCAATTTGGTTCATCCCATGAACCTAATCCTCATGGTTCATCATATGAACCTAATCTCCATCGAATTGCTCTTATGTGTGTGACCCTATAGGTTCTTGTAACGTTGGCAATGTCCCTAAACCGATTTAGGAACATAAGCAATGAGCGGTATCTAGCAACACATCATTGCTACCCAAGTTACAAGAATGTTGAGCTCCAACATCACTTTTGTGACTACTAATTGTGACTCTCACAATATGTGACAATGTCCCTCTATCCTTGACATCTAGATTGACCAATCGAGACTGTGGTCATCCTCTGCATAATCTAAATCTTGAACTCCAAGTAGACTCACTCTAATCAAATGAGCTCAATATCTCATATTGACTCATTTGGGCATGGCCATGCACTTCGTGGTCTCACTCTATCAAGAATATCGATGTCACCCCACATATAGGAGGGATAGATCCCATCTACATCACTCACATCCTCCGCATAATTTGTTACATACCCAAGAATCGCTTTATAGTCCACCCATTTACGGGTGACGTTTGACGAAGCCAAAGTATGCAACTCCTTATGTAGGGAACCATGGTGACTTCAGGTCTAAGGACTAATAGTCATACTAATAGCCACATGAGAAAGTATATGACACTCATATAACGATCCACGATACTTTCTCATGGTGGGTCATTCAGTATACATTCTCCAATGCATACCCATGTGTCAACTTGATATCTCATATCCATGACTTGTGAGATCAAGTCATCTTGTTGACCTACATGCTAGTCTCTACGCATTAGCATTGTCCCTGAATGTTAATACTCGACTAGGAATAATTAAGAGTAGTGTTCTCTATATCATCTCATTATCGATTCAACCAATCGATTGATATAGATAAAAACCTACTACTTAAGGACATTATTATATTTAGTTATTTGACACCAATACAAGTAAATATAATAACCATGCCTTTATAAATAGGAATATGATACAATAAAGTCCATACAACAATCATCACATGATTGTCTCTAGGGCTTTCACTAACAGAAAATGGATGGAGAGATCACTATGGATGTCGGTGAGGTAGCTCAAATATTCGTGGATCATTTCCAAAGACAACTGGGAGGTTGGAGGGACCGATCCACATACTGTGATGATTGCATGCAATATGGGAAGATGCTTACTAGGGAGCAGAAAATTCACCTCACCCGTATGCCCACAGCCGAGGAAATCAAGAAGACACTCTTTAACATAGGTGAACTCAAAGCACCGGGGCCGGACGGATATAGCTCCAAATTCTACAAAGAGGCATGGTCAACAATTGAACAAGACTTCACCGATGCTATTATAGAATTCTTTCAAAATGGGAAGCTCCTCAAATCGTGGAATCACACACTCATCAGTCTAGTCCCAAAGAGTGAACATGCTAGCAAAGTGCAAGACTATAGACCCATATCCTACTGCATAGGTTTTATAAGGTCATTTCCAAACTCCTTGCTAGTCGATTATCAGAAGTTACAGATCACCTGCTGAACTTGGCACAGACAGCTTTTGTCAAGGGAAGGACCATCACAGATAACATTCAGTTAGCCCAGGAGTTACTGAGACATTACTCCAAGAAGAGAATCTCTCCTAGATGTACCCTGAAAGTAGACCTGCAGAAAGCATTTGATTCTGTACATTGGGATTTCTTACTGGATGTCCTCATCTCCCTACAGTTCCCACCCACTTACATCGCATGGATCAGAGAATGCATCACCACCACATCATTCTCTGTAGTGATCAATGGGTACATATATGGACACTTCAGGGGGGGGGGCAGAGGGCTTAGGCAAGGAGATCCACTCTCGCCTTATCTATTTGGCATTTGCATGGAGTACCTATCCAGATCCTTGGCGAGGGCTACTACCAGGTCCGATTTCAAATTCCATCCCACATGTGAACACCTGGGGATCTCCCACCTGATATATGCAGATGATCTACTACTCCTATTGTTAGTAATATATGAGAGATGTCCTAAGGCAATCGCCTTATGTATGAACCATTTATATGATAAATGAAGATTCACTATTTGAGTATACATGTTTTATGTATTTGATTGGATCTTAAACTCATTTACTGAATGTCCACGATACGATTCACAGCATGAGAGAATTTGTGATTGGATCACAACTAGTGAGTATCTCTACATGTGTAATTGTGATGTATCGGAATTATCCCTAGTCGATGAATTGATGAATCTGGACACCATCAATTCTGTTGAGACTAGCACGAGGTATACTCCTTGGTGTATCCAAGCAGCTGATTCTCACTGGCTGGAGACATAGTGATGTCCGGAGTTAATCGTGGATGCTAGTTATGGTAACTAGTTCATTGAGTGACGGTGTAAGACTTCATATGGTTCTCTGCATATATAGATATGTCAATGAAGTTCTTCTTGTGGCTTAAGTGCGATGTTCCTTTGACTTGCGGTATTCAAGTCATCTTGATCATGGAGACTTATGCTTTGACATCTTAAGCAAACATCTCTAAGGAGATGTGGACCCGGATGATTGGGTATAAGTCAGTGATCAAGGTGTTTGAATAGCCTATAAAGGATTCACCACTCCTTGCGAGGAGATGTATACCCATGGCCTCTCGTCGGATTGTTACTAAAGTCTTTGGCCAAAGCATTACATGTTTAGAGTAAGGTACTCTTCGATACATGTGGAGTAACTAGAATCCGTAGGACGAGGAAATGATACTTGGGCTAGGTGTGACGTGAGTCTTAGTGGGGACTGACACAATAGACCATGTCCTGAACCAAGTGGGTATAAGATGAGTGAAGGAATAGGGCACGATTCATTCGAGCTGCTGAAGGGTTTCAGAAATAGTTCTGGATCAACCGTTGATCTTTTCGGTTAATTGGGGATCATGATGTACTACTAGGTGCCACTCTTGATCGTTCTATAATTAATGGTTAATTATAGACGGCCAACATAAACCGAGAACCTATTTGGTCACACGCACAACGAGTGTAATCCAAAGGATTTAAAACGAGCTTGAGAATGAGATTCTCAGACCGAGAGAAACTATGTTTGGTTGGACCAAACATAAAGCGAGCATGAAATTGTTTCAGTCGCAATGGAAGCGTGGATGGGCTGCGTCTTATGAAGACGTAATGGATGGACCAAAATGGTTTGGTTCTAATCCAATGGATAAGAATAAACCAAAGGGTTTGGTTTATTTTAAACGAATGAACCAAAAGTTGGTTCGGTTCGTTTTAACTTAAAATAAACCATCATGGTTTGGTTTATTTTAACTTATCTTAATGGAGTGGGTTAACGGGCTTTATGGATATGATCCATTAACCATTAAGAGAATTAGTTCTCTATAAAATAGGGATTAAACCCTAACCCTAAAGCTAATCATCTAGTTGCCGCCCAACATCTAGTTGCCGCCCAACACATTGTGGCCGCCCAAGCTCCTTGCCGCCCAGCTTGATTGTGCTGCCGTCAAGACCCTTGCCGGCGTCCAAGCTCCAGCCGGTGAACCTCCGGCGACCCTCCGGTGATCCCCTAAAAGGTTCGGCATCAAGGTGAGCTTTTGTCTCCTTGTTTTGGCCGGCGCCTATCTCCTCTACCAAGCTGTCCAGTTTTCTGGACAGCTTCTTCTCCTCTCGTCGGAGCGTCGTTTGGACGACGGTTAGTGCTCCGACAGCGGCTAACATACCGGGGATTTGATCTCCGGTAATCCTCTGAGGTGGAGGACGAAGGATTCGTCAATCGGTTGACGAATACCTCTCCGGAGAAGCAAGTCTTGAGGACTTGTTTTAGGTCCGAATTTGGATTCGGATCGTGATCATCTCTCGATCACGTCGTCTTCAACACGAGGCTAGTAACCCGTACGAAGACGAAGCTCGTGGCTTGGCGAAGTCATCCCGAGGAGCTCGGCGTGGATACGGATAGAGACGATTCTTACGAGGATCGTTCCGGTTGATGCCGTTCCCGCTACACGTCATACGAAAGGTATAACGTAGTTTAATTTCCTTTTATTGCAATTTTAATTTACGGTTATGTCTACACTTGTTGTAATAGCATGTGTGTGTTGTGTGTGTTGTAATAAATAGGAGTATTTATTATTTTTAATTGCTTCCGCTGTGCTCATGTTTACGAAACATGATCGAACACACACACGCCGCGCTGCCGGAAACCCAACACCTATCCCACAGAGACGTACCTTCGGTTAGACGACTAGTTGATTGCTTGACACAGTTTTCACAGATGGCAGGACTTACAGCCAATGCAACCAAATCTAGCTGTTACATGGCGGGTATAGATGAGCAGACCAAAGCCCAGATATGCACTATCACCGGCTTCCAAAAGGGAGATATGCCTTTCAGATACTTGGGAATCCCACTTGCCTCAAAGAAGCTAAAAATTTCAGATTATGGGATACTTTTAGAGGGCCTCTCCAGGAGAATCAATGCATGGCCGAAACAAACACTATCCTACGCAGGGAAAGCCCAGCTCATTGCATCAGTTCTGCAGGGGGTTGAGTGCTACTGGATGTCCATATTACCCCTACCAATCGGAGTTATTGAGCGCATTCACAGTATGTGCCGGGCATTCATGTGGACGAGCAAGAACCCCCCCCCCCCCATTGCGTGGGTGGCATTATGTTGGCCAAAGGAGGAGGGTGGTCTAGGCTTGAGGGACTTGAAGTCATGGAACCTTGCACTGCTAGCAAAGGTCCTATGGCGTATACAGGACAAGCCAGACTCACTATGGATACGTTGGGTACATCATTATTACCTCCGCCAGTCCAGTATTTGGGGACGGACATTGATGCACACGGACTCTCCACTCATGAAAAAGATTCTATACATCCGGGATAGTATCATGGCCACTACAGGGAGCCCCACTGCAGTGTTATACACATTGACTACATGGTTCACCAGAGGGAAAGGAGGAGTGGGGCGGGCATATGATCATTTTAGAGAGCTCCGGTCGAAGAAAGCATGGGTCAGGACTGTATGGCAGAAGTACATTCAGCCAAGCCACCAGTTCACGCTGTGGCTGTTGGCTAATGGGAGGTTGCCCACCAGAGATCGACGGAGTTATATAGAGGACAGGAGATGTGCCTTCTGCATGCAGGAGGATGAGACCCAGACTCATATATTTTTCAGATGCCAGGCCATCAGTCAGTTGTGGGGACGGGTGCGGGGTTGGCTATAGATGAGACCTGAGATGAGTACGTACAGACGAGCACTACGTATCTTCCGACTGCAGTACCGGAGGGACTCATTCTAGACGAGAGCATGACACCTGGCCCTAGGAGCGATGGTACACTATGTTTGGAGGGCTAGGAATGAGATTAGATTTGAGAATTCTAGGTTTGATGAGGAGAGGATATTTAGGAGGATACAGATACATGTATATAGAGCCCTAGATGTATCCCATGTACAGTGAAAAAAAAATATTGGGATTATGGGTGAAATAGTGCCCTAGGAACTGTTCACCCAGGGCACTATTCAAAAAAAAAAAAACTCGACAGATTTTGGGGGGTTATGGAAAAAGAAAAAAGAAAAAAAATGTAGATTTAGGATTTGCAGAAAAAAAAATATAGATTTTAGGATTTGCATATTGGAAAAAAAATGTAGATTTTAGGATTTGCAGATTGAAAAAAATAAATAAATAAATAAAATAAAATTGTAGATTTTAGGATTTGCAGATTTGAAAAACGCTTGCAGATTTTGGGATCACGGGCACACTTTGGCATATGGGTGAAATAGTGGCAGGGCACTACTCACCGATCCAGCATTTTATGTAAGGTTGGCATTGTATTGGGGTTGTATTGTCTGTTAAGGTTGTATTTTGATAGTGAATAGATCCATCATAAAAGATCTATCTAGTCCACAGCAAACGGCTCGCGGTAAAGACTAGTCAAATCCGTTTATGGTTGCGGCTTTGCTAAAAAGTCATACTGGTGAATAGGCCCACCGGAATGGCCTATCTAGTCCGCAGCAAATGGCTCGCGATAAAGACATCACAAATCCGTTGACAGCTGACCACTTGCTAAAAGTGGGACCACGACACTTGAGAGGTGGCAGATAGAGGATGGAGGATAGGAGACTCGGATAGGATATGAATTGGCCATGGACCAGATCATGCAGGGACTGCATCAGGATGGGGTGCATTCAGATACAGGATGAGAGATTGCCTCAGGACACGATCATACTTCCACCTACTGCAGCATGATACGAGAGGGAGGACTGACCGATATATACAGGAGTGTTTTGGTACAGTGAGTGTGATGGT